>CAIGQZ010016425.1:9236894-9255283 GCA_903798205.1 Danio tinwini
TGTGTGTGTGTGTGTGTGTGTGTGTGTGTGTGTGTGTGTGTGTGTGTAGTTGTCATAGTTGTCAACTTGTACAAATTGACAGGTGCTGCCACCACCACACACGTTCTCAACAGCCACACACGAACACATTGGCTTTTGTTATTCTTTGTACAATACTCAAATGAACGACAAAAAACAACCACAACAACACCATCAAAAAACCTAATGTTCACAATGTTGATTATTAAGAAGTAGTAAATGTACTACTATAATTGTAGTAAATGGCTTCTTAATAATCAACATTGTGGACACTAGGCTTTTTTGTAGTTGTGGTTTTTGTATTATTTTTTTGTATTTTTTTGTATTTTTTGCTGTTTTTTATTTTTGTTTTGGGTTTTGTTGTTGTTTTTTGTTGTGGTGGTTTGGGTTTTGCTGTTTGTTTTTTGTTGTTGTTGTTGTGGATGTGTTTTTTGTTGTGGTTTTAGTGTGTGTGTGTGTGTGTGTGTGTGTGTGTGTGTGTGTGTGTTGTTTTTTGTTTTGTTAATTTGACTATTGTTTTTAGTTTGAATTAGAAATGAAATAGTATTTTAATTGGTATAAACCTTTAACATCTTGCAAAGGGACCACCAATAAAAACTAGTCTTTGGGCTAATTTGTGTACATTCTTGGGGAACATTGATTTAAGGTACACTGTCCCTTGTTGTGAAATAAATAAACAAATAAAATTCTTCATTAGGAGTAATGTATTTCATACAGTCAATACTGCTTATTATATAGCCCTAAACCAAACTCACCTATGGGAAATTTAGAATGTCAAAAATTAAGTATGCAGACACAATCCATGTCTTTGTAAATCACCTCAACATTATAAAACTTTGGGTCATAACCATAACATTTATACAAATTTGTGTCCTCACAAATCACATAAACAAACACACACACACACACACACACACACACACACGCACGCACACGCACGCACGCGTGCATGCTTGTTGAGCACGAAACTGCTCTCATGTGCATTTCCTAGAGATGCCCCCTGCAGCACTGGCGTTGTGGAGGTGAAGAGAGATGACAGGTTGGCCTCTGATTGCCATTCATTGTAATCACAATAATTACAGAGGCTCTTGGTCTTTCACCATTGCCCAAAGGTGCTCTCATTAAACCGTAAGCCCACTGTGGCGGACAGGGACCGTGGTAAAAGCATGAGAGCTGACGTTCCTGATGAGCTTATCACGAATGCACTTGCATGACGCATTTACACAAACACTTTTATTTTCATGACACGAGGTGCTTGACATTGGATGTGTTGTTGTGAATTGTGGGTTTTAAGTGTAAAATTGGTGTGTGGGAATACATGAGGATGATGCGTTCACACAGCCCACTATTAGTGTTTTATTATTTTTTGCCTATTGTCATCTCATTGCCTATTGTAATCTGTTAGCACAGGATTTCTTTTGAAGTTATATTTTGTATCCAGAAACTGAAATGTCATGGTTTGTCCATAAATACATAGCACATGTTGAACGGTGAACACACATGTTTGGTGCCAATAACATGATTGAATATGAAGTGTTGACATTTTTTATCTAATAACTGCATGTTTAAATCTTACAAAACACAAGATGGAACATATGCCTTTTCCCCCCAGCAAGTGTAAACCTCTAACTGAGAGTTTAAATGTTGTAATTTACTGTTTTCCTTATAAATACAGTTTAAAATTGTTTGCAAGCATGTGGGTTTCCACATGAACTAATGAGGTGCTTTGGTTTCCCCCACAAGTCCAAAGACATGTGGTAGAGGTGAATTGGGGATGCTAAAACTGACCATAGTGTATGTGTGTGAATGAGTGTATGGATGTTTCCCAGTGATTGGTTGCAGCTGGAAGGGTATCCGCTGCTCAAAACATATGCTGGATAAGTTGGTGGTTCATTCCACTGTGGCGACCCCTGATTAAAAAGGGACGAAGCCGAAAAGAAAATGAATGAGTGATTAAATGAATGACAGAAAGAAATTGTGCAATAGAAAACTGAATTGTGAGATCTTGCAATATGCAACATTGTGGATGAAATATGATGTGAAGCCAGTTTTGGACAGCCCCCATTTGCTTTCAAGGCATGTTGTTATTACAGTACACTTTATTCTTTGGAAGGAGTAAAGCATGATGATTTTTTTTATTATTACTATTTTTTCAGCGAGCTATCCTTTTGAACCCCAATATATCCGAACTCTGTCAAGACCAATTTTTCTATTAAACATAGACAAGACGGAGAGAAAATCCATCTTCGAGGCTCTTAGCTCATCTTCACAAATGTCACCAAATCAATCAATCCTGGGTTTTATTATTGCTGAAAGACTGATGTTTCACCTCAAAGGAAATGTGAAAAAAAAAGCGATGCACCCGCTGACTTTTCTGTCTCGGCGATTCCCTTGCAGGTGCGAGTGTAGGTATACTTTGCCAATTTGGATTCCTCTTAGAAGGCTTTTTTAAATGATCAAAAGGCTCTTTTGATTAGAAGAATGATTTCAGGAATCAGAACATCAATCACTTGAGATTTTTCATGGCTGACTTGACTAAATTGAATTGCATGGTGTTTTTTTTTTTTTTTTGTCTAATGTCTAATGGCGCAAACCCAAAATGTATCAGGGTTGGATTGGTATTGCCATGACCAGAAAATAAATAGTTTGCGAAGGAACAGCAACTGCTCAAAATGGCTAGCATTGTAACAAGGTTGTGACAATATCTGATATGAGAGGTGCCATTTGTGTTGAGTTAAAGTGTTGTTTTCCTTTAGGCAGGAGGTATAAGAGTATCACACAGATAGATACACACATCATCTGTTCAGATCTGACAACATACACTGACGTTCAAACGTTTTGGCAAGATAAGGTGTTTTGTGTGTATGTTGGTTTTAAAATGTCTCTTTTGCTACCAATCAATCATTGCAAATAAAAATAAAAAAGTTTATATTTAAATATTAATTAATTAAAAATAATATTAATAATATAATTTATACCATTATTTAATTTCTCCAGTTTCAAGTGTCATATATCAATTAATTTATTGGTTTTGGTCTTGGTACTGTAACGGTTGTTTTTATATTCTTAGTGGTAAAATGTTTTTTGTTCATTTAATTCTAATAATTTTTTATATTTAGATTGATTAATAATATTAATAATAATAATAATAATAATAATAGTAATATTTTCATAATAATGCATTACCATAATTCATAATCATCACCATAAGAATCATCATAATTCATAACCATCATAATTCATAATCAGTATAATGTCAATCACCGTCGTAATTCATAATCCTCATAATTCATAAAAAAAACATCCTCAATCATAAACATCATTATAATCATAAACGGTAGTAATCAACATCATCATCATCATCATCATTCTGATGTTTATAATTACGAATTATTATTATTATTATTATTATTATTATTAGGCGGCACAGTGAGTAACACAATCGCCTCACAGCAAGAAGGTCACTGGTTCGAGCCTCAGCTGGGTCAGTTGGGATTTCTGTGTGGAGTTTGCATGTTCTCCCTGTGTTCGTGTGGGTTTCTTCCGGGTGTTCTGGTTTCCCCCACAAGTTAAAAGACATGTGGTACAGGTGAATTGGGTAAGCTAAATTGTCCGTAGTGAATGAATGTGTGGATGGATGAATGGATGTTTCCCAGTGATGGGTTGCGGCTGGAAGGGCATCTGCTGCGTAAAACATATGCTGGATAAACTGGCGGTTCATTCCGCTGTGGCGACCCCTGATTAATAAAGGGACTAAGGCGAAAAAAATAATGAATTAATTATTGTTTAAATGGGTGTTTTCTAGATGCTGTTAAACGGTTTAATCTTAACTCTCAGAATTGCATTTTGAAATATAATGAATATAAGTCAAGTTTAATCTCACTAAATCTGCTTAGACACTGCTGCAAAGAGATTATGAAGACTTGCTATTGTTAAAAATATAAACATGCCAGCGAATAATGGCAATCCACTTGCTTAGACCTTGTTTGCTGTGACCGCAAAAAACCATGCTAATTTTGTGTGCACTGTGTTTTCTGGGCCAGCTTGACTGAATAGCATAACACTAATGGACTGACTCATTATATGTACCTGGTCAGCTTGCCTGAAAGGATTAAATAGCTTTTGTCCTGATTCATAATGTGCACAGAGACTGGGATAGCCTAGAGCTGATTTATCTGGTTATTTAGCCTAGTGTACCTACAAGCTTTTACACTGATGACCTAAGATAGCCATGTGAACGGATTTAGAAATACTACTAAATGGCCTCCTGACTGACGTAAAAGCAAAAGCCGATGCAAAAGCATGTCACATTTTGGGACTTCAAATTGGAATTCACCCAAAAAAAGTCAACTACCATTTGCTTATCCTCATGGCAAAGCAAACCTGAAAGGAAATATTGCATTTTTACAACACAACATTAGGATTTTTTAGTTAATGTTTTGTTTTTCAACAGGTTAGCACTGTCGCTTCACAGCACAAATGTCGCTGGTTCAAATCCCAGCTGGGCCAATTGCCGCTTCTGTGTGGAGTTGACATGTTCTCCCCATGTTCATGTGAGTTTCCAGTATTCCGGTTTCCTCCTCAGTCTAAAGACATGCGGTAAAAGTGAATTGAATATATAAAATTGGTGTGTATGTGTATGTGTATGTGTATGTGTGTGTGTATGTGTATGTGTATGTGTATGTGTATGTGTGTATGTGTATGTGTATGTGTATGTGTGTGTGTGTGTGTGTGTGTGTGTGTGTGTGTGTGTGTGTGTGTGTGTGTGTGTGTGTGTGTGTGTGTGTGTGAGTGTATATTGGTGTTTCCCATTACTGGGTTGCGACTGAAAGGGCATCCGTTATGTAGAACATATGAATAGTTGGCGATTCATTCTGCTGTGGAGACCCTTGATATACAATCACCGGACACTTTATTAGGTACACCTGTCCAACTGCTCGTTTGCGCAAATTTCTAATCAGCCAATCACATGGTAGCAACTCAATGCATTTAGTCATGTAGACATGGTCAAGACAATCTGCTGCAGTTTAAACCGAGCATCAGAATGGGGAAGAAAGGACGTGGCATGGTTGTTGGTGCCAGACAGGCAGGTCTGACTATTTCAGAAACTGCTGATCTACTGGGATTTTCACGCACAACCATGGAATGGTTCAAAAAAGAGAAAATATCCAGTGAGTGGCAGTTCTGTGGGCACAAACGTCTTGTTAATGCCAGAGGTCAGAGGAGAATAGCCAGACTGGTTCTAGCTGATAGAAAGGCAACAGTAACTCAAATAACCACTCGTTACAACCGAGGTATGCAGAAGAGCATCTCTGAACACACAACATGTCCAACCTTGAAACGGATGGGCTACAGCAGCAGAAGACCACACCTGGTACTACTCCTGTCAGCTAAGAACAAGAAATGGTGGTCCCAATTCTAGTAAGGTGTACCTAATAAAGTGGTCGTGAGTGTATAAGGGATCAAAGCGGAGAAAAATTAATGTTCTATTCTTTGATTTTAAAAGTCTGTTCAGCTAAAAAAACTAAACAAAAAAAAACTATGCTTCATGATATTATTAAATGGAATGGGGAATCAAATCTATACAAATTGAGTAGTTAATTTAAGAGTATTGTAATGAGAATTTTATACACAAATATTTATCAGCAAACAATTTTTACAGTACTTCAATTTGAACTATTTCTTTAAGTAGCTTGAAAAAGCAACACAAAGTCTTTTAATCTCTGTTCAAATAATTTCCTCCAATCTCAAACACGATCTCACTGTCTAACCTGGAAATTGTTGATTTGCTGCCAATAGCTTGATCTTGGATATGCAGAAACGATGAACGCCATGCATCAAACTGTGCTTCTGATCGTCTGTGTAGTTCCTCCAAACTCAGCAGCCCGCCTGATTTGCTCCTCTTCTGAGCCTCCTGTCTTCTGTCATCCCACATCCTGCCATCCAGGTGCTGTCCAAAAATAAGTAATTGGTTTCCCCCTACAGGCTGCCAACATAAGACGCACAAAGGACTAATGAAATCACCTAAAACCAGAAAAGGCCCTGGAGGTTGCTTCTATAAATACAAAGAAAAGGCTACGTGGTTGACATATTAATTTTTCTGTTGGCACATCCAGGACTAGCTGGAGTAGAGAGTAAATGGGGGTAGAGGAAGTGGAGATCTTTGTAAATGACTTTGTACCTGTGTCATGATCCATGATTTGCGAGTGCACCATAGACCTCTTTGTGCTTCAGTGGTCACAAGCAGCATCTGAATAAAGGAGTTGACATGAACAGTGTCTCATTATTGGTTATTTGATTAATGAGCTAGAAGTGGTGGAGAATATAAAATATCTTTCTTTCGACTCTAATTAGTTTTAAAATTATAAGCATGGACAAGGATTTTCACTCAGTATGGTCTTGTGCTGTTTGAACTCTATTGTTTATGTCTCTGTCTGAGGTTTCCAGTGTTTATAGTGGCTCAAAAACCCATATTTTTTTTTTATCTTGTAAGTGTTAGCCTTACATTCCATCAGTTACATTTTTTGTTGTCAGTTTTTAGATTTATTGATTCAATACTTTGTTTTTTGGAGATATACATATAAAAGAAGCCTAATTGTCAAAAAGCCAAACCATAGTCAGTCAGTCAGTCTGATACAGTATAATCTTTTTTTTTGTTTGATAAAAATACATTTATATTGTATAGTAAATTAACTTTGTATACAGTATGTAACTGGTTCTGCGTCGTTGTTTTCTATTTAATGTGGAAATAATCAGACGGATATCAGCAGCTGTGACGGCTCTTTAATCTCACTCCTTATGATACATAGCACAGATTTTACAATGTGTCTTTGACCCCTTGCTCTTCCCTTTCTGCACAGACTGCACATGGGAGAGGAAAGCTGTAAGGGTCAATCTCAAACAAAATAAAACTAACAATAAGTTACTTAACATAGCTGGCGTCTGTTCTTAAGATGATTTGGCAGATCCTGGATCTTTTAGTCTTGATAGCTGATCTTTGGCTAATTTGGTTCTTCAAACAAGTTTGCGAATCAGATTAAAATGTCTGGATGAACTGATTTGAGATCGCTGCGTGTGTTGCTATTCAAAGATTGGCTGATGGCACAGCAGTGTAATGATTTTCAATTATCCATGTAAGCAAAATTGCATAAAATTTGTAGTAAATGGTTTAAATATAATATAACTTTCCACCACTGTTGTGGGCTGTAGGCTTTACACTTTCATGTGTCGGGAGTATTTAGCAATTTATTTCGCTTTACATTTAGGCCCAATTCCAATTCTATTTTTGTACCCCTTCCCCTTGGCACTTAAAAAAGAGTGTGAAGGGGAAGGGCTTTAAAATTTACCCCTAATAATTGGGACAGCACTACAGCACCTGCACGCGTCATATGTCATCGCAATCTTTTGCTTCATATGAGATCAGACGATCGCGACTGCTGGTTATTCCAGTTGTGTAGTTTTAAGCGTTTTTTAAATTAAAATTTTTATATAAAAGCATGACTGTAAAACACAAATGCAGTTATGAATATATTAAAACATATGCTTGTTTGTCATAAAAATTCGTAATAATGACAAAAAAATTGTAATTTGTGGATCTCCTTACTTCCGGGTGCAGCTATCCTGCCGTTGTGGCTAGTCTGTTGTGAGAAATTTTCTTACCCCTTGTGGTCCTGAAAAATCTTTATTCAAAGGGGTATCTACCCCTTCCCCTTAGCCCTACATCTTTAAGTTTAAGAGAATTAGGACACCCCTTCACGAGAATGCGCAAAACGAGGGGAAGGGGTAAAATTGGAATTGGGCCCTAGTTCATTTATTAATCAGGGGTCGCCACATCAGAATGAACCGTCAACTTATCCAGCATTTGTTTTACACAGTGGATGCCCTTCCAGCTGCAACCCATCACTGGGAAACACCCATACATTCTCATTCACCCACATACATGGCATGTCTTTGTACTGTGGGGGAAACCGGACTTTGTACTGTTGGAGGAAACCCACGTGAACACAGAGAACATGCAAACTCCACACAGGAATGCCAACTATGCCAACCGGGGCTCAATCCAGTGACCTTTTTGCTGTGAGGCGATTGTGCTACCCACTGCACCACCATGTCACTCCGATACTAAGATCTATAATAATAATAATAATAATAATAATAATAATAATAATAATAATAATAATAATTTTACAGGGAATCTTTAAATAGATTTTGTTCCATGAAATAAACTCTGATTAATGCAGTCTTGATGGTATTGCTGTTAATGCAGAAAGTTCTTAGTTCCTCTGTGTGGAAGGTGTCAGTGGAGGGTCAGATCTGCTCAGCTGGAGAGAACTAATGTTATTTTTCTACACACACTCAGGCACACACACATCATGCAAATCGCATACACACAGGTTCTCACAAACATCTTTGTTAATTATCACCAACACCCTGTCCTGTCATAATTTTTGTTTACTCGTGTTCCCGTGAAACAGAGCCTTGACCTATAAAGGTCATTGTTGCCACTGGTCAGAGTAATTAGAAAAAACAAATGTTTCTCAGTAAGGGAGAGGCAAAGGTTTCTGTGAGCAATGACTGACCAACAGCTTCTGCTCAATCTGCTTGTCTTTAAAGAAGCTTCTTAGCAATTCCAAATCCATTAAACAAATGAATAAAAATAAATCACTTTTAAAGGATGGGATATCTAAACAAGGAAAACAGCTGTACAGTGCATTTTAATCTGTCGCAAATTAGTAATGCGCCTAAACTAGTCTTAAACTAAATCATATGTGTGTGTAGGACAGAATACAGGTCATGTGCCCAGGCCTGATTTCACAAAAAAAAAATCTAAGCAATTTTTTTAAGCCTTGTCTGTGAAACTTTTTTTTTCCATTTTGCTACATTTATCACACTTTGTTTAAACTAGCTAATACTATTAATGTATTTCAATGTTTTATTAGCATGTTTTTTGTTGTATAATTAAGTTAATTTGGTACTGAGTCCCCACCACCTTTATAATATGCTAATTTGGACTTTATTTTTTTGTAAGCTGCATTTAAAATATCAGAGGTTGTGGGATGCAAGCAACTTCATGGCAAGTGACTATTTATTTGTGGTTGTAGACTAACAGTCATTCAGTGTAATAATAGAAGTGTTGTCATGCCAAATATACAATCCCCTTTCTCTTTCTGTCTGTGTCATTTTTAGACAAAGAGTTTTACCTTTTTTATAAGTTTTTTTTTACAATAATTAACTGATTTAACAATGTATTAAACATTACAGCCTATAATTTATTTTATTGGATTAAAAATATTTGTCTGCATGATGTAGCCCTTAGTCTCATCCCCCACTTTTTTGTTGCAAAATTTAATAGTTTTTGCTTCTCAAACTTAAAGCAGTTTCAATTTAACATTGCAGGCTCATTATTGATAATACATGCATAAATTAATGTAGATAAAGCCCAGTATCATCAGATTGTTTCTTATAATAGATTTTAAAAATGATTGACAGGAGCCAGCCCGACACTTTACTGATTGTTTTCCTGGAGCATTCACATTTTACATTGATCACTTAACTCCTCTGGCAGAGGAAAATTAGTCTATTTTTGCATGCAAATAGAAAATGTTTGAATAACATTGAATAAATTCTGCCAGCTCATTTATTGATAATGATGACAATAGATCAGAGATGCCTAAAGTAGGGCCCGCGGGCCAAAATCAGCCCATGGTAATCTTTGATTTAGCCCACCATCCAATTTGAAAAGTGATGGAGTATGTTGAGATGGTGGGGCAAATGTCTTTGACTGATTGTCATTTCGATTTGAATGTAACCCTTAGTTTCTTTGTTTTATTGCTGAGTACAAAAAAGCCAACTGAAATTAAATGTTTCAATTAAATGTTGTAAATAAATCAGACTTTTAAAATGCTAAAACTGTCACTTTACAAAAAGCAATGCACAAGACATTGGCAAGCAAATTAAGGCAAAGGCAGGAGCAGGCAATTTCATTGTTATTGTGCTTGTTTGTTTTTACTGTAAGTTCATTTATAAAATGTAAACAATTATACTGCAGTCATTAATATGATTTAAAGCAACATGTTCTGGTTATTTTCAAATATTGGGAAAAATTAGGAAATTACCTATGGCAAGTTTAATGTAATATGGTGTGATGTATTCGGTTTGGTTTATATTCGGCCCACATCCCTCAATCAAGTTTGGTGTTTGGCCCTTTAAAGAAAAGGTTTGGGCCCCCCTGCAATGGACCCTTTTCACATTTTCGGGTTTCTCAGTAGCGGAAGTCGTCATAGTTGGGAAAACTTGAACAGCACAGAATGGGAGAATACAACAAATATTTATTTTACAATTTTATTTGCTGAATTATTTGCAAATTTGCTGTCCTGTCCCATAGATGCTGCACTAAAACCCCTTGCACAAGTGGTAATTCATTTTTTTTGTTTTTGTAATTTGAAGCAAAGGTAATATACTACTTACATAAATGCATATAAATGTTCTTTAAAAAAATACTTTAAGGGATTTTAAGACGCTGATGACCATTAAACGCAGATAGCAGCAGAATCTTTTGGTGGAAATGTTAGCATAAGTCATAATGATTACATTGTTTGTTGTCTTATTAATGTAATGTAAACTGACAGAAAAAATCAGAGGTCTTGATGGATTTTTTTTGTGGAGATGGAGAGCTAGAGGGATGGATGGATGGATGGATAGATGGATGAAGTGACAGACAGACATTTTGTAGTCTACTAGAATAGATAGACAGTAACATGGATGGATGAAATAATAGACAGACATTCTCTAGTCCACTAGAGATAGTTAGACTGATAGATACATGGATGGATGGATGAATGAAATAACAGACACATTTTGTAGTCTACTAGAATAGCTAGACAGATACACAGATTTGATGGATGGATAGATGGTTGTAATAATAGACAAACATTTTGTAGTCCACTAGGATAGATAGATAGATAGATAGATAGATAGATAGATAGATAGATAGATATTAATACGGTAAGTTGGAAGTTCTCCACTACAGTAGCTGAAGACCAGTTTAGACACCAATTTGGTAACCAAATTAAATATTGGTTTGCTCAAAATCAACATACATCTTTGTTATTGGAAAGAGCTGCTAAAAAAATAAAGATTGTGTTAAATAAACCCACTCTGTGGTTTTCTAGTTTTAGAGGGGTTAGATTAGAAAGCCTATCTAGACAAGCTGATTAGTTCCTAGCTGATTGGAAACCATTTGTTTAAGCAGAACAGCTATTTATAAACTGTTCTAATTGGCCTGGTGTGCTATAACCTAATTGGCAATCAATCAGCAAAGCTATAAAGGTGGGGAAATCTGAAAATGCAGACTGCTTCTTGCTGATAAAATCCGTTCATAATAGTGTATCGCTTCTACAGATTTTGAATGTCCCGCAGTGCTCACAATTGATATTTCTCCTTGTTCCATAAAGCATGCTGTTAATTGTAAAATGATGTGGTCAGAGGAGACACTCATTTAATCTTTTCAGTGCTCATACCTCAGCTCAATGAATGCTATTATGTCTTGTGGAATATTTAGTAAATGTACCATTTTTCATTCTGCCTGGCCAGCAAATCAATCCAAAGTCCTCACCTGAGAATAGAAAAGGGTTTATTTTTTTTCATTTTAATGTTAAGGTGCCAGCAAGCTGTGGCCCGCATAGCCTGTCTGTGCTGCGGTGTGCATGTTATGCGAATTAATACATTTTGAAATAAGCCTCGCACTGGGCATTTCCAAAGTCATTTCAATGCATGTATTTATTGAAAGTGTGATTGACAGGAACCAGCCTAGCTTTTCAGTAATTGTTTTCCTGGAGCATGCATGCATGTATATGGGGGAGATGTGGGAGGCTATTACATTTATCATTTAACTCCCGTGGCAGAAGAAAATGAGCCTGTTTTTGCATGCAAACCGAAACCTGATCGAACATCAGTCCTGACATTTGAATGCAAAATAGCCTGAGTTACAGGCTTCAGTTGATTTGCTACATGAACGCTAAGTAAAACATTAATAGTAGATATGGAAAAAGTGTGCATTTATATTGCATACTAAAAGGCTACAAATCCTTAAGGGAATGATGATGGAAAAAATATGCGGTCCTTTTGCAAACCTATTGCACTCGCCTGAGAAGCTTTGCATTCTTTCCTTAAATATTTACATATCCCTAAGATATGTTTTTTCCTGTAAAAATAGTTGTGTTCTGTAGCAGATATTGTGTTCATTTGCAAAAAACTATTTATATATATATATTTTTTCTGTCACTAAAAGTTTTGCCATTTTGTACACTTTTTCTTGGGGAACATTAAAGTTTTGCAACAGTATGCAAATTCATATTTGTAAAATTTTTTTTTCATCACCATGTGCCCTTAAGGACTCTGCAAACATGCCCTTAATAATGTCTGCTAAGGAAAACGTTTGGGTGTTTTTAAGCTTTGGATCTTGTTATAGATATTATTTGAGAAAAATCAGGTGAAATGTAATTGGTTAGTCCGACAGACAGCATTCTACATGAATAATTGACATTTTGGCCAAAAATAAGCTATACAGCATATACAATCATTTAATAGCCAAAACTAGATAGCCAGAGTCTTTTTCTTAAGCCAGACTTGCACTATATATGCAGATGTTTTTGAATTATAACAACTTATCAAATCTAGCTGCATCACGCACATCAGATTTTTATCCCCTTTAAACCCAAACATGCACCACACAATTTGAAAACCATGGCACATTGCGCACAAGATATTAGATTCTCATGCCAGGGGTAGCCACTCAGGTTTTTTCAAGAAGTAGATCATTATTGACAATCAGCAAGTAATTTTCACATTTGTTAGCTTGTGAGCTAGTAGCTTTCTACTATTGTTCAATATGCATACAACAACAATGCAATAATTAAAATACAGCGCAGTGAAACTCCAAAAATACAGCTGTTAAATTGAAACACCATTTACACCACAGGTGTCAAATCCAGTTCCTGGAGGGCCACAGCTCTGCACAGTTTAGTTCCAACCCTCCTTCAACAGTTAAGCCGCGGTCACACTAGAGTTTAAGCATGCAACAGTCGTTCATCGCTGCGAAACAGAGCGGGATCATACAAAACGATTAGACATTAAAAAAGGGACAGATTTGTCCATAATTAATTTCTGTCCAGAGAGGTCATGTTTTGATCTTCGATTGGTCTCATGCAGTTACGTGATGCAATTTCGCAAGTCAGAGTTCACCAAGCTTGAACTTTGCAATGCATCGAACTGCAAAACTTCTTGCATAAGCTTGCGTTTCCGGTCTAATGCATTCACGTGCGTTTGAATGGAAGTCTATGAGGCTAAAAGTCCAGTGTGACCACGGCTTTACCTGTAGGATTCAAACAAGCACGAAGGACTCAATTAGTTTATTCAAGTGTGTTTAATTGGGGTTAAAGCTAAACTGTGCAGAGCTGCTGCCCTCCAGGAACTGAATTTGATACTGATTTACACTGTCAGTTTGATTGACTTTCTTCAGAGGAGCACAAACAAAAACTACACAACGTGTACAGTGGTGATCCATGCAACCCTGCTTAAAAGAAAGATTCATTTTTAAACTTTACCATCATGCTCACATATGTGTTTTTAAAATCATCACACTTGTATTTGTTTTTTTTTTTATTTGTTTTTTTTTATTATATTCCTTGTCTGAAATTAAAAGGGTCTGAAAGAATTAATAAGTAAAAAATAATTCACTGTAATAATTGTTGTCAATGCATTTTTTTAATACTCCACTCTACCCACTAAACATGATTTACCATTCACCTAATTAAACACAATTATCTAAAGGGTTGGTCTCCCAAAAATGTAAATTCTGTTATTAATGACTCACTCTCATATCGTTTCAATCCCCTGAGACCTTCGTTCATCTTCTGAATTCCAGTGCAGAAATTTAAGCTCCCTGATCCTCCATAAACAGTGTTACCGTCAAAGTCCATAAAGCAAACCAAAAACCTTTTCAAAACCTTCCATGTGACCTCATTGGTTTAACTATAATCATATTAAGCTCTATAAACACTTCTGTGCACCAATAAAACTGTAAATATGAATTTGTCCACCAGTGTCTGAGGTGTCATTGTCATTTTTGGGTGAACTAATCCTTTAAATGCTCTGAAAAATGTTAACTTTTAACAAAAACAAAACAATCATGACATCGACATATTAATTGTATTTCAGTTTGACTTAAAACGTGTCCTGAATATTACAGAATATTATTTAGTAGCACTTTTTAAGGACCCATGGGTTTTCATTATAGCAGGTAATCTATCCAAGCTAAAGAAACGACTGAAAATGCATTTAACAGTTGATTTGTTGTGAGTCAGATTAATCCTGTACCTTCAGGGAAAGTAACAGTAGAACAAACTAGAATATGAAAAAAATATTGAAAGGTAAGGCTGAAATAGATGTTCATTTGAATATTCTAACACAAAGGCCTTTTGGTATTTCCCTGACATTTTCCACCTAATGACTGGCTGGAAACTGAGGCGCTTTTTTATTTTTTTTTTTTCGAAACACGTTTTGACATGATCTACAGTGTGCAGTGGATTATAAAAAAAGGGAATATGTCAAAGTATAAACATAATTTCTGTACTAAACACTAACTGTCCAGTACCATGATTTTTTTAATTGGCTTTTTTGCTGCTTTGCATGTCGAAGATATAGTTGCACGTAGATACACTTGAAAAAGAACCTAAACCAGCCTTCCAATCCATTTAGACAACATTAGAGATAACATGTGTCATGATATTGATATTCAGTCAGAAGAAAATTTTGAGGACTGTTCTTTAGTCTTGGCATTTATGTTTGGCTCCAATTAGTTACTTTTCTTTTAGAAAATGCAACTGAATTTCCATTTATATAAGCTTTTTGCCTTGAACTGTGGGTGAAGGTCTTGATTTGAAGTGCTGTTTCAGTGCTATTGTTTTGTAGAGCTCTCTGATCATCCATAGACCATAACGTGTTTTAATGGATTACTAACAGTTTATCAGTGTATTAATATTAGTGTTAATATTAATAATATTATAAAACTATTAATGCTTTTGTTACTACTGCTTGTACTTAACCCTTTCACACGTAACTTATGAATAATTTTATTTGTAATTTTCCATTTTTTTCTTTTGCACATTTTGATTCCATTTGATTCCAAGTTTCCATGAAAGACATTATTATTGAATTGTGAAATAATAATAATAATAATAATAATAATAATAATAATAATAATAATAATAATAATAATAATAATAATAGTAATGTAATATTTTGATTCTCAAATATTTGTAAAAACGTGTACTTTATTGTTTAAGCCGCTTGGTAATGATCATATTATTTGATCTAAGATGGGTGGTGGGTGCCACCATGCTAGTGGAGGAAGCGTAGAGTTGTCGGTTTTAATTCATCAACTTCTCCCAAGTTACATGAAAGTAAGTGGATGTTTAACTGAGAGAAGAGTAAATGAATAAGAGTAACTGTTTTAGATACCTATACAAGTGTAAAAGAGTGTATCTGCTGTGAATAAAGCACAATGGCGGCATTATTAGTATAAGATGTGGAATTTCTTCAAACTACATTTGACACAATTGTACTGATCATTCTGATATTTATTTCACGCTGCAACTCATAATAATTTATTCCTGAGAACTGTGTAATAGAGCAGATTTTAGATGTTTTTTTTTATCATATTTTAGGCCACATTGGTCTCAGAATGAACAGAAGCCACAATATCCTTTGGCTGAAAGACTAATTAAATCTACAGTGGATAATAGCACCTTTTTAATGACATTTTCTATGAAAACCATAGGATTTCAGGAGCAATCTCTGCTTTTTCTGCAGAAAAGCTTAAGGCACATGAAAGCCTTAATGTCTTCTAGCAGATGATGAAATCGAATGCATGCAATATGAATCACACAATGAACATCATACTATATGGCATTAAAAGTATGTGTCTTTTTTTGTATTTTACAGTAAGACTAGAATACAATAATACAAATAATGGTTAGTTCCTGCAAAAAACTGTAACTGGGAACCATTAAGTAATTTTTTTATTACTTTACTTAAAATTGAAGGCAATGGACTTGCGCACATAGTACATTTACTTAGTCAACATATCCCTTTTTACAGTGCACCTGTTTTCTTGTAAGTCTTTACTTGCATTCAAACAGAATTAAAAGCACGCAACAATTCTTCTGCTTACATCTTCAACAATGGACCTCCTAAAGCTGTGAAGACACAAATGCTGGTGAAGAATACAGTCAACCATGAGTCACTATTTGAAGGATGCCTTAAGTGATTACAGAGTCATGCTGCATGCAACAGCCATATAATCTCATTGTCTGGTGCTCCGTGCAGCCAAAGTCATGTTTAACATCTGAGTGAATTTGATTTGATTAATCACTGGAGCTCCACAGAATGCTAAAGTTATCAGCAGAGCCTTCAGTCTTCATCAACCAAGAATATGAGTGCCTATAAAATAATGGGCCACGTTCAAGAATTATTACTGCTGTGAAATGTCTTTGAAGGTGTCCTTTGTAGAAGCCAACTTGTAAAAAGTTTGATATCGAGCATAGAATGAATTGGACTTACTTTCAGGCTTTACTTTTTAGTTTTACATTAACTATTTGGCGTGAGGTAATGTGCTTTTTCATTTTGGGAAAATTGAATGCTATTGATTCATTTGCTGAGGCAAAGATGAGAAGCAAATTAATCACACTGAGTGCAAAACTTAGTCCCATGTGACATTTTCAAATGGAAAGGCTGAAATGTGCCCTTTATCATTGAAATTAAAAGGTTGAAAATCTGTTCTTGAAATTTTCAGTAAAGCTCCACTGTCTTAAAACTAGTGAACTTCCTGCCTAGTTGTGATGCTGCCTTAAAAAGCAACTATCTGAAGTCAAAAAGTCTCATAGACAGTCATTTATAATGTGAAAGGAGAATCCACTCTCGAATGATTTCATCATATTGCCAACTCTTTATATCATTTATTATCCATTCTATTAGGATGACTAAGACAGTGCAGAAGTCAAATGGGCTACATTTATGATGTTTTGCATCATGTTTTAAAGGTTTTTAATTATTTAATTCCATTTTACATTGGGTTTGAGAAGTACAACCAGCTCTTAAATAAATAATTTACTTATTTACTTATTGACTTAATTGGTAATTCGCTTGATTGGTTTAGAAAAGCTTGCACTTTAGACTGTTGCACTCAGTTTTCAGAGGCTGTGGATTAAAGGTAGTCATAATGAAATAATTTTTTTTTTTTTTGTACAGAATCATTTTGCTTGACATTATTGTATCATCAGAAACCATGCGTATTCATTTAGTTTTGCTAATGATTTTTAGGCGTCAACGTAACCATTCACTTAATCAAGGACCACAGTTTTAGCTAAAGATCTCAGACTAAGCCAGTGTTTCTCAACCATGTTTCTGGAGGCCCACCAGCTCTGCACATTTTACATGTATCCTTAACCAAACCAAAGTCCTTAAGGCAAGCCAATTTCACTCTGCGGCCATCTTTAAAACGCTTCTCGTCAGTATTCTCGGGTATTCTGTCTCAATGGAAAACATCACATTCTCCTAAACTGTTTGCCAAGCTTATGATTACAATACATATTTGGAACCACCATTAAAATTAAACAACGACTGTCTCATAACTTTCTAAACGTCCGAATCAAACAAAGTCGGCATATTTTCAGGTTGCTCGAGCTAATGCGCATGCTTACTCAAAAGTAATGCAATCATGACACCACAATTATTTATAGCCGTTCTACACTTAATGATCGTCTGATTTTGTTGCTTTTCTGAAGTAATCTACAACTTAGTCTTGATGAATCTCCTCCGGAAATGATAGCGACTTTTTGTTTACAAGTCTGTGGGCATTTGAGTAATTGCTGTCATGTGATGTGTGTTTGACAGGATGGACTGTACCTTGTGTTTGTTTCATACAGATTACAAAACCAAAGACCTTTTGTTTTCAAGAGCACTTGGTTCATTTAAAAGTAGCTGTCTGTGAAGCAAGTATTCGCTGAGATTCCAGTGTGTTTGTCAATCACCAAACTTTTGTAAAAGCACACGTCTGGTCTGAGCTTCTCCGTCAGTCTATAGTGATTGATGATTGGCTCCTGTACTAGTAGGCGGGGCTTCATTTGCCATATTGACTGTTAAAACTATACGAGTGACATGTCATGCGTATCCTATGGTCTTTGACCAAACACACCTGATTCCGATCATCAGCTAATTAGAAAATCACACCTAAACAAAGTGTGCAACTTTTTACACTGAAAAATATTGACTACACTTTAGTACGACAACGACAACTTTTTTTCTTATACACA
>CAIGQZ010016425.1:9262810-9279164 GCA_903798205.1 Danio tinwini
TATGTATGTATGTATGTATGTATGTATGTATGTATGTATGTATGTATATATATATGTATATCTATCTATATATCTTTTTTTATTTTAATTTTTTTTTATTTTTTCAGAAATGAAGGAACAGCAGAAGTGCATTATGAATGCAAACTTCTCTTTCAAGCAGCAGCTAATTAAGTTTAAAGTGCTGTGTAGTATGCAGGTGTCCTTCTGTGTGCTGCCTTTAGTAATCCTATACTGATTGATTGCCTCCATCTCAGGCTCATGGATTTATCATGAAGCTCAATGCTTCCAGAACAGAATGAGGGTCACTTGGGTAGCTGTACAAGTAGATTTTAACTTCTACCATGGAGGAGGGTGATAATAATGCTGTGTACCCATTTGGCCTTCCAGACATAATTTTAGTGGATTGGAATTGGAGCCACATGAAAGAGAGAAACAATGAATTACAGGCAGAAATCAGTATTAAAAGCTTCTTTATTTTCTGTCTGTCTGTCTTTTTCCTTCCTTACTTCCCTACTTCCTTCCCTCCCTCCCTCATGTAAAATGTATTTATATATTGGGTTATTAAAATAAATTCATTTCATTCATCGTCATGTTGGTATATGAATGTCTTTCTGTGCATAGTAGTTTTCATACTTATGAATATGCTTTCATAATACTGCATATTTTAAGTCTATGGCATTCATTGTGTTTGAGGGTACATTCAGGAACACTCAGTTCAGTTTCAGTTTAGTTTGATTTATTTATTCATGAACTTTATTAACAAGTTTGGGCTCACTGGGTAGGAAGAATAAAACAGCATGAGTACATTTTAGGGTGAACTTTCTCTTTAATTTAAATCTGGTTCAGCACGTCTGGCTGTTGTTGGCTGCAAGTTCAAAACACTTAAGATATGCAAGTTCATGATGAGATTAGAAGCATATAAATAGAAAGAGTTCACTTGAGGTCAGAAATAATGACAGGAGTACAGAGTCCTCTGAAGAGGCTGTCGGGGTCCTCATGGCCTCATGCTCTCTTTATAATGTGTCACATACTCATAAATTTGGCATCTTGCTGTACAAATCTGTCAGAGCGAAGCATATAAGCAGCTCAACTCTTGAACCACCGATAACCTAAAGAGCCGCAAATAGCCACGTCTTCTATCTGGAAAAATGGTCCACAGACACTTATTACAAGTCAATATTAATATGCATTAATATGGCAGGCTCTTCACCCCGATTAAACTTTAAATCTCATTCATACAAAATCCAATAAAATGTTAATTAGAAAAAGAAGGATGCTTAGACAGGATGGACCAGCCTTTGTAATGAGAAAAGATCATTAAATGCAAATAAGTTTGCGTTTAACCTCCATAGAGGCCATCGGAGAAAAAAAAGAAATGACTCTTTACCGCATATTATGACACTTGTTATAGGAAAAAAGTTCTGAGGAATATGTAAATGAACAAACCACCCACTGTGTCGCAAGTACTGGGTTATTAGGCTTTAGTTGAATAGTGCGCAGAAACCAAATTGGATGAAAATAAATTAAATTAAAGGTTATATTTATGGCCTTAATAACCTGTAAAAGCCTATGCTTTGGAATAGAGTTTGAATATGAAACATAGAAACAAAAAATGACACATTCTTGTTTATATTATGCCTGACGTGATTAAAAATTATGCAGATTTATATAATAACTCAGAATATGCATATGCTGTACCGTAATGTGCAGACAGCATTATTTGATGTATTTTTGTCAAACACAAAAACAAAAGAACAAGCTTTTGTATGTGTATGGCCTTATTGCCACACTATGAATAAGCACACGCAGCGCCACTTAAATCTTGGTCTTTGGAGTTTTGGTCGTGTTCAGTTTCAGGGCTTTGTCTCAAATAACAGTCTCTCCATGGCAACCAGTGTCTGGTTCAGTCAGTTCTCCCCAGTGTTGTCGCATGGCAAAATCACAATCATCATGTGAATGTGTTCTTGACATTTGATCAACATATTGCTGCATCTAATCATAGCTGTTCTCGTGGCTGTAAATCTCTGTGGAAACAAAGATGGTTGACAAAAACCATTAATTAGACAATATGAGAACATCTTATCTAAATGATTATTATAATAAGGCACTAAAGCATGTCATCACTCAACAGGCATTCATTTTTTTCAGTGGTTCCTAGCTTAGGAAATCTTAGCAGTTTTTTTTCTCATTTGTACTAAAAGCTATTTTTACTAAAAGTAGTCATGATGGTAAAAGACTACCATTTGGAATAAACATTATCACACAACACTTTTCCAATAAACCAACTTTAATGCCATTCCTATTGAAAGTAGTTTTAATATTTGCTTTGTAGCTACCGGAGGTCTTTCCATTTATAAAATCCAAAACAAACAAAATGAGCCTCAAGGTTAAATAATGTATCTGTGCTCATAAGAGATTCTTTAAAGTATGCAAACAAATAATCAGTCCAAGGCATGTCCAAGAAATAACAAAAAAGCCTTTATTAACATGGCTTGTGTAAAACATGGTTTATTAACATGGCTTGTGCCTCAGAATTCTGTCTGAAATCAGTTGTGACACTGCTTCAGTGTAATAAAATCATTTCATTATGAGCTTTTTGGACTTTTCTTATGGGTTTAAAATATATATTGGCATCACAGATTCTGACAATACAGTAAAAATAAAGTAAACAATAACATAGTTGCAGGTAAAGTATAGTTGTGCAAATATTGAAAATGTGTAAAATGAAAACATAATATTTTTGCTAAACTCATTTATTAGCAAACAGGTTTTATGCTGGATTTTCATTCAATTTGAAAAGATTTGCACAATTTTGTTTTGGAAACAAGTTTGTTGTTGTGCTTTGTCCCATAATTGTTTATTAGACTATGCCACATCATCATTAACCTTTTTTTAAAAGATTCTCAACAGCTCATTTTAATTGGCAGACAATTTATTCTATGAGATTGCTTACAGCCAGATAGAAATGCAACCCAGGCTCTTTAATATGTACCTCTGTACACATTTCTGAACAGTGCAAAATATGTCCCTGGAGTTTTTTTCGTTTTTTTTTTTTTGGGCAGTCTCTGTGTACGCTTCTTCAGATCTCCAATTTCTCTCCCGAGTACAATTCGTACCTGCTGTTCTCATATAAATCCACCAGAGGCCGCTGTCGACTGACAAATAACCCCACCCACCCTCTTCCCTAAACCCAACCGATAGCATTTTCAAAAGCACTAATTGACCCAATCACCCCCTTCCTAAACCCAACTGACAGTGTTTTCGAAATCAATCAGAAAACCTCCTTACGGTCACTTGTTTTTCACATTTTCAGATTTTATCTTATTCTCACCCTATTATTTACTTGTTTATTTTATCTTTTACCTTTTTTAGTTTTAACTGCTTTCTTGATCCATTCTTTGCTGAACTCTAACCTCGTTGTCACAGTCAACTCCTCTCTGCGTCTCAAGTCCGCTGATGTATGTGGCGAGCTACTGGGCAAACTGGTAACAATGCAAAAGCCGTCCACATGGAGTTAAGCAGTCAGCTGGTAGGGCGAAAAACCCCCCCCCAAAAAAACAAAAAACAAAAAAAACACAAGCCATCTGTGGCGTCATACTACCTTGTACCAATCATTTTAAAGACAAAATGCAGCTCTGGCTACATAATTTGCTCTCTCCAGAAAGGCATATGGCGATACGTTTTTCACAATGAGCCTGTGTTGTAGAAACGCATGTGTTGATCATTAGTTTATTGTTTTTGTAACCGTATCCGAGTGGCAAAAACTTTTATTTGTATGTCCTAAGTCTTCAAGGGGGTGTAAGTAACTAATCACATTTGTTTTAATGTAAACCATCATATTAGTTGTATATGTCCAGCCTGATGTGACAAGGAGACAACAATTTTATGCATTGTCAGGAAAATGGCTACTTTGTACAAATTCTTACAATCTAGTTTTTGTGACAGTATCAGATTTTTAAAGAGGCATGCCCCCAAGCACCACACCTAGCCTAACCCATTATTGGAGTTTGAGCAGATCCTACTAAGTCAAAGTCAAAGTCAAAGTCAGCTTTATTGTCAATTCAATCACATGTACAGGACATACAGAGAATCGAAATTCCGTTACTCTCAGACCCTAGGTGCCTTACATATAATATAAATACAAAAAGAATATACAATAAATACAATTTACAATACTGTACAATACTAAGATGTATGGTTAATATGCAACAAGATATATATCTGTTCCTTTTAAATATATTACTTTTACTTATCATGAATCTTTCTCTACATAAAATAAATGCTTGTTTTGCCATTAAATATTTTTTCCTTGTAAATTCTGTCCACAAATGTAATTTACTAATACCAAACCATTTTTCCTGTTTTTTTTTTTTTATTTTGCAAGATTTTAGTCATTATTTAAATAGTGTCATTGTCTGAAAATAAGAAAGCAGACAGAACTGTCATTTTGTAATGATTTTAATTTATATACTATAATTTATTCTTAAACGCCTTACATATATTACAGATTACAGTTCATATTCATGTTCTTTATTAATTTTTTCTTTCTTACTCTTCTTTCTCTTCTTTTCTTTTTTGTTTTTTCCATTGACAATGTATGTAATTGATATTTTATGCATTGTATATAAATGTTTACATGTCAACTATTATTTTTATATTATTATTATTATTATTATTATTATTATTATTATTGGTAATAATAATAATAATAATAATAATAATAATAATAATAATAATAAAAAGAAATGTATGAATAAGATCATACAAATTAATGCAAATTAGCCAGTAAATCAAAAAGTTACAAACTGCCGTGAGATTGCATTGGTATATCTCATCTTTAACTTTCAAGGCTTAATTTGTGTGTTTATGTGGGTGTATAAATGCAAAAGCCTCTAAGTGCCATCTCAACTTTTTCTTTTAAAATGTGCATTTTTGTTTCACATTTATGATGATGAATAGGTTCTTTTCTTTGACTTTAAAGTAAAATATCTGAACATAAACATAGATGAGAAAAATGCTTATTTTATTAAAAAAATGCAGATGGCACTTAGAGACCTTTGCACATCTAACTTTTCATAGACACCCACATACATCCACAAATGAATTCTTGAAAGTTAAAGATTTTAAATTGCATTCATGTGTATTTACAATGCAAGTACAAGTACACATTTACATGACCATGCTTTTTTTTGTATGTTACATGAATCATTGTTTTACATGGGCAGTCACATTTTCAAATCACATTAAAAGTTCCAAATTAACATTTCACATTTCTTCCACAATATGTTACACATGCTCCACTCATGTTGTTTTTCATGTTTTATTAGAGTGCACCACTACTCTCCTGCCTGCCTGTAAACTTCCACAATCTGAAATAGATCTTTTTGACTAACTGCATCTCTGTTTAATGTTTATTGCCTTTTCTTTCTTGTATTTAATTTTGTGTTGTCACTCGTCACTTTATGTACACTGGAAGCTTCTGTTGCCAAAACAAATTCCTTGTGTGTGTGTGTGGGAAGCACACTTGGCAATAAAACTGATTCTGATATTGTTGTAGCTTTTTATTCGCATTTCTTCATCCAGGTTAAGCTGCTTTGACACAATCTATTGTACAAACTGCCATATAAATAAACACAAATTAAATTCAATAAATTTTTGAGTAATGTAAAGTGAGTTTAGAGCAAAGCATGTATTGACCGTCTGCTCTTTCCATTGCTGATTAACACAGATTTGCAGAAGTTTACTAAAAAATGTAAAATTAGCACCTACTTTGTGTAAGATTTCAAAAATCACTTATTTCTATCCATCAATGCATCAAACTACTGATATTAATGAAACATTCCTTCATATAAAATTATCACCATCTAAAACAACAACAACAAGAAAAATGAAAATTAGTTATTATTGATGGAGCTTTTGTTCCTGAATGAGACAAAACAACCCAGTCATGGCCAAACCCTGAGGACATTTCCAGCATATTGTAGTATACCAGCATAATAATTCAGAAAATGATCTGTAGTTGTGGAAAATCTTGTTCACACACCTTTGTTGCAGTTAATTAGGGAAGGTCACTATTCCAGTCAAACTGGCCAGGGGAAACTTTATTAGCTGTGTGGGAAATCAGCCTCGGTCTCTATGCTATTGAAGTAGGTTTGGCAATGCATTTAGCCTTTGGGGGAACAGAAAAAAAGACATTTGGGGTAGTCTAAAATATCGTAGACCAGTCCAGTTGAAGATTTACTTTGTTTACTTTGTTTTTGTTAGCTTAGCTTAACTATTACTAACAACTTTTTTAACATATTGGTATATCTTATAAAAAAGTGCTTAATGAAACCACCAAGATCCTCATACATTTTGAAAATGCTCATACAACTAGAATTGTACATTTCCTAAAGAAAATGTGAATGGGGTTTGCGTGGCAAATCGATGGGGTACAATGCATTTTAATCGGTTGCTAGGGTGTTCTGAGTGGTTACTAGGCAGTTTAGGGCAGTGATGGGGTGTTCTGAGTGGTTGCTAAGGCGTTGCTAGGCGGTTGCTAGGGTGTCCTGAGCGGTCGCTAGGCACCTACTGAGGCATTACTAGGCCGTTGCTAGGTGGTTGCTAGGTGGTTGCTAGGCGGTTGCTAGGGTAATTTGAGTGGTTGCTAGGCAGTTGCTAGGGTACCCTAGGTTGTTACTAGGCAAGCCTCACATACATGCTAGGTCAATTGTTTATACTTAGTAAGCATTTCTAGCAAGTTACAGCACTTAGCTAGTCAATGTTAGCATGTGGCTAGTCACTGCTAGCATGTGTAGCATATATGAACTTAGGTTTGCTAGCATGAGTCAAACGAACCAATCCCTATGTCTCTACGACATTGTGATGTTGAAATATAGCTGTTTTTATAAATGGTTGCTAGGGTACTCTGTTTAGTTGCCATGGGATCAGTTTGAGGGCGTGGCTTGTGAGCTTCATTATCATATTGAGATGCTCATTGGTTGTCTGAGTCAAATGAGCCAACCCCCAAGTCAATAGGACAGTGCTATGCAAAGATATGCAGGTAGACCAGTTATAATGGCAGTCTATGGGACCCGTTTGGGGGCGAGGCTTGTGAGCTTCATTATCATATTAAAATGCTCATTGGTTGTCTGAGTCAAATGAGCCCACCCCCATGTCTCTATGACAGTCCTATGTAATGTTATGAATGTGTTACTTTTTCAATGGGAGTCAACGAGCTTCTCGGAAATGAATGGGAGTCAATGGGCCATGTTAAGTCAATGGGGACCACTTTGGAACGTCCTAGCACCCCAGGGGTACAACTTATACCCCCTTTCAGGATATTTTCCCACTTAGGCTGCAACCCCCTACAGATGTTATGAATCCTATATTTCTATGAAATTCACACTCTGTGCAGTGATTCGTCAAAATTCGGCTCAATGTTAAGTGAATGGGACATTTGGGATGATTTGGGACCCCCTAGCTCCCCAGGGGTACAACATTTACCCCCTTTCGGGGTATGTACTTATGCGTGCTGTAACCCTTTCGAGATGTGGTGAATCCCATATTTGTACGAAATTCAGTCTTGGCGCTATGACAATTTCCGGGAATAGTTGTTACTGTGCAGGGCTGTGTTCTAGAAAATGAATGGGAGTCAATGGGGCCATGTTAAGTCAATGGGAAACTTTGGGACGTCCTAGGGCCCAAGGGGTGCAACATTTACCCCCTTGTGTGGTATGTTCTTACTCAGGCAGCAACCCTTTCGAGATGTCGTGAATCCCATATTTCTATGAAATTCACTGTTGGCGCTATGATGTGTCAAAGTTTGTCCCCATGTTATGTCAATGGGATTTTGGAAAATCCCCCACCCCTTATAAAAGTCATAGCACACCATTCCCGATAAGACCGGACGATTTGACGCCACTTTCAAGGGTCTGGGGCAAAAACTGCGGGACTAGTTACGCGCCGAAATTTTGTGTGGAAGAAAAAAAAAACAATAATCATAAGAAAAGTGAACAGTAAGAATGGACTTTGCCTATGGCAAACCCCATTAATTATAAGAAATGCGTACAATTGATAAGAAGAAATGTACATAAACTACGATGGAACCACATTTACTGTATAAATTCTGGCATGCATATAAAAAAAAGCATGCACATTTGTTTTAACTAATCATGCAATAACACAAACTGCTGTGATGGGATGACATTATTAGACAAACCAGTGGACGGACCACATTGTAAAAAATCTGCAATGTTGTTTTGGTCATTCTAAAATCCCTTAAAGGTGCTTTATGTAAGTTTTTGACTCTTCTAAAGTATAAAAATAACATAATATGTGTGCTGATATTTAAGTAACATGCCAAGTGAACATACTTGTTTAACTGAATAATAATGCTGAAGTCAGATATTCTGTTTTGAAAATGTTTTTTTCCGTGCCGGAACGCTGTCTTTGTTTAGGTAAATTTAACCTGCACAATGCCAGTTTAGCCAATTATATTTCAGCACCCCGGGTTGCCTTGTTGGAAAACAGCGTATTTCATTAATTTATTCATTCAGAAAGACTCTGATAGCATGCGTCCGTGACCGAAATGGACAGTATCAGACATCAAAATGAGACCGATTCAATTCCACATGAGGTTATTAATTAGCAAATTATATAAATATTACGAACGTAAATGTTAGGTGAGCAGGTTACATTGTAACTGCGTGTCCTAACGACACGCTTTGAGACGAGATACGAAGTAATGGGCAGTTTGGCTGTTTGCTCCAGACGAAACACGACAGAAATTTAAATACAGCCATTTAGAAGCACAGAATAAGCACTCACTCACGAAACGGTAAGGTTTAGAATCTATTTAAACTCACATTGTTAGCATTTAGCACTGAATAAACCACACAAGGTTTACCTGAGGTGATCTGTCATAGGTTTCTGTTGTTGAGCTGTGAGATATAGAAGCAGTTTCTAATATATCAATTCGAGGTGTTGGTTAGAACCAAAACTCCTTTTAATATGGAAAATATTCCTTCTGTCGCGTGTCGTTGCTTTTATTTAGAACACAGTTTAAATCACTCGCTCCTGTACTCAGTCTGGCTTCCTGCACTTGCGTCTATTTTGATCCAGGAGTGCAATACCTAGTTCAACCACTGGGTGTCAAACTTACATACTGCACCTTTAACCAAAGCACATCATCAACGTGGTACAATATTATTAATTCTCAGAATCGTGTTGAAGCAGCTGATCTTCCAAAAGGTCTTGCGTCTCTAAAAGCCACTGTGCTGTCATCACGTTTTTGTCTTCTGAGGCAAAAGTAATTTTATTATATAAGATAAAAGACCCACAGTGGCTTCTCCTACCACATTAAATTTCATTTTTCGGTCTTTATATTAGGTGGCCTTAACTACTATGCACTTGCATCTAAAAATGAATACAATTCACTTACTGTGTTCAAAATGTATTTTAGAACACTTCTGGTGTGCTTGAGGTGGGAGACGATTAGGGTTAGGGAAAGATTTAGTGGTAGGTTGAAGGGTGGGTTATGGTGTAAGGAATGGTCAAAATTTACACAGATGTAATTACATGCAGGTATTCTATCAATCATTAGTACAATGTAAAAACATGTATTTACTAGTGTTGTCAATCGATAAAAAAAAAACCCCAATTAATTTTACGTTTATTTTTGCAATTAATTGCAATTTAAAAAATTAAACTTGTAACTTTGGCTATTGTAAAATGTAAAATTAATGTAAACTCCAGTAAATGAAACTGTTTAAATTCAAAATATAATTTCTATTAGAATTTTTGTTTAGCTTGTAACACAACTTATTGCGGGTATGTTGTTTACCTGAAGAAGTCTATCAAGATCCTCAAACTGTTGGCTTGAAAGCTATATTTACAGAAATAAAAACACATGCATGTAAGTGCCATTTTGAATTTCAAAACAATCAAGGCCTATAAAAAACAAAAATTATGTCTATGTTGGATCCTAAGTAGACCGTAAAAAATTCCAAAGTCCAGGCATTGCAAATGGAAATTGGAAAATTGTTCTAATAAAATAATGAATACAAACAATTGTACTCATTGAAAATGTGTGTTGCTGAGCGTTCAGAACATTATTTATAAAGTGGAAACAATTTAGCTTAGTCCTCCTTTACATTCAGCCAGTTGCTGAGACAGACCAATCCGTTGACATTATGAGGGGACAATGTGGCCCTTTTCTTTTGAATGATGTGACCTGAGAGCTACTCTCACAAGTAGGGTTGCGTACTGAAATCAGCATGCACCGGACTGATTCATACAGCATATGAATTTCGCTGCCACTGGTGCTGCGAAAAAGACGTAAGAAGCATCAAGAGGTACATCAAAGGCACAGATGGGTACGTGTTGTCACACCAATGACTATAGAATTCTTAAAGGGACTTTGGTCGCACCATCTCTTAACATTTTAATTCCAAACAACTTTAAGGGATACAGACACCGTCGTTGATGTTAGGCGTTTGCTCTTGTTGCTAGGAACATACACACGTAGGCAGAGCGCGGAGTACAGCGCGTCCAGTGAGTGTCTTCCTTCAAATTCATCAACATGCATGATTGCATTCTTTTAAGTTTGACGTGTTTCCCCCCCCTTCTACGCAACTTTTGTAAAGCGTCTGCTTAGTGTTGCTGTCAGAATCCTTGCTTGTAGAATATATCCATACTTTAGAACGCTTCGTTTAAGCAAATTTGATGAACGCAAAGTAAATATATTAAAATGGGAGTATTGGTGTCCATGTAAACATACTCTGTGAAAGTGCCAGATGATGTGGCATGCTATCAAAGTGCATTCCTCTGCCTTTGAGTGCTCATGAAATGAAGGAATGCACTGTCTTTGATAGCATGCCACATCATCTGGTACTTTCACGGTGTATGTTTACATGGACACCAATACTCCAATTTTAATATGGATAAGACAACACTCTGATAAATGTGGATACCCTGGTGACACAATGACGTAAACGTTAATCATTTTATACTTATTTGAAACTTTCCATCTAAAAGTTCTTCCTTGGTCTTGTCCTTATTTCTTTGCACGTTGAACACACATTGGCCACAACAGGAAATAAAAAAACCCAACCACGTTAATTTCATTACTTTTTAAAAGTGTTAAATATTTCAAATTAGTCATGCATTAATGCGCTAATTTTGACAGCACTAGTATTTACACAATAAGTACACTGTAATATGATTGATTTATGCAAGCTTATATCAGTTAAAGCCACCTAATATAAAGCTGGACCCAATTTTCTTTATATTAGCACCAATTCTAATGAGTCAACAGTTGATGTAATACTAAAGTGTTGCGCACAAGTTCAATTCCCATCTTTGGATGTAAACATGTCAAATATAATGTTTTGAATCTCAAGGACCTAATTTCGGTGGTAGCATGTCTAAGCTTCAGTTTGTAAGTATTCTGAATGATTCAGAAAGTGTGAGAGCAGAGTGAGTCAAAAGTGCCATCAATCCCCGCTGCTACAGTAACAAATGCTAATTCATGTCTCGGCTGCTAATTAATGTTCTCAACACAAGAGCCAAATGCGACCGAGAGGACGCTTGGAAGATGTTGTGTAAGAAAACAAAATAGCATTGCTGCCATTAGCAGGTTTTTGGAGACCAGGTTGTTATGCAAGGGTAACGTTTATTCTGCAGGTGTATGATTAGCATGAGAAAGGATCATTTTGGTGTATTTGTATCTCTCGTCCCTGGAAAGTTTGGCTTACAGCTTGTCATGTGCATGTAGGAGCCTTGACTTTCTGATGTGTTTTATAATTCACTGGAAAATTAAAACTCACCAGCAATTATGGTTCTTTGTGTACTTGAATAAATGCAGTTATGAATGATATTGAGATCTAAAATAAAAAAATGAAAGTTTTTTCCTCGGTTTTAGTCTTTACTTGTATAGTGAGTAATTGATGACTGAAATCATTTAAGCATTCAGTCCAGAGCTGAAAGCACAAGACTGAAGTTGCATTCACAATATGAATAAAAAGCTTCAGCTCACTTGAACTCTCACTTTGAAGCATTTTCTTCTCTTTATAAAAGGCACTATAAGAGTGAGTGTGACATGGAGAGGATAAAAGTGTTAAAAACAATTGCTCCCAACACTCTTCAAGGACTTGTCAATCAAGTTTGGCCATTGTCTCTAAACTTCAGAATTCAATGGCACCTCAAGCTATTTATCTGTCTTTAGGGATTCTTTTTTTTAAAAGGTTTATTGCATCTCTGCTGTCAGAGGTTTCATAAAAACTCTTCAGCTATTGGAGTATTTTATTTTTCCACTGGATTCTATACATTCTGCTGTAGAGATCGATGCGAGTTGAGGGTCCAGGCTTCTTTGTTTTATAGACAAGGCTGAAGCCGGTCTTAACATTGTGTGTTCTGGCAGAAACTCTTATATGAAGAACATTTTAGGATGTTTGTGATGCATTATTGCTTAATGTATATATACTTTATATTCAACACAGGCTCATTGAGGAAATGTGGCCAGGGCTACATTTTGAGAACTAAATTTTGACAATCTTATCTTACTGAGGCACAATTTCTCATAAATGTACTATATATAGTAAAAGCACATTACATCTGTCATTTCTTGTAAATCCACCAGAAGCCACAGTGTACATTTCTGCCAATGTGTTGTGCTTAATACTTATGCTTGTTGTCAACTGACCCACCCACCCACTCCTACCCTAAACCTAACTGATAGTGTTTTTTAAACAGTCACACTGGAAAAGCCTTTGTTAGATTTTGCTGTATTTTGGCTGATCTGTTCTTGGATGGCTCACCAATGTATTATGCTGTGTTCACACCAGACGCGGAACGCGCAGATAAATCTGTCCACACCAGATGCGTGAGAATTTTGAGTTTACTCGCTTCATTCAAGCTTCAAAATCTGCTTCATTCGCGCATTAAATTTGATTCAGAACAGATGCGGATTTGCTTCATGGGCAGGGCTTCTGTCTGCCTAGTGACTAGCTTCGTTGCTAAATGGCTAACATGGATTTTATTGAGAGAATAACTGTTTATGTGCTTTATGAAGGCTGAAAAACAGCATTGATTCATTTGGAGCAGTGTCTGAGTTCACTAGATCCTTTAAAAGGTGCACCCAACTCTTTGAGCTCATAAACTCCTCCAGAAACTGATCCTGCATGATGGAAGCATTCAGTGGTGCTTCTGACTGAGCAAAGCCCAGTTTGATGAACTGTTGTCGGTGTGGGCAGGATGATTTTTCCAATTACACCAACTACAGATGCTACGTCCTAATCACTCCCCCTTAAGAGCAAGCTCCTGATTGGTTAATGCGCCGCGAATGTCCGCTGAAGTTCAGATTTTTTAACTCTAGCGATTCGCACATTAAGCGCATCAAACACGCAAAATGCTGCAGGATGTCTAATTGCGCCTTTGCATTGACTTTACATGTAAATCACTCGCGCCTGATGCTTCCGCATCTGGTGTGAATGCAGCATAAGATGACTCTAATAAGGGTGCTTTCACACTAGCACTTTTGGTCTGCACCCGAGTTCGTTTGACGTCATAGTACGATACGTTTAGCTAGTGTGAATGTGTCTTCTGAACTCGGGTGCGCACCCGTGAACCGTACCAGAGTCCGCCTGAAAGAGGTGGTCTGGGGTACAGTTCAAGCGAACTCTGGTACAGTTCACTTCTGAGGTGAATGCAATCGTACCAAATAACGGAAGAAAACTGCCAACTGTACAACAAACTATCGTTTTCATAACGTTCATTCGTGTGTGTGTGTGTGTGTGTGTGTGTGTGTGTCGTATTTTACCTTGATGACAAGCAGGACTAAGCCAGGGCAAACACAGTGATACACAGTGATGTCTGCTTCTGTCCTTAAAAAACAGCTTCTGCAGACACTGTGTGATGTTCTGAATGTTTATAATATTTTTGCGGCAGATAGACGCGAGTCGCTTTCAGTATGTCCAAAACTAAAACTTCAGCAAAAGCAAATCGACCGCGATGTGCGGAAGTCTTTTATTTTGCCGCTGTGCTTTCGTGACCGTCACCTAGCAACAGCCGTAAACTAAACAGCAGCTCGATGATGCAAGTGTACCGGGGTTCAGAAGGAAAAAAGACAGTGTGAACACAAACCAACCGAGAAGGTGGCAAGGGGGGACAATTGAACTTGGGTACGGTCCAGGCAATTGAACCAAGTGTGAAAGCACCCTGAATAAAACATGTAAGCTGACCAAAGTTCTTACGGGGCAAAGACTTTTATTGAAGACTAATGGTGTAACGGATCACAAATCTCGCGGTTCGGATAACAAAGTTTTTTTTTTTTTTTTTTTTTTCATAGATCATAGATCGGACCATTTTTTGTATCAGCCAAAAAGAGGAGACGACAAGTGTCATTTGCTTTCCATTTATTACAAAAACAGAACTGCAAGAAACTTTTGGTTTTAACAACAAACAGAACTTAAGCTGTAATTTTATTAAAAACTCAATGGAGAAATAATCTGCTGAAGTAAAAGATTTAGTATTGTGAAAAATTCACTTTTACTACTTCTGTTGTGGATGATGCTAAATGTATAAATCTAACATTAGAATTTGTACAACCCATATTTATTTTTAGTCTTGTTTTCAATAAATGATTCAGTTAATCACTCCTAAAACTTGAAGAATAATTAAGTGGCATATTTTTGATGGCAGGTTGTATTTAACCTATTGGTTAATGTAATTGCAGCCTACAGCTTTCATTTTAAAACGTCAAGTTAAATGCACATGCCAGTGATTTTTAATCTTTACCATAAACATCAGTGGTTTTATCTAAACTATAAACTGCTATCACAGTACTTCTGTGTCATTTGACTGTTTGTAACTTCACAATCAACTCAAAACACTAAAGACTCAATCTCTTTCTTGATTTGAAGGATTAATAAACATGCAAATCCCCATCATTTATAATTTATGTTGTGTGGGTGTTGAGATCCCGATATTTTAATAATTAAGCATGCAGCTTACAATGAATGCATTAATGCAGGCTAAAAGTAGTGACAGAAAAGACCTTTAATAACCTAAGAAATCCATCAGATCCTAACCTACCACAACTTCTTCCATCATCATTAAATTTTACAGGAAAGCCTAAATGCTTTCATACATGTGATTGGAATGATGAAAGAATCCATCTTTCTGCTCTTTGTATAAAAAAAAATCTGCGGGTCACGTGTGTTTTGAACCATGGGTTGTGATTCGTATGAATCACAGATCAACCATGATCTATTACATCCCTATTGAAGACAATGAATAGCACAGTTCCTCAGCATCGACGTTAACCTGTCGGTCAACTTTAACCTAAAGGTCTGCCTGTGTGAGAGGACTTTATACTAACTACTGACAAATCATTGTGTTTACACAGCTCATCATATTTAATTCAGTGTAAATGCACTGTAACTGAACTAAAATGCACATAATCGTTCACCGTCCATACAGAGGTAGGCAGTCAGGGTGTTCGCCCTGCTACCATATCTACCTGCGAGCTCATATTTCCTGCTTCTCAAAAATGTTGCCTTGGGCACATATTCTCAATAAGCCTGTGTTTGTAATTGGTATACATATAAATGACATATCAAATATTATAAATAAGTACATACAGTTGAAGTCAGAATTCTTAGCCCCCCTGTTATTCCCCCCCTCCATTTCTGTTTAACGGAGAGAAGTTTTTTTCAACACATTTCTAAGCATAATAGTTTTAATAACTTATCTCTATTAACTGATTTATCTTTGCCATGATGACAGTAAATCATATTTTACTAGAACATTTTCAAGACATATCTATACAGCTTAAAGTGACATTTAAAGGCTTAACTAGTTTAATTAGGTTAACTAGGCAGGATAGGGTAATTAGGCAAGTTATTGTATAACAATGGTTTGTTCTGTAGACAATCTAAAAAAAAAAATTGCTTAAAGGTGCTAATAATTTTGACCTTAAAACGGTTCATAAAAAATTCAAAACTGCTTTTGTTCTAGCCAAAATAAAACAAAATAATTTTTCAGAAAGACGAAATATTATCAGACATACTGTGAAAATTTCCTTGCTGTTAAACATCATTTGGGAAATATTTAAAAAAGAAAAAAATTAATTTAAAGAGGGGCTAATAATTCTTCAACTTCAACTGTATGTTTAATGGTACATTTTAAATGATATACTTAAAAATAACTAATTATATTTATTTATTTTATTTAATTGAGCAGTTGTGTAAAAGTAAAAATGTCATGCATTAAACATCTTGGATCTATCTGTTTTGTGAAAAAAATTCACTGTAAGGTCATTGTAACTGCTGCGGGAACATAAAGAAACTCCTTGTTAAATTGATTCCAGATATCA
>CAIGQZ010016425.1:9293153-9306174 GCA_903798205.1 Danio tinwini
ACTACTACTACTACTACTACTACTACTACTACTACTACTACTACTACAATAACAACTACTACAGCAACCTGAATAATGATAATGGTTTGTAATAATGATAATGAGGAGATAAAGGGAGAACAAGTCAGAATAATAATGATAATAATGGTAACAAAAGTAAAAGTAAAACTAAAGATGATAATAGTGAGGAGTTGAGGAAAGGTTGGGAAATCAGGAAGAGGACAAATTTATAATAATTAATAATAATAATAATAATAGTAATAATAATAGTAAGTAGAAGAAAAGGAAATAGGAGGGAAAAACAGAAAGGGAAGGGGGAGAGTGGAAGAAAAGAAAAGTGGAAAAATAAAGTGCTGCAAGCAAAACAATGAGAATAATAAGAAAAAGAAATGTTACTATAATAATGATAATATACAAATAATAAAAACCAAAATTAAAGAATATTAAAAAGAAGAATTTAACTAACAATTTGATGGATTATCAATAGTAATATAATGATGATGATGATGATGATGATGATGATGATGATAATAATAATAATAATAATAATAATAATAATAAATATAGCTGCAAGCAGCAATTACCGGGGGTCAAGCATTTTAGCAGTGTAAGGTCATTAAGCAGTTAGGAAGCCTGTAAGTAGTTTATTCGACAATGAAACATCTGATTAGAGTGTTGGAGTTTATAGATTGAGCAAACAAATGTTTGATTACAAGCTCCAAAAAAGCAACTTTAGTTTTTGTATATTGACAAATCTTGAATGAACATTTTGACTGACAGTTTTTATGTCAAAGTATTCAGTATAAGCAGCCCTATGATGTTTTGTCCAGATCAAGTCATGGCACCTTAGACAAAGACACTGCATGTCAAATTTCAAGTCAATCGGATAAATGGTTATTCAGATACAGTGATTTTTAAATGTATAGAGCCACCATGTGACCAGTGTCTACGAGTTTCATGCGAAGACCTTAGACTGACCTCTTGCATATGTGTAACAAGTTTGGTGAAGATATTTTAATCCATTCATGAGTTATGGCCATTTTTGCTGTTCCCAATAAAAATGTCAAAAGAGCAGTGAAATAAGCTGTTAGTGATCTTCTACTGTGATCTAGTGGCCACGGTGTAATTTTTATGTGATTACAGCCATTTAGGTGTGCATAAATATCCGTTTTATAAACAAGCATGTTATAACTATACAAAATAAAGTGTAATGTTTAAAAAATAATAATAATCTACAGGGTAAAAAGTGTGACAAGCTTTGACTAAATTTGATCTTAAATGCATTAACCGTGTTTATGCCATGTCAGTTTGGGATTTAAAATGCATTCTTTGCTGGGTTTACAGTCATGTAGGTTTATGTGGACATGCCCCTTTTGTAAATGAGCCTGTTACAGCTATTCAAAGTGAAAAGTTCAACTTTTTTTGGATAATTATTGATCTACTCAGTCCAGAGATTCTAACAACACTGGTTTCGCCGCTTCAGCGCTTCGCGCTTGACCCCCTAATAAAAGATCAAGAGGTGGGCAGGGATACGTGATAACTGCAATACACTCACGATAACAACAACAAAAATACAAAATAATAAATAAAATAATAATAAAACAGCTTTAACAATAATTTAAGGAGGTGAAAGTTATCTGATCTGCCTTGAAGTGTACAGTGTTTCAGTTGCTTTGTGATGCATTAAAGTATGATGTTGCAGCATGGATCAGTCCGGTGCAAATGCCCAGGCTGCCATGCCCACGTCACACTTACCCTGTGACTGTAGTATATGCAAGTATATGCAAAGGAGTTTTTTTTTTCTTTTTTTTTTTTTTCCTTTTTTTAATTTTAATACTTGCTATTTTTTAATCTGTTGTTGGACCGGCCAGGGAATTATTATTATTATTATTATTATTATTATTATTATTATTATTATTATTATTATTATTATCAGCGCGAGCACACCACAGTCACCACGACCTCCCGCCCACCCCCCGATCCCTTTCTCTCCCACCTCTTGAGGGAGATAAAAATAAAAATAATAATAATGATAATAAATACAAATAATAATAATAAAATGAATAAATAAATTTGAGAGAGACAAAAACGGAAAACAAATAGTACAAAATGGAAATAAGTATGTAAAGAGCGAATTATAATATGAGCAAGTATTTATAAAATTTATAATAAATTGTTTTTTTTTTCTCTCTTTTTGATTCGTTATTTTTAATTAGATTTAATATAAGAGACCGTTTTTACCTCTATCTGACCCCCTCTCCTCTTGTTTGTGTACTGATGAAGGTGTTGCTGAGGAATGGCTTCAGGCAAAGAAGATCTTCAATGGAGATGTATTCTGATAATAAGTTTTTCCAGGATGAAATGTAAATGGTATTTCTTGATTTCCAGTTCATGAGGATAGTTTTATTGGCGATAGTTAGGGCCACCAGCATTAACTGACCATTTGTATTTATATCTATTGTGGATGTATCACCTAATATGCAGATGGAGGGAGACAGTGGGATGTGACATCCCATTAAGTTAGAGAGTGAGTCAGTAACCTTTTCCCAAAATGATTTAATTGAAGTGCAATGCCATAAGGCGTGAAGATAAGTGTCTGGGGTGTTTTGTGTGCAATGTGAACATATTTCTGAAGTGAAACCCATTTTAAATAATTTCTGCCCAGTTAAATGAGATCTGTGAAGTACTTTATACTGTATAAGTTGTAAGTTAGCATTTTTAGTCATCGAGAATGTTTCTGCAAATTTGAGTCCAAAATGCAGCATTGGGAGTGATGGATAAGTCTGTTTCCCATTTAGCAGTTGGTAGAAATAATGCGTTGTCTGATTTTGATATCATTTTGTATATTTGGGAGAGCAATTTTTTGGAGGAAGATATACTGATAAACTCTGAGGTTTGAGGGGAAAGGTCTAGATTGATTGATTGGTTAAGTAATTTTGATTTAATTGATGATTTGATTTGTAAATATTCCAAAAAGCAATTACTCCCAATGCTGTATGTCTGCGCTATATGGGAAAATGGTGCCAGGTTACTATTATTAAAGATATGCTGAAGTTGTGTGAATCCCTTATCTGCCCATGTGCAAAAGTTGAGTGGCTTTTTGTTAGTTAGGAAATCCGGGTTATTCCAGATTGGGGTGTATTTAGATGGTGTGAGTGGGGAATTTGTGATTGAAATTTCCACCAGGCTGTCAGAGTTGCTTCTATTGTTGGCATTTTAAAACAGTGATGTTTTTTGATTGTTTGACTGTGAAAAGGTAATTCTGAAATGTTAATGTCTTTGCAGATAGATCAATATCTTGCCATTCATATTCTGATGGGTTAGGTTTAATCCAATTGTGTATGTTTTGAAGCTGATTTGCCAGAAAGTAGTTGTAAAAATGTGGTGCTTCTAATCCTCCTTGCGGTTTTGGTTTCTGTAGGGTTGTCAATTTAATTCTTGGGGTCCACGGCAACGTTGGCGTTGGAGTGTGGTCTCCCCACCCTCCAATTTTATTGACAGACGCATATTAACCTGTTTCCATAGTAACATGCATAATTATATTCACAATACAGGACATGTACAAAGCAACTAAGATTAAAAGATCTGTTCAGCTCTCTGTGATCATCAATCATCATCAAATTTGATCAAGAATGAATTTTACAAGTTTAAAACATTTTTTAAACAGTGTATGTTTGTAATAAAGACAGTAAAATCGCTACAGAATTCATCACCACAGCTGCATAGTCTCAGTACAATTATAAAAAAAGGACTCTTCTAACCAGTTTGAGAACAATAAATCAGGTTTATTTTGTAGATTAACGTAACGGATGTCTATACAGCAGTGGATATTAACATGCATCCAGTCACATTTGCTGTGCAAAAAATTGCAGAAAGGCTTGACTTAACTTCACAACAAATATATCAAATAACCATTGGGAAAGTTCTTATTGTAGTAAAAGAGATCTTCTTCATTCTTGTCTGTCACTGTGCTGTTTGTCTACGTGAAGGCTGTGGCTCTGACACGCACGTGGGAAAGGTGGGCGAGGGAAACCAGCTCATTCGCATTAAAGGCACAGGCAACAAAAACAGCTACAATGTTATAACAGCTCAAATTTTCCAGATTTAAAAAGGTATAATAAATAATCTGATCTGGGTGTTTTGAACTGAAACGTCAGACACATTCTGGAGACACAAAAGACTTATTTTCAATCTTGAAAAAGGGTTAAAATGGGTTAATTCAAGTTTAATTGTATAGCGATTTTGCACATTGTATTACAATTAAAACCAGAAAAGTTAAGGTTATTAGTTCATTTTATTTTATTAGTTGCTAAAAAATAATAACTAATAAGTTGCTAATAACTAATAACTTTTGATGCTAAAAAATTATATATACTGTATAAGCATAACCTGCAGTTATATTATAAATAGGTGATGCCATTGTGTACATGTTCAATGAAGTGTATTTGTTGAACACAAAAGAAGATATCGTGGCACATTGGTGCAGTGGTTAGCACTTTCTCCTCACAGCAAGAATGTCACTGGTTCGTGTCCAGGCTGGGTCAGTTGGCATTTCTGTGTGGAGTTTGCATGTTCTTCCCTTGTTTGCGTGGGTTTCCTCTGGACTGTGGGAGAAACCATAGCACCCAAAGACATGCGCTATTGGTGAATTGAATAAAATAATATTGAATAAACTAAATTGGCCGTATGTGTATGAGTGTGTCTGTGTGTATGGATGTTTCCCAGTACTGGGTTGCAGCTAGAAGGGCATCCGCTGTGTAAAGCATGTGCTGGAAAAGTTGGCGGTTCATTCCACTGTGGTGACTTCTGATGAATAAAGGGACTAAGCCAAAAAATGATGAATGAAAAGAAGATATTTAGAAGAATGTTGGAAACTGACTTCTGAATACTATGATAACCCATGACAAATCTGACGCAATTAATACCTGTTTTGATTTAGAGTTTACACCTGAACCAGTTAATCAAGCTCTTTCTACAGTAGGTATACTAGAAACTTTAAGGCAGGTGTGTTGGAGGAAGTTGGAGCAAAACTATGCAGGCACTCCAGAACCAATTTTTTTACACTCCTCATTTAGAGGCGAATTCATAATTTGTATGATCTCATTTTATGATTTACTCATCCCCTATGGTTGGGTTTAGCGATGGGGTTTGGGGATATTCCTTCGTTTAGGCAAATCCCCAAACTAAATGATAAAATACTTGCATTTTCCCATGAGAGGCTGACTATGGATGTCAGTGGCTTCAAATGATCATCTTTTGTGTAAAAAGAAACAAAAAAAAAACATAAAGGAAATGGTGAGTCTGGAGAAAATGGTTTGTAATCTTTAATTTTTTTGTGAACTATCACTTTAATATGAGCTTTAAAAAATAGATTTATGAGGTAAATAAAACCAATGAGATTCAATTTAGTAACCTATGAGTTCCATTAAACTGGTACCATCTGTATTTATATTACCTTCATATATTCTGTCATATATGAGTGTACATTTTATTCTCACAGGATGATAGCCAGCAGTTCTGAGTGCGGCGCTATAGCCCACACATTAATAATGTACCGCCAAACCTACAATAGAATGATAACATACGCATGTTTTTGGTGTTCTGGTCCCATTACATGGGTATAGCAATCCACAAATATAATATAAGCCTGAAAAATATGGACTGTGACATTAAGAGCTGTTTTGTAATGGTTATTTTCATCAGCAAAGAATGTAGCAATTATTAATAGGTTGTGTACTCTTGCTTTAGCCATTAAAGACTGGACACAAATGGGAGTAGAGCACTATTACCATCAATTATCCAAAGAGACACCATTATTATTATTATTATTTTGGGTAGTCATTGGACATATAATACCCCCAATGAGTTACAAGTGCCATTTCATGTATGGATTCAGACAGGACTAACGTTTCCATGTTTATTACAGGTACAGGTGAATTACAGGTAAAAGTGTATGGGCTATATTTTAACGATCTAAGCGCATCTAAAGCGCAAGGTGCAAAAGCATTAAGGGCATGTCCAAATCTACTTTTGCTATTTTAAATATAATAAAAATGCAGTCTGCACCCTGGCACAAGGTCTAACAGGGTTGTGTTTATTTATGAGTTATAAGCATTTAGAGTATAACGTGCATTAAACCAATCAGTCTCGTCTCCCGTTCCCTTTAGTAATCAGTTGCGTCATGCCATGGTGCATTTACTATTTACATGGCATACTTTGTAAGTGGAAAAACTGAACACTTCAAAAAACTGTTAAACAGACCATTCTGCAGCATTCACCCTCTTTACTTTCTCTTTACTTTTACACTACTCCTTTACTTTTGTGGATAAGGAAACATTCATTAGCCTACATATTTAATTTAGTTTAAGCGTAAAGATTTGTTTCGAAACTATTTCTAAATTTAAGTCTAATTTCCAGCAAATGAGTAAATGAACAATAATAACAAAGTGTGCTCAAAAAACTAAAAATCCAAACAGAATTCTTATTCTTATGCCCCATATGATGATGCATCTCCAAAACCCGACAGGTGGACAAATCTTTGATTTTAATAATCAAATATAAATATGCGTATAATAAATACTGATAATAATAATAACATTATACAAATGCAAATTGTCATGAATAAACTGAAAAAAAAACACCCTGAGGTGAAGAAGGCATGGAGGTAGAGTTTTTAAAAAATATGTATTTATAGACGATAATAATTTTTGTAACATTTTAATGCTTAAATTTTTTTTTTATATGTAAAGATATTTGTGTATTGCTGTACATCCTGAGAGTATCAAGCAACGTATATGCATTTGGACCTGCATAGGCGCATAATTAACATGCTTTGTGCTAGACTTTAGACCAGCTTTTAGTTCCTCAAAATAGCCTACGCGCCAACAATGCGCCTTAGCACACCTCCTTTTTAGACCGGCATGCCAACACAATTTCATGCAATTTGTAACTTTGATTTAGTGGCTCATTTGTATGAATTCGTACAATCTAACTTGTACAAATTGGTAGGATTTGCTTATCACCCAATGACGGTTGGGGTTAGGGGTGGGGTTAGGTGCCACGCCTCCTTTTTAACATCACATCTAAAATACATTTTTAGAATTTAGAATTTGTAGGAATTAGCCACTAAACTGACAAAACACAAAATACTTGTGTTTCCTTGTGAGATCAGGCTGGGCATGCCTATGAGTCAAAATGACACAGTGGCGCAAATGGATTTGCTTTTTAAACAAAGTGGTGCAAAACATGAAAATTAGTTGCGCTGGTCTGAAAATAGCAACAAATCGCACCAAACCACCTCATTGTGCCATGTGTATATATCCTATGTGTTTTACATGTGGATGTTGGACAAGATCATGTGTTCAGGATGCATTAAACAAAAAAAAACCTAATAATGTACATTTAACAATTTTATCATGATGGTTTTATAGAACTTCTTGTAATAAACCCACTGGAATAAACACATTTTAACTTCTATAATTTTCACGTTATGTAATTGACTGCAGAAAATGAAAGTAAAAGTAATATTACAGTAACCAGTCTTAATTTACATGAGAATTGGCTCTTATTGATTTTATTTATTTATTTATTTTTTGCAGTGTACTAAACAATTCTATAACCATTATTGGTGCACAGAAAGCAGAATACCAGTGAGTTACAGATTAATCTGTAGTTCACATTGACCAAAACAAGAAAATGTGCTTTGAAAACATTTCAGCAATCACAGACGTTCACATTTGGATTGGGATTAGATTTCTTAAAGGAGCACCAAGTTAGCTGAAAAACTGTAGGTAATTTGCCCAGAAATGTTTAATAAGGGCATGCTAGGGTTAAAAAAAAGAGAGATGGCACATTCAGACAGGATTAAAATCACATTATATTTCCGCAAAACTAATTTTAAAACAAAAAAAGTTTAAACAATGTTTGGGTTCATTTTGCATGCCGTTTTATACATAAACAAATTTCCTTTCATCGCTATTAGAGACATTTTGCCATTTCAAACTGAATGCTAAAATGATTTTAATTGTTCAAAACACAAAGATACTTTTTTTTCTCTTTTTTTTTTTTACATTTTATAATTCAGTTCCATCCTTATTCTAAGCAACTGTGCCTATAGACTAGTATAACAACCATATAGTGGTATATGTGAAAAAAGTGTTTAAAAACATACTCGTTACAGATGCACCATCTCTCAGAACAGAGGCATTTTACTTGGTGTTCAGTAATTGAGGTTTGTCATTGCAGTGTAACCTATTATGCACCACTATAATTTTATCCTCATGCTTCTCATTCACATATATCCACTTTGATGAGTGCTTCTGTATGTGAAATCCCAAGTAATCCCACGCAAGGTGATCTGTGTCTTGTGAGCAGCACATTTCTTTGAAGGACTACAGAGAACAGTCTCTGACTCACATAATGCTCTGTCAAACGTCTCCAACACATTTGTTTCCATTATCTACAGAGTAAGGCTGAATCTACTATCCTTTACATTCTGGAAAAGTAACAGTAAATGCTTTTGAAATTGAAGCATTATTACATGAATATCTTAACTTTTTAAAAGATGGGTGAAAAAAGTACATCCTAGTGCTGTTCACAATGCAGTAATTACTTACAAGATGGTGAAGAGACACAATATTAATGGATGAGATGTATAATAACACAAATACATTTTACATTATACCACAATTACACAAGTACAGTTGCAGAAGGCCCATGGTTTGGGCTCAAAATGAAATAAAATAATAGCAGTAGCATATTTACAAATGCCTAACATAACATTTGAAAATGGTTTGATTAGGTAGTTAATAAAATATCTAATGTTAAATACTTCTAGAAATGTTAAACTGATGTTGGAACATGATGTTGGTGTCACATCCCTGGCTCGTTCCTGCTCACCCAATCACCAATCACCACCTCAAACCATATCCATCCAATCCCGTGAACCCTCACCGGAGTTCTAATGGTCTGCACCGGTCTCCCCCTCATTAAGGACAATATATAAGCTTACCCTATCCATTCATTCCTCTACCGGTATTGAAGTCTGATGGTTGTCTTCTTTCAAGCTCCTTCATCTTCCTCTCCTCCTCCATGGTTGTTCCTTCTGAGTCTTTGAGTTCTTCACACTGATAAAGGGAAGTGACATTACTTATCTGTCATTGACTAGAAGATCTGTATTCACTCACATGAACTGTGTGCCTTATCCTCACCACTGGAAGATTGTTTGCTATACTCCACAATCCTTCTCACTGTGAATAGGACGGCTTATACTTGTGTTGTGTCTCCTCCAAAATCTACTATCCCCTTGATGAACTGTGTGATGCTTTATGCTCACTGTGTTTACAGCGAGCTACCACCAGCGAGCGAACTAACACCGATTGTTGACACCTTTAGTACAGTGAGCGGAGACCGCTAGTACACACTCAACTGCCTGCCATACTTCCTGTGAGATATTTGAACTTACCTTGAATGAACATTATGAAAAGATAACCACCTCTGTCTTGTCTACCAGCGTGACAGTTGGAACATGACACATTAATCTAACACTGACAATTTTTTTTTTATTAATTAACCTCAAAATGGACTTAAAGACAATATTTAAGTGGCAAATAAAGCTAATAAGTTGACTGCTGAGCTTTATTTTTCAAGGATCTGTATCTTTTATTTTTTTTAATTAGGTATTGTGGGTTTACTTTCGCAGTTGGATGACTGCCATGAGTTATGATCAGTTCTGAGTAAACAGACTGACTAGCGTTAGCCTGCACATCAAAAATGTTGCATCCAGGCTCACAAAACCATAGCAAAGTCAAGGCTATAGGATCCATCAGGTTGAGTGTGCTGGCAGGTCCTGTCGTAAAACTGTCGAAAGATTCACTGTCCTTCCATCACCTAATAAATCTACAGAGCGGCGTGCAGAGAGCAGCTCCGATATTCCATAGCATAGCATGCTAACTGGAATAGAGTGCCAAAAAGTCATGATGAAGTGAGTGGATGAAAAAGATTGCTGATGACTCTGTCCCCAGTCACAGTACATTACTGCGACTGGGCGTCTCAGAGAGATGACCCGGACATGTCATGTCCTGTTTTGCTCTAAGGGTTTAATTTGCCCATCCAGTAGGCGTGTATGAGATGAATGAGCATGTCTCTGTCTTTGCGTCTTTCTCACTTTTTTTTTTTCCTGCTCTGTCCTGTGTAAATTAACCAGCCAGCATGCTAGAGCTGCATGACAGAGCTAAGGAATGCTGGTGCGATGTTACAAATTGCAAAATCAATGGTGCCAGCCTGGTCACCCCCATCTGTCCATCATCTTCTGACAAAAAGAATTCACCTGCACTCTGACAATTACCTGCTGGCGGCTGTGTGGAACTGGGGTGCTGTGAGGCTGGCGGAGACCTGAGGTTTATTGGAAGATTACATTCCTTATATTTCTGTCAAGCATATCCGTGCTACAGCTTAGAAAAGAAACCCAGACATATGCTATTTGATGGAAGATTTGTTGCATGATAGTAGTGCTGTACATAATTGCAGTTGGCTGATATTGTATTTTTTGGTAAGTCAGCATGAAATGGAAAATCATAACATTGGTTCTTTAAATGCTTTTAGGGATTCTGATGTGAATTATCAAACCTATGCATATGAAGACAAATCAAAATGCAAATAGCTCAGTACTTGGTGAAATTGCCAACTTTTATAAACATCTCTAAACATTTAACAAACAAAACAAACCCAAGCAAACAAAACCCAACAAATCAATCAACCAAACTCAACCAACCAAACAAACTCGACTAAGCAAAACAAACGTGAACAACCAATCCATAAATTAAACAAACTTGAAAAAAACAAAACAAAAAAAACGTAACAAACCAAGCTCTGTCAACCCAACCAACCAAAGTCAACCAAAGAAACAAACAAACCCAAGCAAACAAAACAAACCCAATCAATCAAAACCCAACAAACCAACCAAACTCAACCAAACAAATAAACTTGACCGACCAACCTCAATAAACAAAACAAAAACTCCAGCAATAGATGGAAATAGAGGACAAACCATGAGAGAATCCAGGCTCAATCGGGGGACCAGTTATCTTCTGTTCAAATGGAAAAAACAAACAAACCCAAGCAAACAAACAAAACTCAACAAAACAACCAACTAAATTCAACCTATCAAACTTAACAAACACAAAATCCAACTCAATCAACCACACTCAACAAACCAACCAACCAAAGAATCCCTTCAATAAACCAATCTCAATCAACCAACCAACCAAGCTCAAACAAACAAACAATCTCAACCAAACAAAACTCAGCAAACTAACAAACCAAACTCAAAGTAAGCAAAACAAACTCCATCCAACCGACCACAAAAAGATATTCTTTGCATAAATAGACACTAATCGGGAGCTAATTAAACTGCCAAGGATTTTGGCCCTTTAAAATTACTTCAGCCAAAATAATAATTCAACCCAAATTCTCTGGCTCGTTTTATTAATCAATTTGATTTTGGCCATATTAGCAGTCTGATTTTCATAATCCTTTTTCTGAATTGTTTGATAATGTAGACAGTGCAGGCAAATACACGTTGCATCTAATATTTCACTTTACATAACTACACATGTTTGTAAAGCAGCTTTAAGTGCCTCCAAGTGTCTGCTTTGTGTTCTGTGACACAAATCGTGTCGCATTGGATGCTATTCTGTCCTCCTGAGTATGATTGTGTCAGATTAAGTACTGTGTGCTTTGTTGTGTTCTGTCTCTACATTTCCCCTACAACGAGATCATAAATTGTACCCTTAAAGAGACTGTTTAAAGGAAGATAAAATAATTGATGCCAGTGCATGTTTATAACAACAGTGCTGATTGCTGATGATAGCAGTGTAGATGGAGCGGTTTAGAAAGTCTCAAAAGCCCTGTTTACAACTGCTATTAAGACGCACTTTTCTCAAATTTGTTTAAAAGTGGATAATGTAAGATTTAGATATATCGTTGTTAAGTTGTTAAATGGGCTTGAAATGTTTTGAGATTGGTCACTTTTAGACCAATCTCTTAGACCAGCCACTTTTTAGAGGCTGTTGAAAACACATTGAACAAGATTGCTCTAATAGTGTAAAGGCTCATGTGATTGTGTTCTAACAGCTATAAAAAAACAGCTCTTCTATCTACTGACCAAACATTCCAGCATGTATTAAAGCACTGTAGCTAGACAGGATTTAAACTTTGCCTTTTGAAATTGGATGTTTTATTTTGTTTAAGGTGCAAATATGTAAAATGGACATTTAACCATCATCATTCTAAAGCAAAGGCGCTGTGTTTATTGTAGTTATATGCTCAATCGGAGAACCAGTTCTCTAATGTTCAAACTGAATATAGACAAACAAACAGACAACCCAATCAACCAAACTCAAACCAACCAACCAACCAAAAACAAACAAACAAACAAAAAAAACTAAACGTAACAAACCAAGCTGTCAACTCAACCAACCAAACTCAAGCAAACAAACAAATCCCAAGCAAACAAAACCAAACAAACAAACTCGACCAAGCAAAACAAACTCAACCAAACAAACAAACTTGACCAATAATCAAACAATTTCACCTGACTGACCAACCTCAAAAAGGTAACAAACTCCACCAATAAATGGAAATAGAGGACAAACCTTTGGAGAATCCAGGCTCAATCAGGGGACCAGCTATATTTTGTCAAACTGAAAATGAACAGTGTGTTTGCGTTAGATGACGTTACTCTCTAATGAAGTTTAAATGTACAGTAAAAACATTTGCCCATTGACCCTCCTTTCAAAGAAAACAAAACATCAGGTGTAAATATGAATGTGCTGTCTTCTGCTTGTGATCTAAACAACCAAAACATGTTTATAGCAAGTGTAAATAGGCAATATGGGATCATTTGGAAATACATGCTTCAGACTATATTTTATAAAAAGAGCAAAAACGTACTTAAACATACATTTGGCTCCAGTTTCTAGGTAATACTATGGGGCAGTATAAAGCTGACATTTGTTTCGTT
>CAIGQZ010016425.1:9306574-9317485 GCA_903798205.1 Danio tinwini
CACACACACACACACACACACACACACACACACTACAGCCAATTTAGTTCATCCAATTCACCTATAGGGCATGTATTTGGACTATGGGGGAAACCCGAGCACCCAGAGGAAAGCAAAGCAAACATGGGGAGAACTTGCAAACTCCACACAGAAATTCCAACTGGCCCAGCCAGGACTTGAACCAGCGACCTTCTTGCTGTGAGGTGACAGTGCTAACCACTGAGCCACTGTGTTGCCCCATGTCATCGTTTGTGTTCAACAAATACTCTTCATTGAACATGTACGCAATGACATTATTTATTATAGGCGACATTAGTAACCGGGGCGTCACGGTGGTGCACTAGGTAGCATGATCGCCTCACAGCAAGAAGGTTGCTGGTTCGAGCCTCGGCTGAGTCAGTTGGCATTTCTGTGGAGTTTGCATGTTCTCCCCGTGTTGGCGTGGGATTCCTCAATGTGCTCTGGTTTCCCCCACTGTCCAAAGACATGCGGGTATATGTAAATTGAATAAACTAAATTGGCCGTAGTGTAGGTGTGAAGAGGTGTGAATGAGTGATGTGTATGGGTGCTTTTCAATGTTGGGTTGGGGCTGGAAGGGCATCCGCTGCGTAAAACATATGGATAAGTTAGCAGTTCATTCCGCTGTGGCAACCTCCTATTAAAAAAAAAGGGATTGAGCCAAAAAGAAAATGAATGAATGCATGACAGTGCTAACCTCTTACCTACTGTGCCACCCTGTTTCAGTTCACACTAATGATATTTTCAGGGACATATTGCCAAGTTCTTTGTGCAGTTCTTTGCACAAAACCAAATAAATACCACAAAACAACTATAATTTAAATCAAATAAGTTTGCCTTACCTGTCTATTTCATATGTCATATGAACAACTTTTATACTTGTACTTGTGATGCAGAGCACTCAGGTTTGAGTATGGTAAAGCACAATTCTACAAAATAGATACAAGCAATGTAAATTTAAGTTAAAACGTCATGATTGTGGTGCACTTTTCTCTTATGTTTGATTTTGAAAACACTATGTGCTAGGTTTAGGTCAATGGTTCGTGGCAGGGATGAAAGTGAAGAGGGGGGTTAGTGTCGCAGATTAAAGTGAAGAGGGGGGTGGTGGGCGGTGGGAGTGTCGCGGACTAAAGTGAAGAGGTTTGGGGAGTTGCAGAAGAAAGTGAAGAGCAAGGCTGTGTGTGAGGAGGGGGATCTGTAAAATGAGGTGCCGGATCAGATTTCAGAGGTGCCTGATCTGGATCAGGCTTGTTTCTGCACAAATTAAGCCCTGCTTATGCACATATTTACAATGAGCATGGGCTAACAAAGGGCCAAAGAGTCTGGTCATCATACCTCATTTCATAAACCGATAAAAAAAAATTTTAGCCTTTGGTAAAGGATTTACAGTCATTTTTCACAATTTCTAGCATTTGTACAGGCTTTATACTTTTCAATTTCAAATGTACAGTAGTTACATTGAGGTTTAAAAAAACTTTTGCACTCTACTTAAGCTTAAATGTTAATTAAAATTAATTTTGCATCATAAATGCATTTTGAGATTTAAGAAGCGCTCTGCATCTCCTGCGCTCATACATCTAATTTTGTTCATGCATGATGCACACCGATTCTTAAATCTCAAAATCACATGTGAAAATCACATGTGAAAAAACGCCGCCTCCTGAGCAGGTTTGAGTTTACAGACTTGTTGCTATGACAACTGATCCATAAATGAAGAACCAAAAAAAAACATGTCATATAGTCGACAATAAAGATTTATGTTGCGGATTAACATTTCAGTAATCTAAACCCCAAGTTTCCACTATAAGAAATCATTGTAGAAAGAAAAAGCTGTCATGGATGTTGAAGGTTCGTCAGAAAGTATATCATTGATGGTGGGGGAAGGTATTGTGTAAGATGATTGCAGTTATTAAGGTGTTTTCTTGGCAATCACATGCAATTAACCTGTCAAACTGTATAGCCAGCAATATTGGTGTGAGATGCAATGTCTCACACAGCTTTACCTCCTCTGGAGCTTCAGTTATTTATCAACTGTTTGAAAAGTGTTGCTGTAATCAGTCGTTTACAATGACTGTCAAGGAGACACCAGGCGAGAAAATCTTTGCTTGATCTTTCACAGAGAAAGGCTTTAAAAAAGAAAAAAGGACACAGAAGATGGTTTGAAAGTGCTGTCACACTCAGCAGGTTCTCAAGGAGATGCTAGATGAACTAAATTGCTTGATCCTTTCAGATGGTACAAAGAAAGAGATGTTAAAAAAACAGATGGGTAAGGATTCTGTCGTCACACTGGAGCTTTACAAGGCAATGCGGGATTACTGATAAAAGAAAGATGGTACAGTCAAATATGAAAAATAGGTTCTTTGGTGATTGTGTTTTAGTGATAAATGATGGACGTACCTAGTGTAGCTTATCTTCAGAGATAAAACTGTGCAGTAGTTGTAGAAGACAAAAGGAAGAGTTTTAATTCTATTAAATGCATTATTTAACCGTAGATATGAATTTTGAATACATCTGAGAGGCCTAAATTTAAGGAAATCACCCTGAGATATAGATAGGGCTCGTTTTAGGTAGTTATCGATTCATAGTGCTGTGACTACTACTGACAATTATCATTTGTCTTGTGGGATTAACAATAGTTTAAGCTTTAACTCTTTCAGTAGCAAATGCACTTTGCACAGTGTGTGTTCAGCTCTGATTTCGATCCAATTAGGGTGGTTATGTCATTAGTATGGATTTTATGTTAGAGTAAGATGTATGTGTTACTCATAAATTAAGCTACTGTACACCATAACATCAAGCCTACGGTATCCAACAGCTAGAAAAGCAAAATCAGTGATTAGAAAATGTGTGAAATTTTTAGGCCAGTGTTTCTCCTTTTTCCCTTGAGGGCACACTTTGAACATCACAATGTTCAAGATTTTCAGGTTTATGCTGTAATTATAACAAAACTGCTTGCTTTAAGAGTGCATTATGGAAGCTGGGAGTGTATTGTGAGTAAGTAAAATATATATGATATGCTTTTACTATATAATGTAATAATAATGTATTATGGTGTAATGTTTATTATATTATAAACGCATCAACATATTATTTATTTAATATTTATACTCTTATATTTAATATTTATAGTCTTGTTGCCTATCCACGTTTTAGGAACAACAAATAATAACTTGACTTCTAGTTGATTATTTGGTATCAGAAGTGACTTATATGAAAGGCAAAGGCCTCTAGATTACACTTAATTTTTGCAAACTGCATCCATACATCTCTGCAATGACTCAAATAACTTAAGTCATCTGGAATGGTAAAGAAAGCGTTTTTGCAGCACTCCCAGTGTTCATCAAGATTCTTTTGGATTCATCAATGCCTCCTCCATCTTACCCCAGACATGCTCGATAATGTTCATGTCTGGTGACTGGGCAGACCAATTCTAATTTTGGAGGCTGAAGTATGAGAAGTAGTTCTATCCTGCTGAAGAATTTACCCTCTCCTGTGGTTTGTAATGTAATGGGCAGCACAAATGTCTTGATACCTCAGGCTGTTGATGTTGCCATCCACTCTGCAGATCTCTTGCACGCCCCCATACTAAATGTAACCCAAAACCATGATTTTTCCTTCACCAAACTTGACTGATATCTGTGAGAATCTTGGGTCCATGTGGGTTCCAATAGGTCTTCTGCAGTATTTGTGATGATTGGGATGCAGTTCAACAGATGATTCATTGGAAAAATCGACCTTCTGCCACTTTTCCAACGATTAAGTCAAGTTATTATTTGTTTAATTATAATAGACATTTTCAAATTAGAATGTAGTCCCAAATATTTTCTTGAACACAATACTATTTAAAATATAATTTGTTCAATTGAATACTTACACTTTTGTACTCTTACACTTTTTAAATAGTATATATTTTTTATTTCATACTTGTATTTTTTTTCTACCCTAAAATTAATATACCAATATTTTTTTCTAGCCTTAAAAGCATACCCAAATTGAATTTTTTTTTGCCTTAATGCCCCTCTTTTCACTCCCAAAAACCACTGCTTTTGACAAACCACCCCCAGAAATTATTTATTTTCAATTTCAGGCAAACAAGCAAACCTGACACCTTTCCTCTACCATGCAGTTTAATCTTCCAGACAAAGAAAGAAAACACACCAATTATCTTGAGAACCAAATTGGTTTCATCCATCAGGAAATGCTTTAAGACCACAATCAGGAGGGTCCAATGACCCTCTTCCTGCTGCCTATTTGCCCCAACAAGAAGTTTATATAGTGTTGCTGAATCTGCTCCTCTTGGAGAATAATTGCTCTTGCTGTCATTTCCCCGGTTGGTCTTATATCTTGATGGATTTTGTCACTGAGCACAGTTTCTCCATCAAAACACTGTAATCAAAGAGATGGAGAGATCTTTCAAAGCCTGCAATTGTGTGTCTCTAGTCATTACCACACAACATTTAGAAGCTGTTTAATTGTTTTCTGCTACTCTTGCACCTGAAATCTAGTTGTCACAAATGACGCTCGAATATTGAATGCTAATTATGATGCAATAATGGATGTAAATGCTGACAGGTGTCAAAAGTTGCCCTCGGGGGCTGTCAGATGCCGAAACTTGAGTGGAACAGCATTACTTGCCTGATTAAACACTGACGTGAACAGCGGTGCATCTCGAGCAGCTCATGATTTATGAAAATAACTTCACATGCGGGCAGTCATCTGAAAAAAGAAGTGATCTGAACACGACCTGCGTGTGTACGTGCCTGCCACTAACCAAGGACTCATTTGTTTGATTAAGTGTTTTGTGTGCGCAACCATTTTGCTGAGACCTCTAAAGCATGATCTCTGAACACTGTTATATAGCATCTTTGCCCAAGAGGAAAATGATGTTTTCAGTGAAATTTAAGTGCCTTGGTTAATAAGACACTGTATATGCATGGACAGTTTGCTCATACATAAACAGTATTCATATCAGAAATGGCAGAAATCACAATGCGTAATATGGTGGTCGTCACACGAATACTCAAAATAAATTTGCTGTATAAGTTCAGAAGAAGCCTTTGTGTTTAATAGATACAGTATGTTGATGCAACATCCCAAACAATAAATCAGATTTGATGGACAAGTTTAGGGTTATGTTAAATTAAAGATTACAATTGCAGTTACAGTATCGTTGCTATTCCTATTATTTACATCTTATTTTAGAAATACATTATATGGTTAGATTTGGAAAGGAAGACCACAGATACTTGAGCAGGGGCTCAAGAAGAGCTCTACAGTTTTTTTTTTTTTTAAACAAAACATTACATATTAAAGGGATATCACTCCAAAATGTAAATTAGTTCACCCCAAAATATAACTTAACTCAGAATTTACTTTTAAGTTAGTGGTTGCAAACCAAATAATTTTTTTTTCCCTTTAGTTGAAGACAAAAAATATTTTGGAGACCGATGGCAATTAGCCACATATATATATATATAAAGAGTCCAGATGCAAAACCCTCTAAATCCATCAGACCTGTTTTTGTAAATGAGCAATTTCTATCAGGCTCCTCTGATTAGGTTCAAAAGTTTCATTTTATAGATAATGAAAAGGTTATTAGCTTGTAAATAAAATATATACTTTTTTCAAAAGTCACTGTAGACAATTCTTTGGTTTTTAACAAGGTAGATTTTTTTTTGCAAAAACCTCTAAATCCACCTATTGGAACAAGACCGTGTAATTAGTTAAAAATAAGCTAAAGATGCAAATTATTTTACCAAACATAAAACACATTACCCAAACCACCTAAAATTAAAAACACAGACATCTGTCAGGTTTCAAGTAATTGTTCATTTGGCTGTGATAAACCATGGAAAAAGCAGAAGGTAAATGAACGAATGAAATCTGTCAAGTAAGTGCATTAATAAATAACCTTAAAATGGACATTAATTAAATCTTAACAATCTGTTGTCATTTCTGGTATTTGGGATTTAGATTTAATGTAGGTAGAGCAATGTAAACATTGTAAACTAAGCTTGTTAGATTCAAATAATGTCGTGTAAAAACACTGTGAAACATCAATGCTTATCTTATAATATAAATAGCTTATAAGAGGTATAATATGAAGTAAAATAAATAATGTATAATTTTATACATTGACTGTATAGTGTGTTTTCTTTCCTTATAATGCACAGAGTTTTGGGGTAAGGGGTGTTTTCGTTTGCCATTCAGTGACAGTCGGACTGTCTCATCCAGTTCATCGAACTCCATCTTTTAAAATCTAAATTGAAAGCGGAATAAAACCGTGTCCTCATAAAAGCCGGCGTATCAGCGCTCTGCTATGTTGATAACATATAATTCGACTCATGCCTTCTGATTGGTTCTCGAGACATAGCGGCTTTTACTGTCAAAGGCAAGTGGCGTTTAGCGGCTTTTGCAAAAAACGGTTATTTCTGAATGTGCTGATGCTGCGATTCAGATGATTTGAAGCAAAAATATTTGTTGAACATGTACTACGTGCCTAACGCATTCGCTTAATGTCATTATCTAATTTTTGGCGGAAGTGGCGTTTAGCGGCTTTTGCATTTACAAATTAAAAAGTCTATTCGTTCATAGTATGCTCTATTTTGTGGTGTCACTAGCATTATAACATGTAAACAATTTACTTAGAGTGCAATATTCTATTTAAACATTTTATTTAGCAGTATTTTATTATTAATTGATTGAATTTACAGAAAATGTGCTATATTTTGACATTATCATTATCATAATATAAGATTTTTTTTTTATTATATCACCCTACCCCAGCCTCAGATCCTGCATTAATACAGATTTTCAGGAGATATAAGCACCCTATGAATGCATGGATTTTTTTTCTATACATACATTTTATATATAATAGAATAGAATAGAATCCTGTACATACAACTAATCTAAAATATAATAATGTAGGGGCAGCACAGTGGCTCAGTGGTTAGCACTGTCACCTCACAGCAAGAAGGTCACTGGTTTGAGCCCAAACTGGGTCAGTTGGCATTTCTGTGTGGAGTTTGCATGTTCTCACCGTGTTCATGTTGGTTTCCTCCAGGTGCTCAGATGTCCACCACAGTCTAAAGACATGTGCTATAGGTGAATTAAATAAAACTAAATTGGCTGTATAGTCTGAGTGTGTATGGGTGTTTTCCAATACTAGGTTGCGACTGGAAGGACATCTGTGGCGTAATGTTGGAATAGTTGATGGTTCATTCCGCTGTGGTGACCTCTGATAAATAATATTTTGTTTCCACTGACTGGTACAGAATGGTACGGGTCGGTACGGGTCACCTTTATCAAGTTTGCGTTTCGACTACAAAGGGTACCCTTTTGGTGGGTGTGGTGTACAACAGAGTTTTAAGTCAACATCATTCTTGCTCGAATAAATGTCTACAGTAAAGCCGGAAGCTCTTCTCACAAAACAGATGCTATAAACATATAAATACTTGTGTATAAATGTTTATTACTAACTTTTCTATGAACATAAGTTGATTATAACTGCAGATCAATGACAGTGAGAAATAGCCTACTGTAATGTCTGCAATTATTTATATATATATATATGCAACATATATGAGCACATACAGACCCTTACAGTCTCCGATATGTTACTAATTACAGAAAAAAACTACACACATCATACATTTAGTCCTTATTTGAGTTTAAAAACAACACGCAACATATAGCCCACAATCAGAGCAAACCTCTCATCTGTGTCTCTAAACTTCACCAGCACATGTAACCTCTGTTAGAGAGTAATTCCGTCATTTCGAGTTCATAATAGTCCAAAAGGCGATGATAAACATGACAGTATGTTCATGATTCAGGTTGCTGAAACAATTCGTTCTTGTGTTTTGTCGGGCTTCTCCTTTTTTTTCGCTTTACTCTCGCGTTTGTCCTTTTCTTTTCTGAATGGATCAGACGTCAAAGACACTTCAATAATTACACACATTATTATCGTCAGCTCAAGAAGTTTGTTATATCAAATATAGACGTGATTGCGAGCTCCCTGGAGAAATTGAAAACCGCTCAAACTTTTAGACGGCCTCGTCTAAAAGTGCAACAGGACACGGCAGATTTTGATCTTGGCTTTGTGGCTGTACATCAAGACAACAAGGTTTGTTTGAGCTCGGGTCATCCATGGCTCGTTATTATATGCATATAGTTGTCTCGGCTGTGTATTAAAAACATGGTGGTTCTTTTGTTTTCATTCTGGCTAGCTCCACGAAATTGTGACGTATCTCTGTAACCAATCAACGTTCAGCTCCACCTTTTGGTACCCTTTTTCGTGTTTGGTACCCTTTCGAAAGGATGCCAAAAAACTGGTACGGTTAGGTTCGGTACGCTTTTTGACAGTGGAAACGGCCATTAAAGCGTACCGAACCGTACCATACTGTACCAGACAGTGGAAACGAGGCATAAGAGACTTAAGCCGAAGGAAAATGAATGGATGATTAATAATATAGTGCAACTTTGAGAGGGTTGCAGTTTTTTCTTTACATAGTAAAGGCATGAGCTTTTTTTTTTACCTGTCAAATAAGGTGGCACATTGGAATGCATTAAAAACACAGCTACCAGACATGCAGACCAATCTCATATATAAATCTACTCTATTAGCATGCATTTATTTATTGGTCTAAAGCAAAACTAGAACAGTACAGCATCTGTTAAACACCCAAACACTGTTTTCCCAATAAAAAAATACTTCTTAAAGGTCAACCCTTCTTACTAGCATGCTGTAGTGTCGATAACATCTTTCCCTTCTACTTATGCAATCAAATGTAAATTTTAACCTCTCATTGCAAGTATTTCTATAAAAAAAATGCATCAGTAAAGGCCCTTGAGTTATTCATATAGCATCCACTAGTGCAGCAGTTTTGTGGAGAGCGTGAAATTTCAATATTGAGTTCTCCGTTTTTATAAGGCTTTTCACACAGTCCTGCTCTGCAGACTATTATCTTTCGGTGAGAGACAATGTCATGCCAAGGAAACTGTTGCTTAGCAATTCTTCTGTCAACGGGAGTGCTGTAATTTCTCTCTTCTTCTCCTCCATTTGATAATACAATCTAAATAGCGTTTCTGAACAGCCCTGACACTCCGGAATTACCTGACATAGTTATTAAAAACTGCCAGCTATTGTATGCATAGAAACTGTTAACAAAAGCTATTTGAGACTTTTTATTTATACAAATAATTATATGAGCTTGCATAATTACACATGCTCAGCCCACATGAACTTAGCAGTAGTCTCTAGAAACCAGCTTGAGTAGCACATCTCAGTCAATACCTGTTATCCTGGCTTTTCAATGATAAATGGCAGCACTGTATTGACTCTGATGTGGGTCACTGCTTAGCTCTCCACACCTGTTTTACTTTGACAAATAACCAACAAACTTCCAGTTCTTTTAACCCTGTCTGATATTGTGCCCAATAACATCTGTCAAATTGTAAAATGCCGACATCTTGTTTATAGAAACCAGCATGAACACCTTAACACTTTAGTTTAGGTCAGTCAATGCTTTTGAAATCGGGTCAGTCGATCGGTCAGTCAGTCCTTTAACAGCAGCCTGGTGTTTTTGCTGGAATCTGGTGGATTTTTGCGAGAACAGCAGGAGCGAATGGCACTTGTGAGAGAAATGAGAGATCTGAAAAAGCGTACACAGCAGTAGGCATGGGAAGTTAACCGTTTTCAAAATATACCGCTGTTTGGAAAAGTCAGGGTTTTAAAAACGCCAACATTTTCTGTAATACCGTTCCTAAGGTAAGATTTTTTTTTTTTTAACTTTTTTTTAAGGACAACAGTATTTTCAGCAGAAAAAAATATCCAAACATGCAGTTTTAAATTGTAAAGAAATCTGTGTTTTTAAAAATAATGAAGACAGCAGAAGTCAATGACTCATTTAAATTATTTAGCCTGACATGTTTACTGCCCCAAACTATTATAAATTTTTCAAAAAGTAAAATATATTGTTTTCAAAGGGGAAAAAGTTTTAGTTTTTTACCCAGACATTAAAAAAATAACATATTTTAGAGCACTAATCACAATATCATGAAACCGTGATATTTTTATCCAAGGTTATCAAACTGTAAGAATCGTATACCGGCCCATGCCTACACAGCGGCCTCTGGTAGATTCGCGAAAACAAAAACTGCAAAAAACATACCTCCTGAGACCTATTTGCCGCTCTCCAGAAATGTGTATAATGGTACGTTTTCAGAACGAGCCTGGTTTGCTTTAATGTATGTTGAAATTGCTTGTAAAGTTAATTTGGTTCAACTTAATTTAAGTTAACAACAAATGTCTATATGTGTGTGTGTGTGTGTGTATATATATATATATAGGCTGTCAAACAAGGCTGTTAAAATTAGCGCGTTGTCCCCGATAATGTCAATAGACTGGTCTGTCTTAGCAACTGGTTAAATCGTCACCTTAGAATTATTAGGTTCTGTCTGACATTTTTGTCAAAATTGAGTTATTGACATATTCTTATTAAATGAAAACTTATTTACATTATGGGATGTTTTTATAAGTTGTTTACATTTTAAGACCTTTTATAAAAATAAAAAAAATGTTACACACATGCTGTTTGGTATGGAATGCAAAAACTTTGAAGCTCAATATCTTAAAATCATTCAGAAAGCAGACAGAACCTTATAATTCCAAGGTGACGAAATGTTAAGGAGGACTAAGCTAAATTGTTTCTACTTTATAATTAATGTTCTCAACTCGCAATACAACTTTACAATGAACACAATTGTTTGTATTCAATACTTTATTATTATAATTTTTCAATTTCTATATTTCCAATGCCTGTATTTAGGATTTTTTTTTTTCCGTGATTTAATCATGATTAATCACACAAAAAAGTGTGATTAATTAGT
>CAIGQZ010016425.1:9337507-9361358 GCA_903798205.1 Danio tinwini
ATTATATTATATTATATTATATTATATTATATTATATTATATTATATAGTATGTATATATTTAAAGATGTACATTTGAAGTATATATATATTTAAAGGTGTACATTTGAAATAGAAAAAAAAAATCTATATATGAAGAGTTCAGATGCAAAACCTGCTAAATGCCACTTCCGCCAAAAATGAGCTAATGACACATACTACATGTCTAAAGCATTCGGTCAGTTCAACCATTATTTTTGCATCAAACCATCTAAATCTAATTGGATGTGTCTGTCCGACTTTCAGTGGAAGGCAAATGAAAATGTCACTTACCTCAAAACTCATTATAAGGTATATCATGTGCATTATAAGAAAAGAAAACACACTGTACAGTCGGAAGTGTAGCATGCATTCATCATTTTTTTTTGAATGCATGTTTTCAAACACTACTTTGAATGAGTCTGATTTACTATACATTAAACTGCAACTCAGTTTCATGAAAGCAAAGTTAAGATGCCGTTCTTTTATCCCACATTGATGCTATGAGGATAAACAAGAGATGAAAAAGAGACCAAAACCATAAGTAACCATGAGAAACCACTTCTAAAAGTGTCTAGGAGACATTTATTTTGCCCAGTATAAGCCTACCTTCCTTGTGTTTTATTTGCTACTGTAAGCTATTTTTTAAATGTAAATATAATGTAGAAAACTATATACATTATTTATATTACTTCATATTACTTATATGCCTGATAAGCTTTTTATTTTATTGATGTTTCACAATGTTTTTACATTACATTATTTGAATCTAACAAGCTTTGCAGTGTTTACATTTTAAATTCAAATCCCAAATATCAGAAACAACAACAGATTGTTAAGATTTGATTAATGTCCATTTTAATGTTATTGCTTAATGCACTTACTTGACAGATTTCATTTATTAATTTTCCTTTTGCTTAGTCCCTGATTTATTAGGTTTCACCACAGCCGAACGAACTGCAAACTTACTTGACAAATGTATGTGTTTTTAATGTGTAATGTGTTTTATGTTTGGTAAAATAATTTACATCTTTAGTTATTTTTCAACAAATTACACTGTCTTGTCCCGATAGGTGGATTTTTTTTTTAAAAAAAAAAAAAAAAAAAAGCACAAGTGGATTTAGCTGGTTTTGATGCAAAAGAAAATGTACCTTGTTAAACACCAAATAATTATCTAAAGGTACATTTTTGAAATATATATATTTTATTTACTAGCTAATAACCTTTTCATTACCTATAAAATGAAACTTCTGAACCTAATTAGAAGAGCCTGATAGAAAATGCTCATTTACAAAAAAGGTCTGGATTTAGAGGGTTTTGTATCGGAGCTCTTCATGTTTCTTTTATAACAAAAAATATACAGTGAATGACTATAGCTTTTTTATGATATAATATATTATTTTGCAACACATTTTATCTTTAACAAAAAAACTGTATAATTTTAAAATAATCTATTTTTACCTTTTTTTCTCAAATCATAATTATGTTCTGTACATTTTATCAAAGGTTCTTTTTAATAAAACCCACTGGCAATTAGATCCCTGGCTAAAAATAAAAACTTTCTGTCCTCACCAGCAAAGAGAGCAGCATCACTTGATTCTTGTGGGCCATCTAGACTTTTTCCTTTTGGCTAGTGTGTAATATTTATATTTATGTAGGAAACAGCGGTTCTTAAGTTCTCTCAAGCCAAATATTACATCTGTTAAAAATGTTCTTGTTCCACCTAGTCATAACTTGCTTTAATTTATTAGATCTAGATCAAGACTAAGGACTGTTTTAGTGACCTAACACATTCTTATGATTATTATCAGTGTTTATGTATCTAAGACAAACCATCGCATCGTAAAACTCTCATCAGTCCTTGTTTTTTTTTTTAGAAATGGAATCTAATGATCTTTTGATGATTCTGGATTGTTTAAAGATAACTTACTAAACAACAAATTTCAGATTTGGGTAAATTTGCTTATTCTCAGTCTATCCAAGATTTTTTTAATTCAGTCAAATGTTAAAAATGACTTTGACTTTGATACAATGCTTGATATGATTTGAACATGTACACATCAGACTGTTGTGCTCAGGTGTTAATGTTGTTTTGCCTCTATGCTTCCCATAATCTACTGTATGTACACTATGTATTGCATTTTTACTGTCACACATGACAAAAATGGATATAACTTATTATGGTTAAACATTTATTTCTCTTTCATGGACCTCATGCTATAAAACTGCTGTGCTATTACGTTCAATCTTATTTGAGACCATCTTAAGCACAGTTCAATAAATTACAGCTGTTACACATAAAAAGCTTGTAAAATCATTAATAAAATACCTCAGGCCTAATTCTGTTAGAGTTTATTTACTGTAAATGCCAATCATCCATACTGTATATTTCTTAAAACATATAAACTTTACCTTTTTTTTCTCCACTGAAAACCATGTGCTCTGGTTTGACATTATATATTTGTAAATATGCAACTCCACAGGAAACTTTAATTAGGTTTCTAATTATTTAGGATCACATTTAAAGATTATTTGACTGAAGCCCCATGTGAAGCCCAGGATGTGCACCTGTTACATTTCTGGCTCTGAACTTTTTTGGTATAAAACAAAAAAAGTAAGAACAAAAACTGTTAAAGAATTGATAATGTTAGGGACTCTTTATATTTTCTTAAACATCAAGCTTCATACTACATAAATATAACACTTTTTTCTTCAAAAAATGTGTTTTATTGCTTATTCGTAAACTACATATGAAATATCCATTTAAATTAGTAATTACTGGCAAATAAAATGTCATTATTAGTGATATACATGGTCACACTTTATTTTGATGGTCCGTTTGTTGAACTTAAGTTACATTGCATCTACATGCCAACTAATTCTCATTAGATTATAAGTAGACCGTTAGGTTGGGGTTAGGGTTAGTATAAGTTGACATGTACTTGCAAAGTTTCTTATAGTCAGTTAAATGTCTGTTGAAGGAGCAGAATCATCAGATATTATGCAAACAGTCTACTAATACTTAAATGGACCATCAAAATAAAGTGTTACCATATACATTTCTGATAAAACAGTAAATCGAGATGCGATGTAAATTGTTTGATCATTATGATTTATTTTTCCAGTCAATGCTAACCCACCAAGCATAAAAATCTAAACATAGACCTCTTAGCATAAACAGAGCTATCTTTGGGCTGTCAGTGAAAATCTAATAGAGGCCTAACAGTAGTCTAAAAAAAGATTAGTCATAATAACATAGATTAGTCAGACTTTACACGTGTCGTCATATATTTCTTTCTATTTGATGACTATTGTATATTTGGACCACTTTTTAATAGATTTTAACTGACAGCCTAGATTTAGCCTTGCATTAGCCATGCAAAATGTAATGTCCAGAATCTGCTTGGCTAATGAAATCAAGCATCTACTGTACATCAGCTTTGGAGGAAATAAATAAAAATATCTCCAATTAGCAGAATACAATAGGTAATAGATTAAATTGCTATTTTATTGTAACATTAATACACCTATTTATATTAGTACTAGTAAGTACTAACAGAGTTCTAAGTGTAATTTTTAAATAAAATCACTATATTTAACTTTTCTAACTTAAAAAAATTACAGTGTGGGAATACAGCAGTCTTGTAACAATTCATCTTTATTTGTATAGCGCTTATACAATGTAGATTGTGTCAAAGCAGCTTCACATGGAAGTTTATAGTGAATTGAAACAGTGTTAGTTCAGTTTTCAGTGTTTAAGTTCAGTTCAGTTTAGCTCAGGTCAGTGTGGGTTAATAATCACTACTGAGAGTCCAAACACTGAAGAGCAATTCCATCGATGCATAACTGTGTTTTTTGGTTTGTAAAGTTAGCATATTCAGAAGCTCATAATAACTTAATAGGTGGGTTGTTTTGACTCAGATTTGGGTAAAAAATTGTTTAACAAACTTACCTGGTTAAAAAGAAATGTACGTTAACAATATAACCCAAATATTAGGGTTTTTCATATTTTACCTACATTAGAAAAAAAAAATATATCAATTTCCATTTTCCTCATGTTCTGTAGTGGAAAATGCACATTAAAACACAAATGTAAGTCCAAAAATGCAAGTCACCTGCAATTAACAAATACACATCATTTACATTCCCGATGAAGGCCCTCTCCTCCAGATGCTAAATATTTCTATAATCACCCTCCTTTTCCTCAGCAGGACTTATAATCTAGGTTACACATTTTAACCATGAGCAGGATTTATAATATTACGTAATCTCTTCTTCCATCGAGTAATGATTAGATTTCATCACACTTAAAGTAAACTTACACACAGATCCAATCCCTCCTTCATTACAGTGCTGGTGCAGATGGGAGCCTTTGTGTAGTGCTGTTTTTGAAGCCTACAACAGTCAAATTACTTTGCATGGAATTTGGTAAAATCATGCTCATCAACTCATTCGACTGGTTAAATTCTAGGATAGGATTTTTTTTTTTAATGGGGGTGCTACAAGTTCATATAGTGGTGATTAAAAATGAATTAAACTGACAGAAAATAATGAACACTTATAGCATTGGAATTCAGTTGACACCAATTGCAGAATTAAGTGTAGGTGCAAATAATAGTGTCATTTTTGGCAAGGTGTCAAATGGCATACTTATACTGTGAATACCTTGAAAAACACCTCAATCGCATCATTTGTGCAAATTCAATCCGACATTATGTTGGGTCAACACCAAGCATAAAAATAACGTCACTCTCTCTAGTTTACTTATGGGATGATTTTCCCTTTACACAAATTTTTGGCTTGAGTTCAATTATTTAAGGTGAATTCTGCACTTTTACTGCACATTTTGTCACAATGATATACACAGGAGACCCAAATGCAAGTGAATGCAAGATGATTTATTAAAAGGAATAACAAGAGTCACAACTGGTATAGATCTCACCAGATATAGTGTGGAGCAAGGGTGCTCACACCAGGAATTCAACATGCTAAACAGCGGTAATAGTTCATCCGAGAAACCGATCCGAAGTGAAGTCTCTCACTGATATCTCACCAGATATTGAGGGAAGGGGAGGTTAGCGCTATGGAGCAACTCTCAAGGAAATCGACACGCTTTCCAGCGGTAATAGTTCATCAGAGTAGCGGATTTGGGATAAAGTCTCTCACTGATATAGTTGTCATCAGTGCAGGCAGTTGCAGCAACATCAATGAAACGGAGATGAGCATAAGGTCCAAATATAACAGACTTATGGCAAACACCACCAACAGATCGAGCGAGAGCACCTAACAGGAAGCAGACACAGGAGTGAACAAACAATGGACTGACAAACGTTATCTGCAAACACTGAACATATAAAGGCGTGCGGAAATGCGCAACAGCTGTGACTGATAGAAAACAGCTGAGTGAGACGAGTGGTAACAAGACACGTGACAACCCAGCTGATGAATGTAAACACACACACACACACACACCACACAGTGAAGATAAACCCAAACAAACACACCCACTTCCCACACACACACATGCAAGAAGAACAAATAGATCCACAACAGTGACACATTTCACGTCATCCGTGGTGCACGTTTGCATTGAATTTCTATGTTATTTACTCAAACAAAAACTCAATTCTGTTTGGTGTGAACCCAGCATTAGTCACTCTCTGTAGATATCAACAATCTTTTTACAATAGATAAAGTGCCAACAAATAAAACTATTTTCACTTAAGCTATTTTTAACAGTAGTTATTCACCAGATGCTTATTGCATTAAGACAATCCATCTGTTGTTGTTATAAATGGCCAACAACTCAGGCAGTCTTTATGCTCTTAAAGCCAGAAAAACTGACTGTGGTCATGATAGTAACACTTGCATCTTCCTCCTTTGTTACAGCAGTTATCCCTTTCTATCTTGAACTTCAGTATGAGACTCGTCTTTTGCTATTTTTTGTTATTTTTACTTATCTTTCCACAAAGTTTCTGAAATGTACAGTTTTTTACTTGATGTTAAGCACAAAACACAAGATACCACTTGGGGTAAATTTGGAGCATGTGGGGGGTAAGAAATCTCAGAAATAAAAAAATATATATTAATTTAATATCTAAAAAAACTGCACCACAAACAAACAAGACTATTTAGAGGCTTGTGATATCATCGCCTTTAATTAAAATGAATATTAGGATAGATTTTATTTGAATGTCTATATCTTGAGTTTAAGTTACTATTATTTTTTTTACAGTTATAAACTTTCTGTTGAGTTCTGTTTGACCTACAGTGGATTCCAAATGGGATACATCACCCTCTGAAGGGCGCTTTGAAGTGAAAATTATCATGGCCACCATTTTGAAGTCTTGCTCTAAACTAAAGTGTTCAAAACGGGCCATAAGGTTGCACATTGCATTTCATTCTTGGTTGTTGTGTTTTTCAATACCTGTGGATTTATTCAAAACAACTCCATCTCCATCTTAGTGCACATCCGTACATCCTGCCAACTGTACCATGACCACGTTAGCGTGCTAATCACTTAAGCTCCTATTTGGCGTGCAAATAAATGAGGATTGAACACCGCATACATGTATAAAGTTGCCAAATATTTAGGGTTTAGTTGGCAATGGCTAAACATTACAAAACACTTCTTAAAAAACATTGTCATCATTTTCATACCCCCATTCAAGGCCCACATGATCATACTTTCCAAAACAGTTCACTCTGTTCCTAACAGAAAATTATTGCACAAATTCAAAACAAATCTATTTGTATGATTTATTTATTTTTCATATGCACATTTGTAAAAGCAGTAACAATTATGTAAGTTTATGCGCTCTCGTCATTATCATAAGTCATATTTTGACTTAATCACTTATAATATTTAAACAATATATGCATATACTGTAAGCACAACAATTGTTTGCATGACTTTGACTTTTACTTCTAGTTATTTCAACTTACTTTCTAATGTAGACATTAAAAGCAAGGAAGATAATAAAATAAAGTATGCAGAATTAAAAAGATAAGATAAATAATGAAGGCAAATGATGGATGTGAATGTATGAATAAAAAAATAGACAGAAATAAAGAAAATAAGCATAAAAAAGATCAATCAATAAGTAAGTATGAACAAATAAGAATCAAAAACAAAAGTAGATTGAAGGGAAAATTAACTGAACTATGGATCTGTTAGATCATCAGTGATATAATCCTTAAAGACCGCTGGAGATCGACTGATCTGTCACTAAATTGACTACAAATAACATTATGCACCTCACGCACACCAGTTCCTGTTTCCCTCTGATTACACACACAAGCTGGTAACTCATCATGGACTGATTAGCTGGACTTTATAGTCACCCCTCACACGCACACATTGCTGAGTCTTATTTACGCCTTTTTTTTTTCTTAGTTTGTCTTGCCATGTTTTGGTCTTTGTTCTCTTTATCGTTTTGATTCTGTAGCACCTAGCCTGACCCTCGACTATGCCTTTTGGATTACCTTTATGCTCCTGTTTGCTCCTGACCATTGCCTGCACGACTTCTCTCTAATAAACTGCACGTGGATCAAAACGTTTGTTGTCCAGTGTCCGTCTTGTTACAGAGTAATAAAGCGATACCCAAAACCCCTATCTGTAAAATTTCAACTCTATTGTATATCAAGGAAACTGATTGAAATTGATCCTGACTTTTTATTTTTGTGCTAGAAATGTATGCAAATTAGCACATTTAATTAATGCTTCATTTACACATTAGAACAACTGAGAAAATGTGATAACTATTAGTTATTTTTTTCACCTATTCAGCTGCACCATCTTGCCATAAAGACAAGAACAAATAATAAAGCAGCAGAAAAACAAGGCGAAGCGGTGAAAACTAGTTTTTTTGGTTCTACTTGTTCCTCTTTCCTGTTTATTAATGGAAAGGGAAACTAGTGAATGCCTGTTGTCAGTTCTTGACAGCACTGACAGGGGAGTTAGCTTCAGTCCTTTTTAAGACCACCATCAATTAGTGGCGAAGACTTTTTTTTCCACATATAATAAAAAAAAAGCTCACTTTGTCATGCTAAAAAGGAAATATCTTTCATTTTATTGTCTTATTTTATGCTATCTGTCACTGCTTTCAATTTTTAATGGAAAAATAGAGGCTGACATGATTGTAATGTTATTGTAAATGATTGCCATATTGTAAAATCTACTGTCAAGCATTTGTTTTTATGCTGGCCATGTACTAAACACAGGATTACATGAAAGATGATGCCGTGTTTCATTTTAGGATAGATTTGTTACGTGATTTGTTGTATCTTTATTTTGCTAAGCACTGTAGCGTGCTAATCACTTAAGCTTGTATTTGGAGTGCAAGCAAATGAGGATTGAACACAGCATAAACATACAAAGTTGCAAAATATTTACGGTGTGATTGCCAAAGGCTAAACATTACAAAACTGAAAAAATATGTAATAAATAAATAAATAAAAAATACTCTCATTATCATTTCCATGCCCTCATTTGAAGCCCACATGATCATGACTCAAAACAGTTTACTTTCTCTTACATAAAGTGATAACTGCACAGCCTCAAAACAATAAAATAATTAAAAAATAAAACTTTTTTATTTTATAAACACATTTTAAAATACGATTCATTCAAGTGATGCTGAGTTTTCAGAAGTGATTAGTTTTTAGTGTCAACTAATCATTTTTTTTGGGGGGGGACATATAAATTAAGAAAATATTTATATAAAAGAAATATCTCTGACTCTAGAACAAGTAAGTCTAGTCTTAATAACTAGAACAAGTAAGTCTTAATAAGTCTTATTTATTAAGTACACCTGTCCAATTGCTCTAATGCAAATTTCTAATCAGCAAATCACATGGCAGCAACTCAATGCATTTAGGCATGTAGACATGCTCAAGCCAATCTGCTGAAGTTCAAACTGAGCATCAGAATGGGGAAGAAATGTGATTTAAGTGACTTTGAACATGGCATGGTTGTTGGTGCCAGACGGGCTAGTCTGAGTATTTTAGAAACTGCTGATCTACTGGTATTTTCATGCTCAACCATCTTTACGATTTACAGAGAATGGTCTGAAAAAGAGAAAATATCCAGTGAGCATTAGTTCTGTGGGCACAAATGCCTTGTTGATGTCAGAGGAGAATGGCCAGACTAGTTTGAGCTGACAGAAAGGCAACAGTAACTCAAATAACCACTCGTTACAACCGAGGTATGCAGAAGAGCATTTCTGAATGCACAACAATGCACTGATTCAAAGCAATGTACTGACCTACAGTGAGCAAAAACTCACTCAATAGCAAATTAAAAGTACAAAGCAAAAGGACTTTAGCAGCTCCCATTGATTAGTCTGTATTTTTGGGGTTGTAGGAATAGATAGTTAAAAAAAAGGCTACAGTAGATGAAAGGAGGAGACTAAAAACAAAGCTCCCTCTGAATTAATACTATTCGTTCAGGTAGAAAATCACAGTAAGAAAAGCAAAACAGTTTAGTTTTGCATAGTGTATTTTTTAGCTATTTTGAGACATATCTGTAAGGGTGTAATACATAAAAAAAATAATACATTGTAGCATTTTGCAGCCGTTTTGGTTCAGTTTCTTACCAGACCAACTTCTCTGAACCAAACCAGTTCAAACAAACCAAAGCATCAGTTATTGGCTGGACAAATTATTGACATTTTGATTGTTCAGAATTTAACACATTAAACTTACATGTCCAATGGAAATAAACAAAGAGCGGAGGAAAAGTCAGCAGGCAGTATGGAGCATTTGACCATATATGAGGGTTTGGACCTCCTCTAAACTCCATAGGGAAAAAAAAAATTCTCATGTGTTTCTCATAAAGTATTTTTTGCATCTGAATCAATTCAGTGTCGGTTCATGTTTTCACCGCAAACTAACCACTCTAGGGTTCACTTGTAAGCATACCAAAACCACCTCTCTGAGAAGGTCTCGGTATGCTTGTTTGCTTGTTTGGCATGCTTTTGGTGCTCACCCGAAAACTATTACTGCTTTCACACCTGCTCAAAAGATGCACGCCAAAAAGGCAAACGAACTCTGGTACATTTTAACTGAACTAAAAGTGAGTTATGTGACAGTAGGATAAAGTTTAAGTCCTGTTTTGCTGAAAAAAAGTGAATTCTAATATATTACAATTCCTTTGAGAGTCAATAAAACACTTAAGCAAAACAGGATTAATACATATGACACCTGACAATATATTGAGGCCTAGCGTGGCTTTTAAGACTAGGTCAAAGATGGATGCTGATGGGTAAAAATGCTTATTTGATTCTGATTGATCAATCACACAATTTTTTTATGTATGTTATTTCCAGATAACAACCAATTAAACTATAAACACATGCTCATTCGGGTACTATGAATCATCTTGTCTGTTAGTGTACACTCAGAAATAAAGGTATGCAAGCTGTCACTGAGGTGTTGACAAAAGGTTCAAATTTGTACCTTAAAGGTACATATTAATACCTTAAGGGTACATATTATTACTTAAAGTACAAAAGTGTTCCTCTAAAAATTTGTAGGTACTAATATATACTTTTGAGGTACCAATATGGACCCTTTAAGTACAAATGTGTACCTTTTGAAAAGGTACCACCCCAGTGACAGCTTGCGTACCTTTATTTCTGAGAGTGTATGTTACTAAAATGCATATTTCTCAGACTTAAATGTTTTTAAGTGAGCCATCTTGCGACTGAATAATAAGTAGGTTAGTGCTGCATCCAGCCTTTGTTGACAATTCTTCTTTCTGCAAACTTTATGGTTAATAAAATAACTGGTGAACTTCTAAAGCTCAAATTAATGTTTTGTACCTAAAGTCATCTTTACACAGACCATTTAAGGTGGCCCTAAAGTGGGTCTGTGTCTGCTCAGAAATCAGTGTAAAAACGCTATGCTGCATTAAATGGTTTATGTAAATACACTTTTTTTGAAAGTATGCCACCTTTGACATGTAAAGTGATTTAAATAATTTAATTTTGTAGCAAGAAGGCATGTAAATAAGCAAGAGCTGTGTCTCAATCAGCACCCTAGATCCTGAGGTCATTCATCAGTAGATTGTGTATACGAATTCAGGCATTGGTAAGGACAGTGGTGAGCTTGGTCCATTGGGACATACTGAGTGTGATGTGAGAACATCTTCATCATTAAAACTGATTTTTAAATAACAGCAGAATCATTTTTATATATTAATTTTACAAATGTATTTAAAAAGAATTCAGTTGTAACCATAGAGAATTATTGTCATTAAATCATTTCATTTTCAAGTATTTGTGAATTACTTTCGATTTAACATCATTACTTAATTGCTCCATATTGCAATACAATACAATCACATAATTGCAACATTCTCACACATTTAAAGTTATTAATACTGCCTTTATTTCTGTTTTTGGTATAAGATTGCTGAAGGATGGTTTGACTAGAAATTTAGTTTTTTTTACCATTATACTGATCATTTTTAGTCATTCTGCAAAACTACAGTTCGAATTGTTGTAGTTCAAAAACCCAGTCCTTACATTGTACCTAAATACTGAGTACATGCTGTACAAAATGATCTGCGACAACAGTGTTCTTTTTTTGCTAGAGTGACCTCATATATGGAATCACTGGAATTTTGATTGAAGCACTGGTATATTTATAGCAAGCAGTTGTTGATTGGATCCTAAATGATATTATTTTTCTTTGTCATCTCAATGTTAAAGCTAGTGTCCCTAAATCTAGGGCCAGTTTTCCAGTCTCAAAGACTGCTGAACAGGGAGAAAGTGCCTGCTATTTTTAACCCACCTGGCATGCTTTTAAAGACTGTGGATGCAGAGAGAGAAGCAAGGAGAAACAGAGAAAATGTAAGCAGGGAAGAGTGCCAACCTTTTGACACAGGAGTCATTCTATGGATGGATTGTTTTATATTTGTAATTTACTCATGCTGCTGCAAGTTCTGAGGATGTTCCTAAGAGAAGCAAATTGCTCAGCTGCCTGATTCTGCCTTATGCGCAATCAATTCTGCAGATTGTAGGTTAACCAGGCCAGCCTCTCCATGAACGGCACCAAGGATGGATTTGTTGGAAAGTTACAAACCGCCAGACATTTTTTTAGGACTTTTTTTATTCATCTTTGATTTGTTTATATCCAAACAGTTTATGTTTAGTTTTAGTTTATGTTTAAGATATTCAAAGGCAAAATTATTAATTATTTTAAATTATATTATTATTTTTTATATTTTCCAAGTGATGTTTCACAGAACAAGGACATTTTTCACAATTACATACAATGCTATTATTGTTTTTTTTTCTGGAGAAAGTCAAATTTCTTTTTCTTTCTTTTTTTATCTTGGAACAAAAAACTAAGTTTTTATTTAATTTTTTAAAAATAATAATTTTAAGGTAAATTATGTTATTATTATTATTATTATTATTATTATTTTTATTATTATTATAAGCCCTTTTTTTCCTATTAGTTCCAGAAAAAAACTGTTGTCCAACGACTTGCCTAATTAAACTAGCTAGTCCTTTAGATTGAACTTTAAGCTGAATAGTAATATCTTGAATAATAACTAGTAAAATATTATACGCTGTCATCATGGCAAAGTTATTACAATTAGTTATTAAAACTATTAAGAAAATTCTCTCTATTAAAGAGCACTTGGGATTTGGCAATAACACATTACAGCATATAATTTCTTTGTGTCTTTTTTTTGCATATATGCTGTATAAATTCACCGGCTACTTTATTAGGTACACCTGTCCAACTGCTCATTAATGCAAACTTCTAATCCGCCAATCACATGGCAGCAACTGCATTGCAACTGCAAATGCATTTAGGCACGTAGACATGGTCAAGCTGATAGAAAGGCAACAGTAACTGAAATAACCACTCGTTACCACCGAAGTATGCAGAAGAGCATCTCTGAATGCACAACATGTCCAACCTTGAGGCAGATGGGCTACAGCAGCAGAAGACCACACCGGGTGCCACTTCAGTCAGCTAAGATTCGGAAACTTATAATTTACACAGGCTCATGTATCAACAGTTCAGGCTGGTGGTGGCGGTGTAATGGTGTGGGGGATATTTTCTTGGTACACTTTTGGCCCATTAGTATCAATAAAGCATCATGTCAGCGCCACAGCCTACCTGAGTATTGTTTCTGACCATGTCCGTCCCTTTATGACCACAGTGTACCCATCTTCCAGCAGAATAACTCGCCATGTCATATAGCGCTAATCTTAGACTGGTTTCCTGAACATGAAAATAAGTTCACTGTACTCAAATGGCCTCCACAGTCACCAGATCTCAATCCAATAGAGCACCTTTTGGATGTGGTGGAACGGGAGATTCGTATCATGGATGTGCAGCTGACAAATCTGCAGCAGCTGCGTGATGCTATCTTGTCAATATGGACCAAAATCTCTGAGGAATATTTTCAGCACCTTGTTGAATCTATGCCACAAAGGATTAAGGCAGCTCTGAAGACAAAAGGGGCTCCAACCTGGTACTAGTAATGTGTGCCTAGCAAAGTGGCCAGTGAGTGTATATACTAAACTTTTTTTTTAAATAGGTTTCCTAAGGTAAATGTAATGTTTTACTTGACATACTGTATAATAATTTGCAATTGCCATCCACTGTTGTTTTGTGGCTCTTTTAAGGATTTTAGACAACAATAAGTCACCATAACAATTTTTAAATCATCAATTTGGCATTGATTTTGTAAAAAAAAAAAAAAAAATTAAATGATACAGTGCTCCTTTAATCTGGATATAAATGTAGTAACTGAAATTAGATTTTTATAGTGTCCTGAAGGCAGAAATATTAGGAGTATTTTGCATAGATTATAGACATTGGATTCTGACTGATTCATTTTAAACATTGAAAACCGACAGAATAGCCAATTGTATTGGGAGAAGCCTGAAGTGGTTTGCTGGCATGTTGAATGACTGCTCCTAGTGCATGTACATGTTCATTTATTATTAAGACTAATCTTTGACCTTTTATACCTTCAGAGACTCCTGGCCAAGAATATCATAAAATCAATACAAGTCAAAAGGAATGGAATACATCCCACAGGGCTGAATGAAACAAATGAAGGTCTCTGATGGAGTAATGTTGACCTGCGTAATCAGATTCGAACAACTGTGAGATATTGTGATGTGCTTTTATTGTTTCTTCTGTATGGAACAAAGTAGGCATTCACAAATCTATGCTCTACATCAGGGGTCACCAATCTCGTTCCTGGAAGTCCGGTGCCCTGCAGGGTTTAGCTCCAACTTGCCTCAACACACCTAACTGGGTGTTTCATGTATACCTAGTAAGACCTTGATTAGCTTGTTCAGGTGGGTTTGATTAGGGTTGGAGCTAAAATCTGCAGGACAATGGACCTCCAGGAACAAGTTTGGCGATCCCATGCTCTACATGTTATAGTTTCAGTGAAAGAATTTTGTGTTTTACCCAATATGTGTGTCTGCTAAGTATATTGCTTAACCAACAATACTGTATCAACTCTTATGAGAGGTGCAATAATTGTTTAAGCGCCTGTCTTTGAGCATTTCAACGGCTTTATTTCAGTTAGAAGGTTTTCTTGGAAGGTACATACAGTTTTAATGATTTATGAAAGAATTATAATGCTTTGTTTTGTTATTTCATCTTCATTTACAAGTAGCAGGGTATTTACAGCTACTGTATATTTCTGTCTAGTCGCATCCCATCCCTTTGTGCCCCTGTTGGCATTGTCGCAAACTGCTGTTACACCTAAAAACATTTTCGTAATCCCTTTGTCCCGCGGTGGCATCACACGTGGTGGTAATGGTCATTTTGAAATATCACTCACTGTATCTATGTAGGCAGTTTATTTAATAGCAATGCAGCTTAAGATGTTTTAGCTTAAAGTGTGGATAAATGTGCATCAGGGAAAGATATGTCTAGAAAGATTAGAGAAAATAACTGGACTGTGTTTTCTTTCTGTGGTTTTCCAAGGCAGGTTATTATGGCTAGAATCCAAGCACATTTACGGACAGTTGAGAATTTCTTCATGTTCATTAAACAGGTTGTGTGTTTTTTGCCTCAGCAAATCACTGAGGGGATTGGTCAACTGGACTAGCAAGTGGAACAATATTTTTGCACACCCTTTTAAATTGTTGTTTTAATAATTTAGCAAACATAATAAAAGACTTTGATCAAATAGATTTTGTATAGTTAGCTTTTGGAATGGTCTTACTGCATTTATTTTCACAAATATCAGACACTGGGTGGCACAGTGGCTCAGTGGTTAGCACTGTCAACCTCACAGCAAGAAGGTCGCTGGTTTGAGTTCCGGCTGGACCAGTTGATATTTCTGTGTAGAGTTTGCATGTTCTCCCCGTGTTCACATGGGTTTCCTCTTGGTGCTTCGCTTTCCCCCACAGTCCCAAAGACATGCGATATAGGTGAATTGAGAAGTGTGAATGTGAGAGCGTATGGGTGTTTCCCAGTACTGACTTGTGGCTGGAAGGGCATCCTCTGCCTAAAACATATGCCGGAATAGTTGGCGGTGCATTCTGCTGTGGCAACCTCTGAAATGGAGACTAAGCCAAAAGAAAATGAATGAATGAATGAATGAATGAATGATATCAGGCACTTCTTCCATATACACTTTGTGGGTTTCACTGCTTGCTATATCACACTACTTTCCCAAAAAGTGACAATTTATTTTCTTGAACTCTTGACTCTAATTTTGTACTAGTTAAATGTAAAACTTTGGATGGAAACTTTTGTTATTTAACCACTTTATTTGTAAAATATTAAAAAAGCCCCTTTTACACATTGAAAAGTGTCATATTTCGGTTTTATGGGTCTCCAACAACATACTGATATGTATGCAAGGTCAAAAAACACGTTCATGGTCTAATAATATGCATTTATTTTTACCTAATTATTCCAGCGACTCTCATATGATTCGTTCAGCGATTTATTTGTTCCCAAACCCCTGCTTAGCGCGAAGCTAATCTGCGCTGGTTGGACCGATGACAGCCTGTTGCGATTGGTCGACAGCATTCAGCGAGAGACAGTAAAATGCCCAGCCCGGTTTATCAAGCCCCCGGGTCGCCAACATTGGTATAGGATACGATCGCAGCGGACGCTCGAAACACGCTTCAAAGTAAACTTACTAACACCACAGTAAACAGTACCCAGTTCTCAACAGTGTTATTCAGACACCTCAGCGCCGAAAGCAATGCAGTTAAACACTAGCATATGCATGACACACATTCAGTTTTAATCCACACAGCAGCAAAAGCTAAACTATTCTGAACCTTGACCGCTGCACGTGTGCAGGACCAGCTAACGGTGGCCATAGCAACGACAAATGGCAGTGGAACGAGCTCACAAAAGCATTTAAATCTTTAAACAAAGCAGCACGCGTCGCATTTACAACATTGCATTAGACGCGATATGAGAATATAACGAGTTAACCTGATACAGTACACACGGTTACTGGTAACAAAACATGTAGATCATTTCTATTTGCAATCATTGCTGTGGCACCTCGTCCGTGAACTGCTATATGTTCTAAGGGCTTACCTGTACTGCTTTTCTAAACGATCACATCCCCAGCCGGGAGGTTGTAGCATCCTCTGTCCTCTGACAAGCTATCTGTGCGGGCTCCCACTCTCCATTCGCAAGCCTTTTCAGTGCTGCTCACTCAGCGTTCAGCAGCCAGCCGGTGTACCTATTATTTAGTCCTTATTTTGCCTGCACCCCTGGTGTCTTGTCTGTTACCATTGTAAGCATGCAGATTTCTGAACGACTCCTTTCCCTCACACTTCCAACAATATCCAGGTAAACACAGTGTCTTCATGAGTGTCTTGCTGCTGTGTTAGTGGGCGGGGCCGCAGGTTTGAATTTTGGTCTGGTCCGGGTCTGCGCGCGCAACCATTATGTTTCGTAACGACATCACGCCGAAACAGCTGAAGATTCATTATCAAGACGATTTATTTAAACCACTATGAGTCGACTCTTTTATAGGTGAATCAATAGTTTTAAAAACTACTTTCACTTTCAGATTTAAGCTTTAGCTGGATATTTCACTTCACTAAGAGCTGTTACACACTACACGGAAGGTCATTTTCAAAAACCCATAATAAGGGCTCTTTAATATATGTATATGTATAATTTTTAGAATTCATTATAGTGTAGACTAATGTGTATATGGCATTAGAGTTCAGTTATGATTTTAATATACAGTTTTTTCTTTCTCTATTCAGAGTGTGTTTGTTTTCAGTGTCTTGTATTGGATGCTAATGGATGCTTGAATTTCTGGATGCTAGCTAACTAACTATTAGTGCATTCACAAATCTGAAGTTGTGTTAACTTTTTGTTAAGCAAAGCTATCATAAGTCTGGAATATTTCACAAAATTATATATGTGTATATAAACTACATTAATATTTGTAAAAAAAAAACTGTAAAAAGCGATTAGTTGACTTTACTTTATAAAAAGAGAGTTTAAACCTGTTGCTATTAAAGTGATAAGTAAAATGCTCTGGTGTCCCCAAAGACACACGCTATAGGTGAATTGAATGAACTACATTGGCCGTAGAGTATGAGTGTGTGTGTATGGGTGTTTTCCAATACTAGGTTGCAGCTGGAAGGGCATCTGCTGAGCAGTGGTGTAAAGTAACAAATTACAAATACTCAAACTACATGGACAACTTATAATTGCATCAAATTGTTTGGAGGCATTAAAAGTGTCCAAGAAGATGTCCAAAATCTTTGCATACATTGACCCAGAGACTCTTTAGATGCATGTCACTGATGAGAAGATGACGGATGTTTATTGAATGATGACCGAAATGGCCTTAAACACCCAGCAGGCATAAGATGCCAACATGAGGTCAGATTAATGTTGTACCCCAACATTATGGGGATGTTGCATTTTCTTTGGAAATAAACAGCGTAGGCTGACATCAATGTTTAACGTCCAACTTAAAATCAACCAAATATCAATGTCTAATAATGATGTTACAGCTTGACATTTTATGGATGTTACCACTATGACGTCTATCAGACGTTGGATTTTGCTTGCCACACCTAAAGAAAAAATGTCTGTATTTGATAGCAATATGACGTCGGTTTAAGATGTTGGCTCAATGTTGGATTTTGGTCACTTTCCAACACAACCTAAAATCAACCAAATGTCAACGTCATTTGATGTTGTTATTAGACCTCAAAATAACATTGTCCTTAGATGCTGGCTAAACATTGAATTTTGGTCACCTGACATCACAACCTAAATCTAACCTATTAACGTCTTATGACATGCTGGGCAACAACTAAATGCACTACAGAATGTTACGTTTACACACATCCAAAATTACATGTTAACACATCAGCTTTTTACAGTGTAAAACTCACTACTTACTACTCCTAAGTACTTTTGAAAGGCTTTTTACTCAAACCTTGAGTAATATTTACAACATATATTTGTAAACTTGCACTACATTTTTGGGCAAATAATAGTACTTTTACCTAAGTATGATTTTTCAGTACTCTTTCCACCACTGCTGCTGTGTTAAACATATGCTGGATAATTTGGCGGTTCATCCATTGTGGCGAGCCTTGGTGAATAAAGGGACTAAGTCAAAGGAAAATGAATGAATGAATGAACTGTGTGCATAATTATAAAAACGAAGATACAGTAAATGAACTTAACCATTGTAAGTTATAACAAATTTACTCACTTTTTTTTACTTTATTTTTTTAAGTAGTCAACTTGTTGCTTTTAAGGGTTTCAAACTTTAAGCATAGTAACTAATCACTTTTTACAGTTTTAATAGCTTGCGAAAAAATTTATTAAAGAGTAAAAAAAAGAAAGTCTCAGGTGTAATGCATGTCCTTCTGCATTGTATTTGTTGGTGGTAATAAAGAGAAACCCATACAGCAATGTAGTTGAACTAGAATTTATTTATCTTCTATCTGTATAAAAAAACATACACAACAGAAAAAAATTATGTTCAAGCCATTTCCAACTCATTTCAAAATAAAATACCCCCAAGATAATATTAGTATATTGATAATGAAACCAATATTCTAGTGCAATAGCATGCACAAGCCACAGAGGCAATAACACAACAGTGAATGCATTATGGGACTGAATGAAATGGAGGATTCTTTACTGCAGTATGTATTTGGTGCAACATCGTTTCATTAGAAGCATCATTCACACATGTTCTCCTCTGTTGAAGTTCGCAAAGAGGCCAGATGTCTTATGCGAGAGTTAATGGCCTTTATGACCACTTGGCAGGAGGCCACAGACTGAATTAGCTGATGACAGATTCGTTTAATGAAACATGCTGAGGCCCTGTGAAGAAATGAGGGTTTGAGCCAATATGGCTAGAAGTAGAAGTATGTCAAGCGTGAAGCAGTCAAGCCTGAAGAGACGAAAGCAGAGTCCACTCTTGAAACTCAATCGATAGCGCTCTGTGATTAGTCACCTGCTAAATAGTGGCCACCCCGAGGACAAAAGCGTCTCATCACAAGGAGGATGAGTTCGAAAAGGGTTCAGGACTACTGTGAGATCGGCAAATGTCATCCAGGGCCCGGTTCCACTTAACTAACTGCTGAAGCAATATGGCAGCTAATCAAATGCTTTTTCATGAAAAGAGCTCCTGGCCGGATGCTTTACAGCGGATCCAGATCACTTGAGGAGAGAAATAAGAAGCACTCAAGTCAAGAGTGAAGTGTTGTGATTGTGCTGCCTCACAAGATGCAAATACTAGATAGTACATTCTCTTGTTAATGCAGTCTTATGATGCTTTGTGAAGAGCTCCTGAAAAAAAAATCCATCCTTAGGTTGTGATCATGATTTGTATTATGCGTTAACTAAAATCTGAATGTGAAGCACTGCAGTTCCCATAGTTACATTAAATTATCAGATGCTCAAGGTTTGTCTATTTGCCTTTTATGTATTATATGTTGGTTGTTATTTGTATTATAATGTGCAGTGTTTCCTCTAGGACTTTTTCCAGCTGTGGCGGCAGGACTGGTAGACATAGATCTACCAACTACCTATGGCAATAATGGCGTTATTTCAATGACAAATGTCATAAGCGCAGTATTACAAGTCGAGATCGCATTCATGTAATACGACCATGCGAAACTCTTTTCTTGCGAGCTGATTGCCTCTGTTCGTTCACAAAACTTCTTGCACACCTTCAAATAAACTCTGCTCAAGTGCAGATTTTTTTGTACGCGCTCAAATAAACACTGCTGAAGTGTGATTTAGTGCGTTTATGTAACAAGTATGTCTCCAACATTTATTAGATTTGCTAGGAGCATTTATAATTGCATCCAATAGACCTACAGAGCGGCATTAATGTGTCCTGAAGTAAAGTGAAACGGCTATAAACTCCAGCAAGATAGTCATTGTATGCAAAGCCATAGACTATAAAGTATAATTATGGAAACTGTTCATCTTAACTGAAAACTACGTCGTGTTTGCTGGCCTTATGCATCACGCACCTGTCACTCAGTCTGTCTGTCAGTCAGTCAGCATGTCACTTTAAAGGGTTAAACAAATAACGCACAGCACTATAAATACAGAAAAGTTTGCGCCGTTATAATTCACTTACCTTTTAATACGTTTTGGTGCAATTATAGCCCGCTATTAAAAAAACAACAATGACTGAATGTTTTTGAATGAGAAGCTGTTATGTAACTGTGGCGGGATGAATTTTGGTGTGGCGCACCCCACCATGGAAGAATGAATGTAGCGGAAACCATGATACTGTATATTAAAAAAGTGTCTTATGATCACAATGACTGAATGATTCATCATCTTCCATTCATTCATCTATCATCTTTCATCGTCTTGCATCTATCATCTTTCATCGTCTTGCATCTATTGTCTTTCATTGTCTTCCATCGATTGTCTTTTACTCATAAATCATTACATTGTCATCCATCAATCATCTTCTATCTATCCATCATCTGTCATCCATCCATCATCTTCCATCTGTCTGTCCATGCATCCATCCATCCATCCATTCATCCATCATCTTCCATCTTTTCGTCCGTTCATCCATCCATCATCATCCATCCATCATCATCCATCCTTTCGTCCGTTCATCCATCCATCCATCATCATCCATCCATCATCATCAATCCAAATTCATCATCACACATTCATCGTCATCCATCCATACATCATCCATCCATCCATCCTCATCCATATATTTGTCCATCTGTCTGTCCATCCATCAATCCATCCATCATCATCCGTCCATCTGTCTGTCATCCTCCATCTATATCCATCGTCATCAATCCATGCATCGTTACCCACTGCTTAATTTGTGAATTGCGAGGTCCCGGAACAGATCGGGGCAACAGTGTCGCGCATGAAAGTGGGGAGGTGGATGATGGAGGAAAAGGACGAAAGTGAAGACGGTTGGGAAATGGCAGAAGAAAGTGAAAGTGAACAGCGGATGGAGGAGGAGAGCTATGAGAAGGGGCATTGGTGAAATGAGGTGCCGGATCAGATTTCAGAGATTTCGGATCCAGCGTGTTGCGGCACAAATGAAGCCCTGTCGTTACCATATCCATCCATCCGTATCCATTGCCGTCCATTCATCCATCCATATCCATCGTCATCCAACTATCCATCCATATCCATGATCATCCAATCATCCATCCATATCCATCTTCATCCATCCATCTATATCCATCGTCATTCATCCATCCATATTCATCGTCATCTATCCATCCATATTCATCGTCATGCATTCAACGTCATCCATCCATTCATCTATCTCTCTATCCATCCATCTCTAACCATCGTTCATCTTCCAACTGTCCATCCATCTATCCATTCATCCATCCATCATCTTCCATCCATCATCCTTCCATACCCATTGTTATGCATTCATCGTCATCAATCTGTACATCCATCCATCCATCCATCTATCCATATCTATTATGCATTCATCGTCATCCATCCATCCATCCATCCATCCATCCATCCTCATCTAGCCATTCATACATCATCATCCATCTATCCTCTATCATCCATCATACATGCACCGTCATCTATCCATTCATTCATCCATCGTCATTCAATTCAGTTCAATTCATCTTTATTTGTATAGCGCTTATACAATGTAAATTGTGTCAAAGCAGCTTCACATGGAAGTTTATAGTGAATTGAAAGAGTGTCAGTTCAGTTCAGTTTAGCTCAGTTCAGTGTGGTTTAATAATCACTACTGAGTCCAAACACTCATCTATCCATCATCTATCCATCATCATCATTCATCCATCCATTCATCCCCTTATTTATCCATCATCTTCTATCCATTTGGGGCAGAGTCTTAGCAGTAAAAAAAGAGAGAAAGAAATGAAATATTACAATTTAAAATAATCCTTCTTAAAGTTTTATTTATTGTTGTGGCAAAATAGCTACATTTTCAACAGCTATTGTTAAGGCTATCAATGCATCAAATTAACATTCAGAAATCATTTATGCTGTGTTGTGTAATTTATCTAATATTATTTTGTACTTTTTTATTTATTTATTTTTTGTGTGGGTACTGTGATGCATTTTCCCCTCCAAAATAATCAAATAAAGCATTTAAATGAACAGCATTTATATCAAATATCATCTGTGGAGCCATATAAATTCCTGTCACTTTTGTATTAGTTCAAGATATTGTTCAGGTGCTCTTTTGCAACACATTTGTCAGGTTTTTTTTTTTTAGCAATGAAGGAAGAAAAACGAAGAACATTGCTTATTTTAGTATATACTGTACATGACGCCCTCCACAGAAAACAACTCAAAATGATAAGGTTAAAGAGAAAATGATGTCACATGTACCCTTGAGCAAGACACTTCATGTCATAGAGGACTGACCTTACAATTACTGTACTGAGGTCATTTAGTGACACTGCACTGAATTAAAGTCGCTTTACCAGTGTATACATCATCAGCATTATGATATTAATATAGGCATGTACTGAGTATTAAATAGCTGTCTGGTGTGGGGAGACTTAGTGCACTGCAGGGGAGCTGTTAACCTTTATGTCTCCGTTTTATTTAAGGATTGATGTGTTTTGATGTTAACTCCATTTAGCAAATGGCTTGGCTTATTATTAATGGTGATATTAGACATGAAGTGAGTCGTAGGTTATGTTTAAGGTTAAATGTTTTGGGATTAAATCTTGAGGAATCATAGGTTTTAGATAAGAATGTTTCCCTTTGGTAGGATTAGTTTTCCAAATGTATGAGTTAGGGGTATAGGGATTTTAAATGTGTTGAAAGAATATGGTTGCAGGCACCAGGAGAAATGCCCTGTCATGGTTTGACTCCTAATATTGAACCCTTACAGTTTGTAAAAACAAAACCTTTTCTCAAAGGATAGCCTACTTTTAGAGATAATTTTTTTTATTTATTTTACTTTTAACTGAGGTGATGCTGTACTGGATTGCTCAATGTCCACTAAATAAAAGCCATATGGGTTTTAATAGATATGAGTGTGAAAAAATGATCAATGTTGATGGTTTAAAGATGTTTTACACCCATTGTTTTATAGTTTCATAATTTTTTGTCTTAATTTTACAAAAAATTTTTGAAACTATAAAATAGATACATTATTTACGTTCAGTATGTTTTCTTTGTATCCGAAATCACTTTTGTAATTTATTTGACCCTCATATCTCTTTTCTAAATGTCAAATAATTTTTTGTATGTGGAAAAAATAAAGAACATCCATAATCCACAATTTTGCAACACAAACTGACTGAAAAACATCATATTTATTCATTCATTCATTCATTCATTCATTCATTCATTCATTCATTCATTCATTCATT
>CAIGQZ010016425.1:9374496-9387102 GCA_903798205.1 Danio tinwini
ATTATTATTATTATTATTATTATTATTATTATTATTATTATTATTATTATTTAAAAGACTACCAAGATCTATGTGCTTTTTGGATATGTGTGGCTGTATATTTTTGTACACTTATAGTTGGTTTTAGTATAGCAAACTGATGTGTTTTATTCATGGATATGGTAGTATGCAGATTTCCTTTTTTTATTATTATTTATTTACATACTCATTGGTTAATTGGGGCGATCATTGTTTGCAGGTGTGACGTCTAGAGTTTGAATATATATTGAGTTCTCTTGTGTTTTCTGTCTGACCTGAAGGCCTTGTTGGTTGAAACGTTGTCAAATTTAATGCTTCTTTTGAGAGCTAAAGTGGCAGTGTGCCACATTTTTTCCCCACTTTTTCTAGTGTGTAGATGCCACTCACAAATGTGTATGTACGCATGTGAATGAACCCAATTTATGTTGTAAAGCATTCTTTTTGTTCTTTGTACACTGACATATATGATATAGCTATGTCAGCTTACCAAACTGTTACAGCGTTGTTCCTGATCAATTGACTGCATATTATAGATCTTTGTCTACTGTATGCAATCGACATTTTCACAGAAATCTTTTTTTTTTTTTCTCCTTAGTGCACAAATTGACAGATGAAGCTCCATTGGCTGGTAGTGAAAACTTGTCTGCTATAGAGAACTGTCAGTTGTGTGGTGAAAAAGCAATGGGATAAAGCTTCCAGTTTTATTATTATTTTGTTTTAGAAACAAGCTTCTATTCCCTATTCTACTATGTCTTCCTTTAAAGTAAAATAGAACACAATACTGTTCACTTGCCCACCAAACTCAGTTATTTACAGCCGCTGTTGACCCTGAGAGAGGCGGTTTTGTTATAAATACTACAAGGCTGACAGCGGAAACATAACCACACCGGCCTCCTAGCATGAGTTATGCCTCACTCCATCTCAGCTGTGTGGAAATTCAATTATCAGTATGCACGCAGGTTTAAAAGTGCAGTCTTTGCGTAGAACACAATGAAACAAAGCCCAATGAATACCACTGACTCTCAGTGCCATGTTTGATATGTGGTTTGGTGAATGGGAGAGTTAATTATGTGTGATTTTTATCATTTTACAGTGGTGGACTGCAACTTATTATCAGATAGCAGTAGTATAACTTCCCTATTGTACTTAAAGAGATAGTTCACCCAAAAATGAAAATGTCCTGTAAATTTACTCAAAAGGCTGTGATCCGCACTCATTAAGCAATTACATTATATATTTTTATTTCATATTCTCCAAAAAATATAACCCCAAACTTTTCAGCTCAATGCCTTCCTCGGTGTACACTCAAAAATGATTATTTTTTTGCTCGTTCAAACTACATATTTAAAATGAGCTGAAACAACACAATTCTTGAGATTTCATTGCGAAAACTTATTTTTTATGTTCAATCCACATAAATTTGTTAAAAGTGTTAAGTTAATTTAATCTATTTGTGTTGGGACAACATGAATGAATTGTGTGGAACCCTGCATTTATTTACAGAGTATAAAACTATTTTTTTCTCTCCACCCTCTTTTTAAATTATCGATCACATTACGTCATCAATTTTATTTTCAATGATTAAAAACAACCCAATACTATTACATGTATACGATGAATAACATTATAAGAAATATCACACCCGCCTTCATAAAACCCTATTGTCTCCATAATCAAAGTAGATTTGTTCAATGAATTGCAATGAAATCATATAAATCATCATCACTTAATTATACAACAAAGAAAACCCAAAAATGTAAAACATTAGAAGCACATTCCCATACATTAATATTATTTCCTTAATTTCAAAATCTATTAAAAATTGATTTAAAATCCCTTTTTCACAATATAATAGGTAATCAACAGTACATTAACCCTCTGGGGTCTGAGGTGATTTTGGGGCCCCTGAGATGTTTTGACATGCCCTGACATGTGTGCTAATTTCAGCTACTTATTACATGGTATTGGCCAACATGCATTTTATTTGTATTCAGCACAAACTGTACTACAACAATATGTGACAATTATTGATGTACATGCTTGTGTTTTTTTAGAAAAATATATATATTATGCGTCGTTAGAAGGATTTGGTGAAAAAAATGTAGCTGAAATAAGGTTAAAAAAAACACACTAAATGTGCCTGAACAAGACTTTTGACTAATCAGTCTGGTATGCTAGAATTTTTACTTCACAATTATGTAAAAATTATTTTATTCTCCCATTCAAAGGAAACATTACAAATATTTACATTTTGTTAAGTTTGTTTGGCTCATCTCAGGTCTATGCGTGAGTGACAATGGTCATGAATAATTCACACTTGGAGAGACAAAAGACACTCCCCCACTCACCCATCAAGGACATTGTAAAGCAATGTTCATCTGCAAAAGCTAGCCCAAACTAAATGCTTGTTACATTTAGTTAATTTTGTAGGTTGTAATTTTTTTCAATATTTTGCTTGAATTTTCTTGTATTATCTTTCAATTTCTGAATATATTTGGTGACTAAAATATTATTTTAATAAATATATCTGTTTAATAAATCTGTTTTGTTTTAATGCATTAAAATACATTGCCTATATTCACTGAGAAATGGAGGGAAATATTTGAAATTGTATAAAATGTGTTTGCAAAGCTGTTGTAATAAAAACTTTCTTGTGCATTAATCCAGCATTTAATAATAATTTCTGAATAACTCTGGCATAATGACAAAACACAAGAATAATCAAAATAATATTTTAAGACCTTTTATATATATTTTGCCCAAATAGTTGCAGCCTTAGTTAACTTTTTCCAAACTTTAACAGGTTGAACTATGGTAAAATAAATTAAATTAATAACACGTATAACATGCGTCACATTCTAGCCAGCACGCTGTGGGCGTGTGGGCAGCTTACGTGAATTGTTTGTATTAATGGCGGAAGTGGGAAGAGCCGGCGTGATGCGCGCTCTGCCGGGAGAATTGTTTGGATTACCTAGCGAGACAACATTTGCTTTCAAAATATGTTGGAAAGTTCATCCTCCAAGCTTTATGCAGGTCTGTCTGTCATGTGTATGTCTCATGCATTTGTGGAGATTCTGCTGTTTTTTTCTGACCTCAGTTTACACGTCGCGCAAGTCTCACATGGACTATTGTAATAACAAAGCCTCATGGGCGTGGTCGCATTAAAAATAATGAGCTCCGACAGAGAAACTAGACATAGCGTTGGTTTTATACAGATTACTTTATCAAGCAATATTTGTTTTCAACATGCACTGCTGCATTTAAAAGTAGACACTTCAAGCTTTCTATAGATATATGTCATGTCTGTGTGTTTAGTTTTCGCGGAGTTTCAGTGCATATTTCTGACGTGTTTGTAAAAACAGGTCACGGAGAGAGAAAAGAGAAAGTGTCTTCAACTGTTAATTTTCCTTATTTTGCAAAAACACACACTTTTGTTGTTATTGTGAGTGTACACAAAAAAAACTAGACACCTAATAGATTCGATTGATGTATTGCTCATATCTGTACGATCAAAACAAAGTGTAATTTAAGTTTTTTTCTGCATTTTCATGTGAAAACATGCGGTCTTCGACCCCTGGGGGTTAAAGAAACACATCATATGGACAACACAACACAGCATATAAGGGCGTCCGAGGTCAGGTAGGTCTTGGGAGCTCCCCCTGGAAAAAAGGAAAAGGAGGAGATGGGGTGGAAGGGAGAATTCTTCCAAAACAAAGATAAGGCAGTAGGATGAAATCTGTCTATTTATTGTAGGTTTGGATCAATCTGATTGAGTTATTGGTGATTACAAATGGTAGACCAGCCGCGATCAATCATACATACTTGTCAACCCTCCCCTTTTTCCGGGGATTTTCCTGTATTTTACAGTTCTATCCCGTATTTCTCCTGTATTTTCAGTCTTTCTCAGAAGGGTGGCAATAAACATTAAAGAGCAGAGCCTCCCTATACGCAACCCATACTGCCAAACCACCAGGAGCCGCACTTTGCTCTTAAATGTGAGTCTGTTCTGTGCTTTCGCTTTGTTTAATCTTTAGGGGGGGGGGGGGGTCGGGGGAATCCCTTATTATGGTGGACATATCCCTTGTTTTCACATCCCAATGTTGACAGGTATGATCATATCACATGCTCCTCAATTTACAGTCATGGTGATTCATAAAATAACAGTGGATGGTGAACACATACAAACCAGTCCAAATCAATAGCCATGGCTTCTGGTGACACATTGAGGTCTTGTGAAGTGAAACAATCGTCCGTGTAAAAAACTGAACATTATTTACAATATTATTAGCTTTTATTATTACGTCATTACTGCGTCAAGAACTGTTTGAACAGGTTGTTGATTAATTTATCAGAGTATTTTGATTTTAGGAAACTTTCTATTTTTACTTCACTAAATCCCTAACAATATATTATTATTTGTTTCTGAAATGAAGCTGAGTAAAAAGTTATTTTGAAAAGGATAAAATTAATCTGTTCAGAGAATCTATTGTGGTATTTGATCTGTGAATTGGGTCTGTGTTATCAGTTCACAAATTGCATTCAGCAATTCTTTTGTGAATTGGACTTTTCTGACCACATTCAACTCAATTCAAATTAACTCATCTTTTATTCTATCACTTTTGCAATGTAGATTGTGTCAAAGTAGATTAACATAGAAGTTCTAGTAAATTTTGTCAGTCCAGTTTTCTGAGTTGATCACATTTGTTCTCAAGTCACTCTGTCATTCTGAAATGATCCATTCAGAATGAGACTTCATAAATGATTCACTGAACTTACCAACTGATCTAAATAGAGTTGATTTTATTTAATAAAACTAAACATAATGTTAAAGTACAATGAATTAACAATCAAGTATTTCTGCTACTGTAACCAAGGAGTGATACTGACAACAGGATGCGGATCCAAATGCAGGATTTATTAAGGGGATGGTCAGGCAGGCAATGATCAATACAGGAGCAAACAGATGTATGAAGGCAATCCAGAGTCGTGGTAAATATAACAAGCAGAAGGTCACAAGGATGGCAGCAGACAAGCAGAAACAGATAATCAAGGCTAGGGTCAAAACACAGCAAGAACAAGACAAGGAAACGCTTAGAATTGAAACTGAGAACAGGTAACAAGACTCTGCACTGGAGTTAGAAATGGCTGACGTAAAACTGACGTTTCGACACAGTGTCGAGATCCCGAAGCGCAAGTGTTTCGAAACACTGCAACGAAGCATGGACCGAAACACCCAGGTCACGTGACTAAAGTGTTTCGAAACACTTGGTCATGTGACTAAAACGATTCAAAGCATCAATCAGTTCAGAAGCGTTTCGAGACCAGGCCTAGTGGACCGTGCGTGTGCATGTTGTAACTGAGCTTCAAACTACTTTTGGGTTCGAATCCCGACTTCTACAAATACTCTGAAATCATGATTTTATGTATTTTAATCATGTTACTGTTTTATGGTGTAGTCCAAATAGGATACAGCTCCTTATACTCCATCAATACAGCATCGTTTTTGTAACACTGTAGAACAATAATTCATTTTTTACAGTACTCTGATGGTTGGGTTTAGATTTTGGGTAGTCATAAATAAAATACAATAAATGGGAAATTTAATGAGTAATATAAATGATTATTGTTAACTTCTGGCCACAACCGTGTCTGATCTAGCAACAACCCTGTTTTATGACCAAAACAAGACATATTTATTCACAAAGTGTTTATTCGGATGTCAGACCAATGTTGAAACAAAACGATACAAGAACAGAGCCATTCAAACTGATATTAAAGCATTTCAAAAGAGCTGTCTCACCCTGGATTCGAACCCAGTATGCCCACATGGTAGTCAGGAACCCTAACCGCTCCACTAAACCACTTGTAGGATCAATTTACAAAGTGGAGTTTAATACCTCAATTTGCTCAACTGTTCTTTGCTGATGCTGTTCCAGTGCAATGCATAAAAAATGACCACTAGGTACCGTAGAGTGTGGTTTCGAAACGTTTCAAAGCTTTGACACATTTGCTTCGACTGTTTCAGCGTTTCATGAAGCCTCACTTTGCCCACCACTAACTGGAGTGAGTGTGTGTGCTGCTTATGTACTGTGTGTAATCAGTCTTTGACAAGCCTCCGGTGGTGTGTGTGCAATCAGTGGAGATGAGTAACGTGTGAGAGTGGAGTGCATGTGTGGAGATGTAGTCCATTATATGGCAGATTTGTAGTCCCTAGTGTTTGGGCATGTTAACCAGCGATCTATGGGGAGAAGATCGCTGGTGATCGTGACAGCTGCCATATAGCAAATAATAATCTGAGTTTATGTATTATTGTCTTAAACTAGAGTATCATTTTTATTTTATTTTATGTATTGCACTCTTGAATTATCATGAAATATCACTGACAACTTTTGGTAATAGTTTTCTTGCCAAAGAAGTATCAATAATTACTTTTAGTGCACTTTTTATACTTTGACTTAAGAAGTAAGGGCTATATATACTGTTTTTGAAAAGGAGGGCTATATATACTGGAGTTTTTTATTAGGGTATTTGTACCTAATTTGTGTACTTCGTAAATCACTGCTATTTTAGTCTACCAAAAACTCATTTAATTACACCATGCATTGATTGGGCATGTTGTGAACTGATATGCAAAGTTAGCATGGTTCAGAAAATTACACAATCGTCATTCATAATCCTCTTAAATTGCAAATGCCGGCAATGTTGTATCATCCACGGCCAGAGGGCTGTTCTTGTAGAATCTTGAATTAAGCAAAAGCACGGTTCTCCAGCACTCCACGTCTTTAAAATGCTAATCAAATACAAATTGTGTTTGTATGAGATCAATGGATGCCATTTGAGATGGTGATAAAAAGACATTTAAAGGGGATGGAGCCCCACACATAAACAATCAGATGGAAATTACCTCCTCTCTGTTTTACAAAGGAAGAAATTAATTTGCATGTTAAGTGGTTGTAACTGCAGCTGACAATAATGGTAGGAACGAATACAATATGTATCACCGGCATCATCATAAACTAATGTTGAACCTAGAAAATATTTTGCAATTATCTAATTATTATGTCCAGACTCTTTATTCTTCCTAATGAAGCAGGGAACAGACCTGTTGCAGTTCATTTTGTTTCTATTACAATTTGCTCACACTGGGGTAAATTACCTCCGCATAATCTAAATGAAAGTATCATATTTACATACGCCCAGCCAAAGGTCTGAGTGGTTTTTAATGAGCGTGAAAAAGTGAATCATGAACCCCCATATGAGAATCGCTGACCTGCTATACAAAAATAAATCTTGATGGTGATATACATGCTGTTATTATATTCACTTCCCCATTGCCTGATTGCTGATCTTGCTGAACTGTTAATGTATGCGTTCCTGCTTCTTCTTCTTCTGTTGTGTTAAATGCAGAGGTAGATTGACCTTCTTAATTAGTGTTTTATTAACACTTTGAGTATTGCCTTGTTCATACTTTGTACATGAAAAAATTATTCATTGGATTTGTTACATTTATTAAGGTAAGTGGTTGCAAAGTATTTATATGAGCTGAATTTAAACAAACAAATTATTAATAAAAATGTAATAATGTTGAACAATACTAAATTTATTTTGTTTGTTTAAATTCAGCCAAATCAAAGTTTTTGCAACTATTTACTTTATTATACCTTTTTAAAATATTTAGTAAATCCAATAAATATTTTTGTCAAGTTTATTAATAAACTAATTTCGAGAGGATCACATGCTTATGATTGCTTGCAGCCGGCACTGCATTATTCAATTTATGATTCACCAATCAGACGATTCCTAAGCTACTATAAATACCCTAGGTTTCCTATCACAGCCATCTTCGTTTTAAAGAATCCCCCCTTCCACCCCTACTCCTCCTCCTTTCCTAGATGGGTGGTACGGTGGCCCAGTGGTTAGCACTGTTGTCCCACAGCAAGAACGTCACTGGTTCTAGTCCTTACCAAGCCAGCCAACGTTTCTGTGTGGAGTTTACACGTTCTCCCTGTGCTCACGTGGGTTGCCCGATGGGTTCCCCGGTTTCCTCCCACCATCCAAAAACATGCAACTTAAGTTAATTGTCTAATCTAAATCGCATAGACATGCTCTTAGTAAGAAGTTATCTCTTATAAGCAATCACTGTCTGTTCATTAGCTACTACAGCAGGGGAGTTCTTGATATCTACCTGAGCTCAAACTCCCCTCCCACCTTGCAAATAGGAGGGAGCCCTGGGCTCGAGGATCTTATGAGCTCAGGGGTCTCTCCCGGGGCAGCATGTCAAACAAGCTGTATAATTAATCATCAGCTAAGTGTAAACTCTTGACTGGTGTATTAAAGGGATAGTTCACATAAAAATGTAAATACAATGATCATTTCCTCACTCTTTACTTGCTTAAAACCAATTCAGGTTTCTTTCTTCTAAAGAAGATATTTAAACAAAAAAAGCTGGTAGCTAGCACCTATTAATTTTCATAGTATTTTTCCTACTAAGGAAGCGTGTTTGTTAGCAATTGTTGTTTTTGCATCTTTTGTTGTCTGCATCTCCATGAGCTGCTTTTTAGACAAATAAATTACATTCTTTGACCTCAAAGTTGTCAACATCATCAAACTGAATCACAACGCTGACATTTTCGGTCCCTGTCGTGTCGGTTGTTCCATCAGCTTTGAGTGTATAAAATGCATCTCCTACTTTGACTTCTCTTGCACCAGGCCTGGCCTTAACTACTATGTCCTTACATTAAAAAAAAAAAAAAGTAGTATTAAGTTTTTTTTCTTTAAGTTTTTTCGTATTGTATTGCATAACACTTATGCTCTTGAGGTGGAATATGGGTAAAGTTAGGGACATGATTGGTGGTACGAGGAGTAAGTTTAAGGGTTGGTTAAGGTGTGAGGTATGGGCCAACTGTGTAATTATTGGTGTAATAGCATGCAGATAGTATAAAAGTATAAGTGTAAAAACAGTGTAAGTGTACAGTGCTCAGCATAATTGAGTACACAATTTTAAAAATTAATATTTTTATCAATTTCTCAGTGAATATAGGCAATGTATTTTGGTGCATTTAAACAAAACAGATTTATTAAACAGGTATATTTATTAAAATAATATTTTAGTCACCGAACATATTTAGAAATTGAAAGATAATACAATTAAATTCAAGCAAAATATTGAAACCTACAAAATTTTAACTACATTTTTCAAATTTTTTAAATTTTTATTTAATATTTTTCTATAACATAAATTTGGGTGTACTAGTTTTTGATTCATTATCGAAAGTTATTTTGTTAGATAAGCTCCAGATTTGTTTTGAGTACTGTCTAATATAATGTATATGCACAAATATAATATTGTATAGCTTCCTATTAAAAATATGAATTTAAAGATTGTGAGGGGTGTACTCATATATGTTGAGCACTGTTTATATGGTGTAATAGAATGTATGTGCATAAGTATGCACTATTAAACAATTAATTTAAATGAAAATGCAAAGTAATTAAGGCTACAAAAGCTAAAGAGATTTTCACAGTTTAGCAATAGAATAATCTTACCCAAGAACCTTAAGTGAAAGTTTTGTAGTAACTTTTTTCATAAAATATAAAAAAAAAATCCATTGTAAAGAAAAGTTGAATGTTAAATGTTCTTCATGGAACCATCAATGCCAATACCAAAGCTTGAAATGTCTATTGAATGAAGAGTGTGAGTTTAACCCTGAATAATAGCCTACATGTAATATAATGTAATGTGTATTTATATAGCGCATTTATTGTGTATTGCCATACACCCAAAGTGCTTCACAATCATGAGGGGGGTTTCTCTACACCACCACCAGTGTGCAGCATCCACTTGGATGATGCGATGAGAGCCACAGGACAATGGCGCCAGTGCGCTCACCACACACCAGCTATTGGTGGAGTGGAGAGACAATGATAGAGCCAATTCGGTGGATGGGGATGATTGGGAGGCCATGATGGGTAAGGGCCTAGGAGGGAATTTGGCCAGGACACTGGGGTTAAATCCCAACTCTTTACAAGTAGTGCCATGGGATTTTTAATGACCACAGTGAGTCAGGACCTTGGGTTAATGTCTCATCCGAAAGACTGTGCTCACTTAGAGGATTATGGCCCCTTTACTTTACTGGGGCATTAGGACTCACACAGACCACAAGTTAGCGCCCCCTCCTTGCCTCACTATCACCACTTCTTAACAGCAACCAAGTTTTCCCATGTGGTCTCCCATCCAGATACTGACCCTGCTTAGCTTCAGTGTGTAACCGGTCTTGGGCTGCAGGATGATATGGCTGTGGCCTATCATGATACATGATTGCATTTATTACATTTGATTTTCATAGGCTTTCTTTTTAACTTTTTTAATTTAATTGGAAAAGTTTGGGCAGGGTGAAGAAAGTACAAATGCAGAAAAATCACATACTGTTTTTATAAGCAAGAAAAACCTTTTTCTAAAAATATTGCATAATACATTGTAAGGTAACAACATGCAGTAAGTGAACCCATTAAAAGAAACCAGTTGATCGGTTCTGAATTTCGTACAATCATATTCACAAACAAAATATTGTATAACAGACATTAAACAAAACAGCACAACAGCTCTATAAGAACAATGCACCACACTTTGTCACAACAATGGCAGAACAATCATTTAAACGTAACATTGTTTTGCTGTTCATGTTAGCAAAACCACAAAACATATAATTTTCATATCTCCATAATCCCAACTGAATGTCAATCTGTTTGATTTTGTTAGTCATGGATAATTCAGCACTTGCCGAAAATGAAAACATTTGTATGAAAGATATATTAACAGCACAGAGCTTGCATAAATGATGAAAATATAACCTGTCTCTGGCTGAGACCTTTATGACATGAAGCTCAGATCTTCCTCTGCAAGAACAAACTGCTCCTGTGTTATGTAATCAGTGAGATTCATATTCTAAGGTGTTGAACCCAGACGTCTGCAGTCAGCAAGGGAACCAAGGAAACAGCACGCAGTAGCATAGGTTTAGATAGGGAAACACTCTGTGTCCACACTGCCTAGAAAATTGATATAGGATTTTCTGCTATAGTAATGTATGTTGCATGTGTTTGATTTGCTTGCTGTGAATAGTTGCAATTATTATGAGAAAAAAACTTTTTGTTGTTGCCATAACTTTACAGTTTGATTCTGAAAAATTATTGAAAAATAGCTAAGTAATTGTAGATGCTAGAATAGTTTGTTTGTTTGTTTGTTTGTATACTTTATTGTTCCTCAAGGGGAAATTTTCTGTGGACTCTCAGAGCACTTCAGCAAGTTCTGACACAATAAAAATTATATTAAAAAAACAAGCATGCAAAATAATTACATAAATGAAAAAAAACATGTGAACACTATCGATCAGTGTTCACAAAAATATTAAGAACCTTTTTAATTTCTTTATTGGTTTGTTGTTGTTGTTTTTGTTTCATTCCTTGGTTGATTGCTTGGTTCCTTCCTTCCTTCCTTCCTTCCTTTTTTCCTTCCTTCCTTCTTTCCTTCCTTCCTTCCTTAATTCAAGAGGTTTAATTAAAATCCATATGTTTTTATTATAATAAAAATCCATCAATTTAATTAACTAAATATTATTTATTCATTCATTTGATTGCCTAACCACTTATTTATTCTTTTAAATCAAATGTTTTAAATTCTTATGAACTAATGATTCTTAAGTTTAGAGATGACACCGTTATTGTAAGCATGTTGGTTGGTGAGGAAGCAGAACATGGACCTGTTGAGTATTTTACAAATTGGTGTCGAGAGGCTGGTCTACGTCTAAACACGGAGACAACAAAGGAAGCAGGGCGTAGTTTTAGGTACTGTGGTTGATAACCACCAGAATGAAATAGTCAAAAGTTCTAAGTAGGTACTATATTGATAATAAATAAAAAAAATACTGAACGACTATGTAGGGCAGGCCAACAAAGACTGTATTGTCTGTGAAAATTAGCAAAGTTTAATATTGATAGGACTCTGATGGTGACATTTTAAAAGGCCTATATAGAATCCATTTGAACCTTTTCATTGATTTGTTGGTTTGCTTCTTCAAAAGTAAAACAGAAGAACTTACTGTCTGAAGTTTTAAATATCTAAGCCTTTTGATTCATTTAAAAAAAAATTCCTTAGGATCTCGGTATAGGGCTCCTTTGGCAAGGATCAACACATTTAACTGACGAACTGTGTCACAGTCTGGTATGACAGCTGCTCTGTTGCGGAGCGTAAGGCACTGCAACGGGTGGTGAAAACTGCCCAACGCATCACAGGGACCACACTTCCAGCCATAGAGGACATCCAGAGGAAACACTATCTGCGCCGAGCACGCAGTATTCTTAAAGATTCCTCTCACCCTGCTCACAGACTGTTTTCTCTCCTGCCTTCTGGCAGGCGCTTCAGGCTTCCACGGACAATAACCAGCAGACTAAAGAACAGCTTCTTCCCAGGAGCTGTCTCCCTTTTGAACTCTGCTCCCCACTGACTTTTTGCCCCCCTAATACACACCACACTCTCCTCTCCTCATAACTCAGACTCCTCATAATCACTGCACTACTTAACATTTGCACATT
>CAIGQZ010016425.1:9414956-9432284 GCA_903798205.1 Danio tinwini
AATAATAATAATAATAATAATAATAATAATAATAATAATAATAATAACAATAATAATAATAATTAAATAATTAATAATACAATGTTACAATGTTGTCATTATACAGCCTCGGCTGGGTCAGTTGGCATTTCTGTGTGGAGTTTGCATGTTCTCCCTGTGTTTGCGTGGGTTTCCTCCGGGTGCTCCATTTTCCCCCACAGTCCAAAGACGTGGTACAGGTGAATTGGGTTTGTTAAAATTGACTGTAGTGTATAAGTGTGTGTGTGTGAATGAGTGTGTATGGATGTTTCCCAGTGATGGGTTGCGGCTGGAAGGGCATCCACTGCGTAAAAACATATGCTGGATAAGTTGGCAGTTCATTTCTGCTGTGGCGGCCCCAGATTAATAAAGGGACTAAGCCAAAAAGAAAATGAATGAATGAATAACTAGATTTTTTTGATGCAGTATTATTTTAAAAAGCCATAAAAATGCATGCATGCACTATATTAATGTATCAATGTATTAGAAATAGTAGGCAGGGTACTGTACAGTACATTGTGTGCTGTACATTGCATTTCATATGCATTTTCCTTTAAAAAAATTACTATAGACTCAAAATAAAAAATGTGCAGAAAAGACTTTGCTACCCTGACATATGCGTTTATGGGCTACTGTAAACAGGTCATATCTTTCTTGTCTCTTGGCTCTGCTCAGTTAGTGCTGACCTTGAGCGATTGAAATCGATGGAAGCCTTGGCGGAGTCTGATTTGTTATGCAGACAACAGGCTCATTTCAGTGTGAAATGAGTGTGCGGCGCGCATCAACTCTAGTGTGCGCCCACCATGCTAACACTAGCACAGCCTTTAACAACAGCCTGACAACAAAATCATTGAGCACGATAACTCATGCATTACACAAAACAAAACACTATGATCAATCTGAAGCACAGAACATGGAAGGAAAGTTGACATCGACTAAATGCATCATAAGAAATAATTGAGAACACAATGGGCCACAGCAGTCACTGAGTTACTGTAGGTTGAGAATGGGTGATATAGACCTGCCGGCAGCTAGCTCTCTACAGCTCTCACATGGTCCCCCACTGAAGCCAAGCAGGGCTGTGCCCAGTCAATACCTGGATGGGAAACCACATTGGAAAATTAGGTTGCTGTCAGAAGTGGTGTTAGAGAGACCAGCAGGGGGCACTCAATCTGCAGTCTGTGTATGTTCTAACGTCCCAGTATATTAATGGGAACTCTATACTGCTCAGTGAGCGCCGTCTTTCAGATGAGATGTTAAACCGAGGTCCTGACTCTCTGTGGTCATAAAAATTCTGGCTAAATTTGCCCACTAGCCTCTGTCCATCATGGACTCTGTCTCCTCTCCACCATTTAGCTGGTGCGGTCTGGTGCAATATGGCTGCCATGTCATTCAGGTGGATGTTGCACACTGGTGATGAATGAGGAGATTGCCCCAAAAATGTGTAAAGCGCTTTGAGTGTCTAGAAAAGTGCTATATAAATGTAAGGAATTAGTATTATTATTTAAAAAATATATCACAATATTTTCTGGTGTTTATTGTGATAACAATATCAATGATCACAATATATATTTTAATTATGATTCTCTATCATATCAATTATTGTCTGATAAGTAGGTCTAATACAAAATGTATAGTTTTCAAACCTCTGGAATTATTAAACAAACAATCACTTAAACTTTTATTTTAAAACAGTGTAGATTTCGTCATAGTACTATTTGAAAAATGCTCAACTTGTTTAGTTGGGAAAACATAATTAGTTGGTATAAATAAGCAGTGTTGTGGAAAGTTACTTTTAAAAGTAATACATTACAATATTGAGTTACTCCCACCAAAAATAGATGTGTTACTAAGTCACTTTTTATGGAAAGTAATGCCTTACATGTATTACAGTACATGCCTTTTTCATAGCTACCTGAGGCTTGATCTCTTTCAGAACTTGCAGGGTATTTTTCTTTTTAAATAGAGGAGCTCTGTATTTAAAGACACACTGTATAACCTACACTTTTATTCATCTTAAAAAAATAAAAATTTTTTTTGAATAATGTTACCTTCTGAAAACTTCCTTACGCTACACATGCTATATATACAAATCAATAAAAGTTGACAGCAACGTGTTTGCTACTTTTTTTTATTTTTGTCTTATTAGTTTAGAAAAATCACTGTCCATTGAGACTATAATCCCCTTTTCTTTCATGTGTTCAAAATAATGATAATACTTCCATTACAGAAATGTAAAGCTCTGCCATCTTGGTTTCTGTCTGTTTCTGCAGGGAGTGCATTCTCTCATTGAGTGTGATTCAATGTAATTACACTAATTTTAATTTAGCAATTTTTTTTAAAAGCGAATACATTTATCTAAAAAGTAATATTTTTTAATAAGTTACTCAAATATTATTACTTAATCTTTTAAAGTAATGCTTTACTTTACACATTACTTAGAAAACTAATATTATTATGTAACTCGTGTTACTAGTAATGCATTAGCCCAAAACTGTAATTAAAAAGATTATTTGGGACAACAAGTTTAAAAATGCTTGAGTAGTTTACAAGATTATGTATGGTTTAGCTCCTCTCCCCCTATGACTGACTTGAGTAGCTAGAGTTTTTAATAACTAGAGGTGCAGCAAGGATTGATTGCATTATTCCACTTAGAAAAAAACGTTTTTTTTTTTTTATTTGATCAAGTTTTTATTTTTTTTATTTTCTTTTCGAGCATCACACCAGTTGAATTTAATACAACAATATATTAGACCAAGGGTGTCAAATTCAGTTCCTGGAGGACCGCTGCCCTGCACAGTTTCAATACACTTACCTGTAGGATTCAAACAAGCCTGAAGACTCAATTAGTTTGATCAGGTGTGTTTAATTAGGGTTGGAACTAAAATGTGCAGAGCTGCGGCCCTCCAGGAACTGAGTTTGACACCTCTGTATTAAAGCATGTCTGTCATTTAACTCATTTGAGTATCATTTTAAGAATTGAGTTTTTCATGATCATTGTGAACAATTTTTTTACTCTGTGGTTCATTTGTATTTTTGATTTATTTTGATGAATAATTATAAAATAAATGGCAAGGAGACTACCAATAAAAACTAACCTTTTGGCTAATTTAAGTGCATTTACATTCTTGAAGATAATGTACATTGGATGTACACTGTCCCTTCATTGTGAAATCAATCAATCAATGCAACTCTGAAAAAAGAATAAATGTTGACATTGCAAAATCATATATGTGTCGTAATCAAAGCTAAAGATGGTCCAACAATATATTAGAATGTAACTTTTTTTTAAAGTAAAAAATATAGGCTCCTTATCCCTGCACAGTAATAAAATAAAAATCTGAAAAGACCCATACACTTACCAATGACTATAAAATATGGACGATGCGTCAGCGCCATTTTCCATTAAACGATGTGAAGGAAAATTCGCCTCATGACGGACACAAAGGTCGCAAGTGACCAATTTTTGTCCTATTTTTATCGCACTGTACAACCCTAACCAAACCAGCTCCGGACTGGAGAGGCAGATTTCAGTTTTATCGTCATTACGTGCGGGGAGAATTTTTGATGAGATATCGCAAACTATCGACGCAGTGGCGCAGTAGGTAGTGTTGTTGCCTCACAGCAAGAAGGTCACTGGTTCGAGCCTCGGCTGGGTCAGTTGGCGTTTGTGTGTGGAGTTTGCATGTTCTCCCTGCGTTCGCGTGGGTTTCCTCCGGGTGCTCCGGTTTCCCCCACAGTCCAAAGACATGTGGTACAGGTGAATTGGATAGGCTAAATTGTCCATAGTGTATGAGTGTGAATAAGTGTTGTGGATGTTTCCCAGAGATGGGTTGCGGCTGGAAGGGCATCCACTGCGTAAAATCGTGCTGGATAAGTTGGCGGTTCATTCTGCTGTGGCGACCCCGGATTAATAAAGGGACTAAGCTGAAAAGAAAATGAATGAATGAATGAATGAATCGCCAACTATAGGCCAAGCGGTGGCATCAGTAAAGACGACTGCATGAAAAATACACGCAGAACACCTCATTACCAAGCACTCAGAGGGATCCTGTGACAAGGGGCTAAAAATAGTGGATTCTCTTTTGGCCTTTCTGAAAAGGTTGCATTGTACTGTGGCATTCAGTATTTGAGAGATAACATAACTGACTCAAGCACACTGCGGCCTGTCCTCAGGTGACGGTGAATAATTAATGGACAGGAAGTACTAACGGCTATTAGATTTTCATAATCCCAGGACACAGAGGAAGACGGCAGCCTCAGAGACACTTTGTTAGCATGGTCTGTACATTGCAGCTGAACGCATTTGAAATCGACGTCTTCTGATTTACTCCTGTAATAGAGTACTGCATTAGCTTTGTAATATTTATAAAAAGAATGACTGCTTTGCTACATATTCGTGCAAAAGGATACACCAGAATTCATAGGCATATACTTCTTTTTATGATTTTTGCTCAGTTTACAACAGAGTATATGCACAAGAAATTTAAATAAAAAGTATTGACATCTTCTGTAAATGCCGTATTCTGTAAATATTGCAGGCATGTTCACTTACAAGTGATATTTTTTACCTTAATTGTACCTTAATAATACAATCTAATAATCTCCGGCAGGCATGTTTTATGAAATACCACAAAAAACAAATAAAAAAAAATACATAAATAAATAAACAATCAGTATGTTGTATACAATTTTGGGCACTTGTTAGGATAGTAAGAAAGCTGGCCCACTAATCATTGGGATACAGATTCAAATGATAAATGTTTGCTAGATTGGACATTTCTTGCAAAGTTTGTTTATCAGTTATGTCATTTTGTGTCATTATATTTGGTATGATGGTTCACATGATGCATGTTTTGTAATACAAGCTTTTGTTAAGGCAGTGGTTCTCAATTCCTGTCCTCATGCCCCCCTGCCCTGCACATTTTGTATGCCTCTTATATTTGACATAAGGATCAGTTTATGAATCTCTTTGTTAACAAGTTGATGATCTGAATCAGGTGTGTTAAGTAAAGAAGACATACAAAATGTGCAGGGCTGGGGGGCCCGACAACTGGAATTGAGAACCACTGGGTTAAGGGAATATAGGAAGAATTGATGCTCCTTGTTATTTACACACAATCATTCCAAAAGTTTATTAAAAATGTGACCTTGCATCACAAAACCTTAAGGGTCAGTTTTTAAAACTATTAAATGATTATATAACATTACTGTATATTACATGCTGCACACTGACACAGTTGGTAGCACATTCGCTTTACAGCAAGAAGGTCGCTGATTCGAGCCTCAGCTGGGTCAGTTGAGTGTGTATGGATGTTTCCAGTGATGGTTTGCAGCTGGAAGGGCATCCGCTGTGTAAAACATATGCTGGATAAGCTGTGGCGACCCCAGATTAATAAAGGGACTAAGCTGAAAAAAAAATGAATGAATGAATGTATGTTACATATATTATCTGAAAGCTGAAAGCTTTGTTAGTATATGACAATATTTGGCCAAGATACAACTATTGAAATCTGGAATCAAAGGGCGCAATAAAAAAAGGTTTTCTACATGAAAAAATGTAAAATCATACATGGTCAAATTAATTTCCTATCAAACGATTCCAATATATGACAGATAATTCATCCATTTATTTTCTTTTCGGCTCAGTCCTTTTATTTATCAGGGGTCGCCACAGCGGAATGAACCGCCAAGTTACCCAGCATATGTTTTACACAGCGGATGCCCTTCCAGCTGCAACCCATCACTGGGAAACAACCATACACTCTTATTCACACACATACACTAAAGACAATTTAGCTTACCCAATTCACCTATAGCGCATGTCTTTGGACTGTGGGGGAAACCGGAGCACCCGGAGGAAACCCAAACACGGGGAGAACATGCAAACTCCACACAGAAATGCTAAATGACCCACTGAGCAACCTTTTTGCTGTGAGGCGACAGTGCTACCCTGCGCAGCCCATGATAGATAATGTTGTTTCTTAATTTAGATTGTAAGATTACTATCAATTAAAAATATAATACCAAGAAAATTCATTTTGGAGCATGAGATAACCCATTTATGTTATGGTATTTTAATCAGAGAAATGACCAAATGAATTTAAAAAAGCTATAATTTTTTCCCTCCTATTTATAATTAAAAATATACATAAATTGCTTTGTGGTGCTGCTCTGGTTGTCCCTGTGTTGTGTTTTCGCTTCGCCTTTCTGAGCAATACCTCTGTCTATCCCCATGTGTGTCTTGTTAGTTGTCCCAGAAACTGTCTCCACCCCCTTGTTAACCTACCATTGTGAATTTAATTCCCTTGGTTTCCGTCATTGTTTATTGATCATTGAATGTATTTAGTTTTTCCGTGTTCCTGCTCCTGACATATCTCTGTGTCTCATTTTTTATGTAAATATATATTTAAACTACACGTGCATGATCTTTGTCTTGCTCGCCCCTGTCATTATACTTCTGCTGCAGAATTTCATGTGAGCATGATTTCAATGTGCTTTAAGCTAATGTTTTAAGAATAATTCTAGAAATTATTCAGAAATGTACTGCACAACAGAAGGATGCATCTGGCCTCCATCTGAATCAGCTGTGACCTTGACTCTTGAGCTGCACAGCTCAGCATTTTATATAAAGTAGCATGCGTTTGCACTGGGTTTGTTGCTGTCCTTACAATTAAAAACCTGCACAATGCTGCTCAGATCCTTTTATAGTTAACTTAGCTTTGTTTGCATTAGAGTAGAGCTTTGAAGAAAACCAGTTTCTCCTGAATATAAAAGGCAGCGTTTTATTGTATTGTTGATGACAAAAAAATGACTGCTGTGTTTATGCTGTCTTTTCTGGCTTCATTTCAGACCCGGTCACATTTATTCCAGGCCGACCATATGACAGACAGGTCTGGTAACTGTGATTGTCAATAATCGCAGGGGGTTGGGATGTGGGTCAAGGGTTTGTTGTGCATGTGTGTATGTGTGTGCATTTCTGTAGACCTCTCAGGTTACGCTGTGGTGGATAAAACCATAGTAATCGAATCACACGACGCTGAATAAATCAGCAGAAACCAGAGACTAAACTGTGTGTGAAAGGCAATTATTCATAGCTGAGTTTATTGTGTAAACATTCTCTATCTCGTTCTCTCTTTTAGCCTGAAATAAGCAGTGTCTTGATAGACTGGAAGTGCTGAAGACATGCTTAACGTTAATGCATAATGAGAAATTGAACAATAAAAGCACAACTAAGTGGATTGAACGTTTAAAAATGGTTTAGTCGTCCTTCATGCTGTCTATTAGCATGCACACTATTAAAACATACTTAAAAATACAGGTAACACTGCATTTTGATGGTCCATTTGAGTATTAGTAGACTGTCTGCTTAGTAGCTGCTGTTTCTGCTTCGTTAACAGACATTTAACTGACTATAAGAAACTTTGCAAGTACATGTCAACTTACACTAACCCTAACCCCAACCTAACAGTCTACTTATAATCTCATGAGAATTAGTTGGCATGTAAATGCAATGCAACTTAAATTCAACAAATGGACCATCAAAATAAAGTGTGACCAAAATACTAAGGCATGTTTACATGGGTATTAAAATGTTTGTTAAGCTTGTCCATTTTCAGCCCCTTTCAGAGGTAGTTGAAGAGCACATTCAATCTGATTGCTTTTAAACTGTAAATGCTCGTGTGGTCAAACGCATTCAAACCGCCTTGAAAGACCAGCTACTCTCCACCTACTGTCCGCATGAAAGTGGTTGAAGTGGACAAAATGATGGAATAAAATTGATGCCATGAGACATTAAGGCAGAAAACTCTGTACCTACAAGATGTACCTAAAAAAGTGGCTGGGTAGTGTGTATGTTTTCTACTTTTTTTATAGCAATTCATCAAATGTGCCAATAATAAATGTTCCTAAGCAATTTTTTTTATACAAATAAATTAAGATGCCACTTTCTGCTCAATGTCACTAAGGAAGTGACATTAGATATGTTTCCATCCAAAAATGCGAATGAACTTTATGCGCAAAACTGGATTATCGCATAAAAGATGTGCGAATAAAGCTGCGTCAGTCAGTCAGTCAGTCAGTCAATCAATCAATCAATCAATCAATCAATCTCATATGTTTATATATGAATTGCTTGAGCTTATTTCACAGTATTAAAAATAATCATCTGAAAAGACCCATACACTTACCCATTAATTACTCTAATCAATCAATCAAACTTGTGATCCAAATCAAACAAAACACCATTTTATGTCAGGCATTTCTGTTTTATTAAAATCAAAATGATAGATTTAATTACTATGTAAATGAATCAATGTATAAATAAAAAAACTACTTAACCATTATACATGAAATTAAAATACTATAGTATATTTATTTTTCCTGCAAACTTTAAACACTTTTCCTTCTTCCTTAAAGTAGATATTATTTAAAAGTGAAAGTCTTTATGCACAATATTAACATGCTTTGCTCTAACTTAAAATCTTTCAAGCATTATTAAGTGATGTTTAATTACAATAAATAAATAAATAAATAAATAAATCATCGCCATCTTCATGATTAGAATCAGCCAATGGCTGCATTTCACAATAACCTACAGCATGGCATAATTCCCAACAACATTCCTGAACCATAAACACCCATTATACCTAAAATCAGTAAACCACATTAGGTGTTCTCCGTGATTTTGCTTGCTACAAGTTCTATAAGGAATAGGCCGCGATTTCGTAAGTTTGTAACATGCTCATGATATTTGAGGGATACAATTTTTTTGAAGACTAAAAGTAAAAAAAAAAAATCCAGAAAGTAATGTTATTTAATGTATTTACAAGCATAAAGAATATATTTATTTTATTACAGTATTTATTTATCTTTGATAATGTTACTTAATGAAAAAAAGTTGTTCATTGTTAGTTCATGATAATTCACATGGCATTAACTAATGTTAAGAAGCATTAGATTTATATAATGTATTAGTAAATGTTGCTTAAATAATTTGAGAAATGCTGTACAACTTTGTTCATACTCAGCTCTTGTCAGTACATTAACTAACATTATCTAATGGACCATTAAATTAAGTGTTACAGGTTTAACCTGCAGTAGACAAGATTAAACATACATGAAAACAAAAATAAGAGTGAAACTGCTGTGTTTTTCATTCAAAGTACATTTTATATATTGGATTAAATCAGCCGATTCGATGTTATCACTCGATTGTATGGGCGTTATTAGTGGTTATCAGCTGATAGATATGGGCCAGTAGGGGCCTTCTACTGTTATCATCCATCCATATGGTCAATCAGATACAGATCACATACAACTGCGGCCGGAAGTTAACGAGAATTATTTTATTATTTAATAAATTTCCCATTAATTTTATTTTATTAACATCTGCCCCTATTCCAACACTAAAACCCAACCGTCACAGTAATGTAAAAACTGATCTGGATCAAGAGTCTTCTCTATTAGTATAGCTAATTAACCATGAGAACTATTTAGATTATTTATACAATTTTCCATTAATTGTATTTTGTTAACGTCTACCCCTACCCCAACCCTAAACCCAACTGTCAGAGTAATGTAAAAACAGATCTGGAGTCTTCTCTATTAGTGTAGCTAATTAACCATGATAATTATTTAAATACATTTTTCATTAATTTTTTTTATTTATTTATTTTTTTTTTTTACGTCTACCCTTACCCCAATCCTAAACCCAGCCATCACAGTAATGAAAAAACAGATCTGGATCTGGAGTCTACTCTACTAGTATAGCTGATTAACCACAATAATTGTTTATATTATTCATAAAATTTTTCCATTAAATGTATTTTATTAACGTCTACCCCTACCCCAACCCTAAACCCAACCGTCCCAGAAATGTAAAAACAGATCTGGAGTCTTTTCTAAAAGTATAGCTGAATTACCATGTAGATGGACGATAACAGCCTTCTCAGCCTACCAGTAGTCACAGAAAGCCCCTACTGGCCCATATCTATCAGCTAATAACCACTGATAATGCCCATTCAATCGAGTGGTAACATTCAAAGCAGGTAATTAAATGGAAAAAAAAAACAATTGCTTTTGATTTTAACCTGTTTTATTCTATATGACTTCAAATTTAAAGCATTTGTTTTTCTCAAAGTAGTATTTTTAATAGTACTTTGTACTTTTTATTTAGTATTTAGTATTTTAAAAACAGCAGTTTTTCATAATAAACATCTACATTGTACCAAAGTAAAAAAAAAGAAGTGTCTTTATAGTAAACAATATTTTTACTTTGTGTGAATGTAATTTTTTTTTTTGGGCACAATAAATATTTTGGATTTAGATATACATTTTAAAGTTTGAACTAAAGTTAAATTATACTTTGAGAAAACAAACTGCAGTATAATCTATATTACAATCTTTTCAGGTTTTTCTTTTTTCTTCAAACAGTCACACTTGATTTTTTCCCTATTTAAGAATATTTTTAATCTGCAGCATCCAGGACAGGTGTCTAAATTGATTTAGTTTTTACTATTTGTAGATATATGCTTCTAAAATTGGTTGCAAACAAGCTTTACTTGATAGAGGGAAGGTGTTTTCCGAACAGAGGCAACAAGCTGAGGTCTAAAAAAGCTTGGTGGAACGAAGGAAGCAAGTTAGACAACATTCTGGTCATTAACTCCTCTAGAGAAGCATAAGTGTTTGGAGACTGTCATTACAGCTCGACTCGGAGACCTACAGATCTCATTCTCAGTCTGAAAACTGGGACGTGGCATATCCGCATGACACATGAGTCACAGTCAGTGTATTATTTCTATTTCTGAAATGCTGTTGCGCGGTGTAGAACGAGTTTCTGAACGCGAAGGCAAAAGTCATAACTTGCGCATTATTTTCATCTCAGATAAAGATTAGAGACTCTCGATCTTTGCTTTGCGCTGCTGGTGTGTTTCAGCAAACTGAAATTATCTGATCATTCGTCTTGCACTGCAACCACTTTTTTTTTCCTCTTCAGGAGGCATAAAATGTGGTTTACCTTCAGAAGGGTTTGCAGATAAGTTCACTTTTAATTTTTTTTCTGTGGCATATTCGTGTGGATCTATGAACAAACATGCCACTTGTCACCATCGCATTCATAAAAACACACACACACACACACACACCAAAAACTTTTGTTGGATATCTATACATTGACACATACAATGTATTTAACATTGCATTACGCTTTTGGTAAGACCTGCTTACTAAAGACTTTAAAAGCCTTATTGACTCATTTGACTTGGTCCAACTAGTTACAGGACCTACACTCTCACTCTGTCATTCTTCGGATCTTGTCCTGTTACACGGTATCACTGTTTACAATCTTAATATTGTTGATTTTAATTTTTCTTTTTGATTTTAACAGTTTTATTTTAGATCAGGCTGTTAAGAAGCCTCCCAGCATGCACACGATGTCATAAGACAATAATATTAGGTTAGATTTACGTTGTGACGTCAGTTGACCAAAATTCAATGTCTAGCCAGTGTCTAAGGACAATGTTATTCTGACGTCCAATAATGACATCAATTGATGTTAATATTTGGTTGTTGTTTTTTTTGGTTATGTTAAAAAGTGATGAAAATTCAACATCGAGCCAACATTTTAAACCAACATCATATTGACATCAAATACAGACATTTATTTGTCAGGTGTGGCAACCAAAATCCAACATCTGATAGACATCAAAGTGGTAACGCCCACACAACATCAACCTCTAACATATTAGACGATATTGGGTTGATTTTAGGTTAGTTGTTGGACATTGATGATGCTGGGTTCTGACCTCAATCAGATTTTCACTTCCAAAAAAAATGCAACGTCCCCACAAAATTGGGGTACAATGTCAATCTGACATCATGTTGACATCCTGTGCCTGCTGGGCTGCTATCTGGTCATGGATGCTTAGCTCTTAATGAATATTTTATTTGCTATTTTGATGAGTCTTGTAAGGTAGTGTCTTTTGACTGCCCCACAAATATTTTGGATGCTGAAAAGCAACTTACTTTATTTAATTCTACCTGTACTGAAATAATAGATGCTATTGCACCTTATTAGAGAAAACAATTTAAATCAAAGGCAGAACCATAATAAAATGAAAATACAAAGACCATGAGATGTGTTTGCAGACGCACAGAACATGGATAAAAGATAAGTTGCATGTGTCATTAGAGATACTCGTCCTTCTAATCAACTGTCAACAAGCTGTGAAAGAGGCTAAATTTCTCAAATTTCTCTGACATCATACACTGTAAAAAAAAAAAATATATATATATATATATATATATATATATATATATATATATATATGTGTGTGTGTGTGTGTGTGTAAAAACTACTGTAATATACTGTAATATACAACACTAACCCAGACAATATATCACTTTAAACTATTAAAAACATTATTTTTTACTTTTTAAGGTTAAAAGTAGTTGGAAGAACGATCAAAGGCCATAATGCAATTCAAAAGCATAAATAAAAAGATAAAAACATGAATTACAAAGTACATAAAGCTGCTAATTTACGGATATATTTTAGTGTATGGCTAAAAAAAAAGTTTTTATTTTCCACAATTAACTCTGATGTAAATCCTTCAATTAACTTGCAGTTTAATGACCCACCATCTGTTTTTGAATAGTTTTTAAAGTATTTTGCAAACAAAATACATGACATGAGACAAATTATTGTCCATGTAAACCATGACCCTTCCTTTATTCCAGTTTTCACCTCATCCTTTTTTGCTTTTGATGCTATTGCAATAGATTTTTCTTAACAAACTCTTAACAAATTCTCTTAATTATGAAGATGAATGTAACTCTGCATCTGACATTATTCCAGCATGTTTGAATGTCATTGGGCCTTGTATTTTAACAATAATAAATAAGAGCCTTTCCGCCGGTTTTGTTCTAAAGTATCTAAAACATGCTACTGTCAAACCTCTGTTGTTACAGATTTAACTTACTTTTCATCTCAAAAATCCTTGAGAAAGTAGTCTCTGTTCAGTCATTACATTTTTGGAGTTAAATTGAGTCTTTGAATCCTTTAGGTCTGATTTTAGGAAATATCACAGCACAGAATCTGCACTTTTAAGAGTGACTAATGATATTTCGTTATCTCTTGATTCTGGGGATTCTGTAAAACTTAGGTTGTTGGGTTTGAGTGCAGCCTTTGATACAATCGATCATGACATTCTTATTTCTTGACTTGAACATTGTGCTGTTATTAAAGGTCTTGCTCTTAATTGGTTCAAATCTTATTTGAACAATAGAACCTTTTTAGTTTATGTAAACATATGTATTGGAGGTTGTTTTTCCTCCAATGCACGTCTAACTTGTAGGGTTCCCCATGGATCTATTCTTATATTATACAGTATTATAATATATTATATAATATTATATTATATTATATTATATTATATTATATTATATTATATTATATTATGTTATATTATATTATATTATATTATATTATATTATATTATATTATATTATATTATATTATATTATATTATATTATATTATATTATATTATATTATATAGTTATCTATTATTATATAGTTAAAGTGAAAGGGAGGCTGGGTTTTTGCCATTGTTGCCCGCACCTTCCCCTCTCCTGGTTATTGCACTCCTGGTTAGACCTTAATTGCATTTCGTTGCCTTGTACTTGTACATGTGTAATGACAATACAAATGAATCTAATCTATTTAAAAAAAATAATAGTCTACTTCTTTCTATTATAATCTCCAAAGAATCCTTGTTCAAGGGGAAACTGAAACGTCTCCTTTTAGAAAAGGCTTATAATACCTGAGCGATTTGAGCATGCTTTTTCCTTTGTTTCATGTTTTGTATGATGTTGTTTATTCTTTTGATTTTATTTGATAATTTTATTCAATTTGTGCACAGCACAATGGTCAATGGCTGTTTTATGCTATGTAAATAAAGTAGGTAATTTAAAGGATTAGATCACAAGCTATTAGACCTTTGTTAGTTTTCAGAACACAAATCAACATTTTTTTTTTTTGATGAAATCTAAGAGCTCCCTCATCCTCCATAGACAGCAACGGTCCTGACTCATCCAAAAAATAAATACCAAAGGACATCCTCAAAACAACCAGAGAATACATCTGTGCAGAGTGTGTATGAATGCACACACTATACTCACATTGCAGAATAAAGCCGTTATTTTTGTTTTATGCTTTTACAGAAGTATTCTCGTAGCTTCAACATATTCTGATTGAACTATTAATTGACTTGTGGTAAAAAGTTTGATCAAAAGTTCATCTTCATGTCAAATGACGTATATACGGTTTTCTTGTAATGTCTTTTAAATTATACAAAAACAGCTAATAGTGGTTTAAAAAATAAAAATAAATTTGTGCTTTAAACATGGCTTTACAGTTATCAGTGGCTTATACAAAACAATGTCAATCACAATTAGTATACAGAAATGTAGTACTAAGAGTAGTAGAAATATGATGCAAACCTCAAAATCTATTAATTTACAAATCATATTACTGTATGGTAAAACTTTTTAGGTGATAACATAATATTATGCAATAAATTATGTGAAAGTGATCTTATAATGTACCCCACACTGCCTCTAGAATATTTTGGCAGTTAATTGTATTTATAACATAAACTACACAAAAAAAGTGTTACTCTTCACATTGTTAATGCTGTTATTTTTTGTATTTACTACTTATACTGTACACTACCTGACAAAAGTCTTATCCAAGTTTTAGGAACAACAAATAATAACTTGACTTCTAGTTGATCATTTGGTATCAGAAGTGGCTTAGGACTAAGTTCTGACTTTAATTAGGACAGTAAGGTCTGACTTTGCTTTGGCAAAAGTCTTGTCACTCAACATAAATAATGTACAGTATAGAATATAAAGTCATGGTGCAGTGGAAAAAGAATTAATATTGTGTATGACTCCCATGAGCTTGAATGACTGCATCCATACATCTCTGCAATGACTCATATAGCTTAATAAAGTCATCTGGAATGGCAAAAAAGAGATCTTGCAGGACTCTCAGAGTTCATCAAGATTCTTTGGATTCATCTTCAATGCCTCCTCCTTCATCTTACCACAGACATGCCCAATAATGTTCATTTTTGGTGACTGAGCTGGCCAATCCTGGAGCACCTTCTTTGCTTTCAGGAACTTTAATGTGGAGGCTAAAGTATGAGAAAGAGTGCTATCCTGCTGAAGAATTTGCCCTCTCCTGTGGTTTGTAATGTAATGGGCAGCATAAATGTCTTGATACCTCAGGCTGTTGATGTTGCCATCCACTCTGCAGATGTCTCGCACACCTCCATACTGAATGTAACCCCAAATCGTGATTTTTCCTTCACCAAACTTGACTGATTTTTGTGAAAATCTTGGGTCCATGCAGGTTCCAATAGGTCTTCTGCAGTATATCTGATGATTGGAATGCAGTTCAACAGATGATTCGTCAGAAAAATCGACCTTCTGCCACTTTTCCAAATGATCAACTAGAAGTCAAGTTATTATTTGTTGCTATTACAACTGAGATCGGCAACAAGACTTTTGTCAGGTAGTGTACATTTACTCAGTTTTTTTATGTTTATAACATTTTTAAAGAATATTCACACAATTAAAGTCAAAGGGATCTCCAAAACAAAAACAAGAATTATCAATTAAACCAAGCAGCAGATTATATCTATATAGCAATAAATGAGAATGCCTTAAACTTTTTACCGGGAAGACTTAGTATTAGTTTGATGGACATGGCCTTTGGTTTTAAGAAACAGCTTTCATTATGTCACCCAATTTCTTTTAATTTAGCAGCGACAGCCAAGACAAAAATAAACTGAGCAACCCCTGAGGCCATAAAAATGCTTGCATCAAATGAAGCTGTTATGTTTACGCTGAAAAAGAAAAGGCTAGTACCACTGAGATACCTTTCCGGTATACATTTAATCTTTTAACATAAAATTTCTACACTCAACTACATGTGTGTGGGCCGAATCATTTCAAAAATAAACAGTAAACGGATCAGATATAAGGAGAATTTCTCCCCAACTTATTAAAAATGAGAACAACTTCCATTTACAGGCCTAAAAGGAAAACAGAATCGGATCTTGTCAAGTGCATGGGTCTATATCAATAATGTCTATCCTGCTTGCTTTTAGAGCTTGCTTTTAAATTCAGTCCGACTAAAAGGACATTTCCCTTTGGGAGGACAAGATCACCGTTACCATTTCGTCTCTGTTCAGAAATGCCCCAGTGACGATTAGTAGCGATATGAATAAGTCACGTACGCCATGTCGAAAAGTGCACGGTGCGCCATCATAACTGATGTCAATATGTCACTGCAGAGCTGACAGTATGCCATAAAGTAAAATGAGAAGTATGGCACTGCAGGTGCTGTCATAATGAATGGTTTTGTCATGAATGGCTCTCCTGGAAAGTGTGTAAGAGAAAAAAAATATATATGGATTTCTGACACCATGGCATGAGATTTACTGTATGCAGGTGGCAGATACAATACATTATTATATGCAATAAAACATTTATAAATAATTTTGGCGTTCATTACTTTTGTATTCTAAAGCATAGTCTGTTTATTTAGAGGCATACATTTTTTTTAATCCAGTATTCCATTTTTATTATTTACTTGTTGTGAGTAGCTGAGTGCTTTTATTTATTTTATCTGAACGAAAATGTATAGTGAAAGTTTACTGTTGTAACAAACAAAAAACAAACATTCAAACATTCTTTAAAATATCTTATTTGGTGTTCCACAAAAGAAATACAATCATACACATTTGGTTAAAATATAATTCTAAGTAAAAAAAATAATCAATACTGCAATGTAGCTTTTTATACGAGCAGCAGTTCATGTCAACACTGTGAACAATTTTAATAATGAAACACACATTGAATCATCAGGCCTGTCTGTGACCTCAGAGCAGCTTGTGGAGGGTCGTGCATTTTGAATCATTTCCTGTGTCTTTATAAAGCGACTAGATGCGATAATGCGATATGGAGAATGATTGAATATAGCCAGTTGTTCTTTTCGACACCTCTGTCTTGGACTTGCTGTGATTCCTGACCCTGAAAACAAATTTAAATCTAAAAAGGGGACAGTGTCTGGAAATACATGTGGAGGATTTGCTGTGCTGTCACCTTTACATAAGAGTGGTAACAATACTGAAAACAAAAGCTGAACAATGAGTTTAAGATGTAGTGTGTGTGTGTGTGTGTGTGTGTGTGTGTGTGTGTGTGTGTGTGTGTGTGTGTGTGTGTGTGTGTGTGTGTGTGT
>CAIGQZ010016425.1:9432384-9450875 GCA_903798205.1 Danio tinwini
GAGTGTGTGTGTGTGTGTGTGTGTGTGTGTGTGTGTGTGTGTGTGTGTGTGTGTGTGTGTGTGTGTGTTTAAACAGTTGAAGTCAGAATTATTAGCCCCCCTGAATTATTAGCCCCCCTGTTTATTTTTCCCCAATTAACGGAGAGATTTTTTTCAACACATTTTTCAACATATTTTTTAATAACTCATCTCTAATAACTGATTTATTTTATCTTTGCCATGATGACTGTAAATAATATTTTACTAGATATTCTTTAAGACACTTCTATACAGCTTAAAGTGACATTTAAAGGCATAACTAGGTTAATTAGGTTAACTAGGCAGGTTAGAGTAAGTTATTGCAAGTTATTGTATAACTATGGTTTGTTCTGTAGACAATAGCAAAAAAAATTGCTTAAAGGGGCTAATAATTTTGTCCCTAAAATGGTTCTTAAAAAATACAAAAACTGCTTTTGTTCTAGCTGAAATAAACCAAATAAGACTTTTTCAGAAAGAAAAAAATATTATCAGACATACTGTGAAAAATTCCTTGCTCTGTTAAACATCATTTGGGAAATATTTAAAAAAGAGAAAAAAAAATTCAAAGGGTGGGCTAATAATTCTGACTTGAACTGTATATATATATATATATAATTTGCACAATTTGCTTTCTGATTTACACTTATGCTAAATTACGTACTTTTGCATTGCACTGCATACTGAGAAACACAGATTGCATTCTCCATAGCTTTACAAAAGCATGCATGTCCATGTTGAATACACTTCCATAATTGAGACAACGCATATACTGTAGTTAATGGCTCTTTTTCATACTGTACGCACCTATTGATGAGACAAATTGGCATATCCTTCGTCACCTCTCATTCAAACATTCTACAAAACCTTTAGATGAAACTTCATAATAAGGGTTTGAAATTATGTTTAATTTTTGCATGACAACCCATTAGCTTAAGACACATTGAATGAGGGGTTATGTAACTCAAACAGCACAACTATAATGCATTGACTGTAATCAATGTGCTAATTTAAACTTACTTTATGGCATAATAAGTATCTTCTCTATTCAAATACTCTCCATCTCATGCGACCAATATATAATTACTAAACAAAACTTTAAAATCTGTAGGATAAATAGTTTTCTGTTAACCTTCAGACAAACACAAGTGTAGGCGTGGTCATTCATAAGGTGAACGTATACTTCTGGTGTCTTTAGTTATTAATAATATTAGCTGTACAAAACAGTTTTGCTGTTACTGCAAAGTGGAATTTGTTTTATATTGCCATAATTATAAACATGTTGTAGCTGTATAGACACTTGTAGCTGTCTCCAAAAAAAAAAGAAAAGAAAAAAACACGCATTTTCGCATGAAACGAAAAAATAAAAATAAAACAAAACTAATTATACTTGTATTGTTATCTTGTTTGTTAGAAACTGGAATTATTTCCAAAAAGAAAAATCAGCTTACACCATTTCAAATTACAAATATATTTTACGCAAACATTACTACGACATATCAATGTTGATTTCACATCATAACTTTAGGATGAAAATAAGTGCCAGTGACGTGACACAGGCCTATCCATGTATTTTAAACAAGACAGTAATGCGCCCTGTTCCTTTCAGAGTCTACTCACTTCAAGTGCTCCCCCCTTTCAGAGTGAACAGGGTGTAGTGATGCTCACTTTCGAATGGAATTCACTCATTATGAAGGCTGCTCGGTGTTGAGTCTCCTCCTGAGGAACGCGCGCGAGACAGATAGTGAATCGCCGGTTTGGTTAAAGACGCGCAGCCCGCGTGGGAACGGCACGGATTAATTTGCACCGGCGAACTCCTCTCGCGCGTCAGCAAGACTTCTTACAGTTGTCGTCACATTTGCTCTCGGACAACAACATTTTATCTGCACGCGCGCAAAATCTCAGCGTCTGTTCCTTTTTATCCGCGCGCAGTGACGCCTCCTCGCTGTCATGTAGGGCTTCGTGTAAACGCTTTACCGTTGACCGATGGGACACAAACAGAGGGTCACTCAATGCGAGGACGCAACGTGAAGAGGATCCGCCGTGTTTAAATGGAACGAATCATTTTGGAAACGAGATAAAAAAAAATTGTGGTATTACTTTTGGAAAAGTTCAGTTCCAGCCGCAGGGGAGCAGGTCGAGACGCTTATCATATCTGGAAACACTGATTGGGTGTCGGGCGTGATTGGTGTCGGGCTAAAATAAAGCGTTTTTCACCTGCCTCCCAGGACCTTAAGTAGTCAAACTCGACAGAAGATTGTTTACCGAGGATTAAGTGTCCACCGAATACCCCGAAACACAAGGATATGTCGCTTATATTAGTATTAACTCTTCTGGAAGTGGGTGACAATGAGGCAGCGATTCAAATGCGCGCATAATTCGACCTGCTGATTTCCAGTTGTAAATGCTGCACTGATCATCCTCGGGGTGCAAATCTATTGTTTTTCGAGCAGAGGTCTGTCACCCCGGAGCAGAGCATCCGGACAGCTGCATCTGGAGCACGAGAGCGCTGTGCTGTTTGAAGGTTTTTGGAGAAAAACACACTGGAGCAATGAGTCGCATCATCCATCCACAGGTACGCCTATTATCCCATCAAAGCGTATTTTAGCTTAACTGATCAAATGTTGTTTGTTATATCAGCTATAAGGACTAACACTTCATTTTATTGGTTAACTTTAATTGGTTATGCTTATTCGTTAACTAAGCTATGGCGTAAAAATTGTGGAAGACTGCATAGTAATTGTGTTGTAATATTATTGAAATTATGGGAGAAGAACATAAGCATGTACATCAATATTATTACAATCATGTTTATCGTTAAAGAGACATTTCCCAGAACCTCAAGCGCAAAGTGCCAGTGTGTTTTGGTCTCACTTGTCTCATTTAAAAAGTTAAATTGTTAATAGTTATGTGCGTTCCACAGTTTTTTTGTTGTGTCTTTCGTACTTGTAGCATTCTTTTTTAATAGCGTGTTTTGTATTGTGTGAGTAACTTGTGCTCTGTCATTTTGTTGGTGACAGTTACTATAGAATAGAGGTAAGTTTTTTTATGCAACACATCATGTTACTATACCATTGTATACTCTGTGTTTGGTGCTAGCATATTGTAAACAAAAATATTTAATGCCTTAAATATATTGGTACACTTACAGTCTAAACAATATGTGCAGCTGTAAATATCTTAAGTGACTGCAAAGCATTTGTTACTGGAAGCTGAACCAGATATTTTAAAACATTTTTGTCGTTGAAACATTTCCAAATGAGTTTGGAATTTAATACATTTCTTCTATTGTTAGTGACAGTATATTAAAAAGCTGTTTTTGTTCTAATTTTACTTTGCTTTTCTTTCGTTTTCTTTTTTCTTTTTTGATCGCAGAGTAACACTTAATGGGTGTCATTAAACTATCGCTAGACACTGAGATTTTAAGGGAAGCTGTGGAGGTAATTAATGACAATCCTTCACGAGGGAGATCATTGCCAATGTGACTCAGCAGTGTGTGGGTGTGCTATTGAATTCTGTAGACAGTAAATACAAGCAGGGACAGGACACAATCCCCTGCCAGTCCTGAGCTGAGCTGCAAGACATTTTTTAAAAGAATGTCAATTTCAGCTTATAATAGAAGCTTGGCACTGCATCACAAGCATATCATAGATTCGAAATAATGCGAAATGACATCACTGAAAGGTAAAGAAGAACAGAGCTGTTATTTTTAGACTCAAAAAGGATGCAGCGAGTTTATCAGTCTCTGCTCTGGACTGTGGCCCAGTCTGGCACCATTATGAAATAATGTGCTGAAACTCTGACAGTCAAAACATACAAGCTTTCCTCTACCGTTAATGTGCATTTTATCACTTTCAGCACTGTGGACAGCTGGAGCGGAGAGTGTTTTCCTGCGAAAAACCATTTGAGTGATGATTGATCTTATGAAAGTTTAGAAATACTAACTGCGTAAAGACACGGTAATGTGATTTTTGCTTTGCGGCTTTCCCAGGGTTGTGAAACATCCCACGTGGCTGGCGGAGGTGCAAAATAGCAATTAAGATTTCATACAAGCACTAATTGACTTATATTCAACTTTGCATTGCATCAGCACATTAGTGTGCTTGCTGTGATCTGGCTGGGCATTTAAGTAAAGCGATATCCACTTTTTACTCCTTAAACTGAAATAATGATTTATTCCTGGTTTAGACAACATTAATTCAATTCTGTCACAATCCGTTTGGGTGTTCTGGTGCTTTATAAACAACAATGGTAATTTTTGATAATTTAATCAGTAATTTGCCAGTGGATGATAGCCAGTGCTGTGCCTGCATCCTTTGATTTTATTTCAAATTCTTTTTTTATTTAATTATTTTAATTAATAAAGACTGGGTTTTGTCTTATCTGTGACCATGATCAATAGGAGATGTTCTCCAGCTCTTCAACATGACAAAATGAAAGACTAATGAAGTTATATGCGTACTTAGTCCACTCTTGGAGTTCCTTAATTTCTGGTGGTCCGATGATAGACATTGTGTGTTTAGGCTCTAGTTTCAGGAAGTCAATTGTTTGTCCCTCTTTCTCAGTGACATCACACATATAACTAAAGACAGCCATTAGTGATTGTTCAAAAACGTTTTTAATCATGACACAGCAAATATTAAGGAGTTAAAATTAGTGACATATCGGTGACCATATTGTTATGTGGTGATAACAGCTTATTTTTAGTAGTATGGCTGCATGATATTGGAAAAATCTGACATTCCAAAATTTTGTTTTTTATGAGTACAGTTTCACCAGATGACTTGAATATCTCTATTGGGAAGTAATTCATTAACTTAGACTGATTGGGATGATTCTGTAGGGCAGGAAATCTTGCATCAAATATAATAAATACATTACAAAATATATACACACAATAGAGCAAAGAGAAAAGGGGATTTCATGGTTTTCTGGGCGAGTCTAACAGTATTCAGATTCAGGATTTGAATAATCAAATGTAAAACATCACTATATACGTGTAGTATATATTGCCATATATATTACGTGTAGAAATAATTCAATACATTTAGTCTTTATTGAAATTACGAATGGTGCAATTTCGTGCAATGTTTTAAACTTTCTTGAAAAATACAGTCACAGGCTTAAGACACATATGCAAATTATACATATGTACTCCATTTTAGTTAAACTCTGCAGTGACTCTATAAATATCATGTGTTCTGAACTGTGGCTATAGGTCAACTATAATCCCAAAATATAAACTCAACATTGAAAATTCTGCGATGTGACTATTGCGGATGCACACATTACCATATCGATGTTGAAACAATATATTGTGTAGCCCTATTCAGTAGTATTGTTTTCGATCCAGTAAAAAAAAAATGCTTGGTCCACTTCAGGTTAGCAATGAGGGGTTTGATTGGTGCCTTCCAAATCATGAGACATTTTTCACAGTGCTTAAAAAGAGTGTTCAAATGTGGCAAAAGAAAGATCTCTATGTGTCTTAGAAGTGTTTTCTGCCGTTAAGGTTTACAAGAAATCAGTTATCAATTGTATTTGTTAGCATTGTGTTAGTGTAATCAAATTAAAAAAAAAAAAACTTTTCATGATTTCTTTCCATCTGCTTATGTTGTTTATTTCATTTAAAATATAAAGAGTTCCAAGTCTGTGCATATCTAGGGAAAATTGCGTAATCTGTTACAGTTAATATCGCAACAGACAATAATGTTATGCAGCCTGAACCAAGCATAACTTTAAGCTTGCAGCTTGTAAGGGCAGAATGTCAGATCTGAGATGATTGACTTGTCATATTGATGATTACAATAACAGAAATGAGGCCAGAAAAAGTCTGGACCATCTGCGTGGAAAAAAAAATCTTATGATAATCTTGCCCTCTTTAGCCATCAATGACATCATTATCATTTCACTCTCCTCCTTCCACCTCTTTCCATAGCATATTTACATCACGGTACCGCCCGTTGTTTTGTCAGTTGCATTTACACCTTGGAACACCTGATAGGAGCTCAAAAGTAAGGCTGGGCGATATCGGAAAAATCGGACATTGCGATATTTAGTTTTTCTGTAATCTTGAAATATGTCTTGATATGACAGATGACTTAAAGGGGTAGTTCACCCCAAATTATTTCTTCTGTAATTCTTTCTTCTGTTCAAAACAAAATAATATATTTAAAAATAAGTTATTTCGAATGATGCTGAAGATCTGTAACAATTGACCTCAATAGTATTTGTTCTTTTGTGGAAATCAACCCAGGTTACAGGTTTTCAGCATTTGTGTTCAACAGAAAGAAAGAAGCCCATACAGGTTTAGAACTACTAGTAATTTTCATTTTTGGGTGAACTGTCCCTTTAAATACCTCAATTTGAAAATAATTAAATAGTTTAGCTGGATTGGGACAATCATGTGTGGCAGCGAATCCTGCATAAAACATAATAAACAAATTAGATAGACAATAAATAGATAAACAAAAGAGAGAGGTTTCTAGGGAGTCTAACAGTATTCAGGTACAGAAAATGTAAATACAGTCTCATGTTTTTGTGCCTGAATGCTTTAATCTCTCTTGAAATGCTCACACAGTCTCAGCCATTAAAACCACAGGCATATGATAATCTTTTACTCTGTTATGGTTCAGCTCTGCATGAACACCAAAAATAGTGGCTCCTGGTCTAGTTTAATTTCAACTCAACATTGCATATCCTGCGATGTGTCTATTGCGGATGTGCACATTGCGATATCGATGCTGAAGCAATATATTATGCAACCCTACTCAGAAGGCATCCTTTTCGACTTGTTTGTGAGTTTAGATCCGACTCCACGCAGCAAACAAGAGTCTGAGGTCAATCGCCCCCAAGGACATGTGTTTGTGTTTATATTACTGCAGAGGAAGAATAATTTCACCTGTACACATGACACTTTCAGCCCTGTTAAGCACAGGAAGCTTCTGTGAAATTACAATCAACCCAGTGCAGTTCAATAAGCACACTGGTCTAATTAACTCATCACAGAGATGTAAGAAGTGGAGAGGCTTCTCGGTCTCCACAGACCCAGGCGGCTTTGAGCTGGAGGTTTTAGCATGCAGGAAGCTTATCAGTTTCTCCTCAAGATGTCAGAATTTAAATGTCAGAAGCAGACAAGCCAGAGTCTGTTTTGTGCTTTTTGTTGCAGTCTGGATTGCTTGATTTTTGATGTCTTTATTTATTGTGGTGCCTCTGAGCTTTTGAATGGTGTGCATGCTGTATTTAAATTCATGGGACTAGAATGATAAATAAAGTAATGTTAACACTAGCTGATGATGTTAATACTTTAAGCTGAAGTAGTTGCAATTTCTGTGCTACTTTTGGTTACAATGATTTATGCATAATTACATGTAACTATCACTAAACCTAACCTACATTCTTATATTACTCAAATGAATAGTTACTCTGTAACACAACTACACTTGCTCAAACTACTTATTTAGAATGAGCTGAAACAACACAATTCTTGAGATTTCATTGAGACAACTTAATTGTTTTATGTTCAATCCACTTACATTTGTAAAAACTAATAAGTTAGCTTTATTCCTTTATGTTGTCCCAACACAAATCGATTGTATGAAACCCAGGATTTTTTACAGTGTATGTCACCATACACTGTAAAATATGTTGGGTTCCACACAATTTCTTTATGTTGTCCCATCATAAATAAATTACAGTAAGTTAACTTAATTGCTTTAACAAATTTTAACATAAAACAATTAAGTTGTCCCAAAAAACTCCTCAAAATTGTGTTGTTTCAACTTATTTTAAATAAGGAGTTTAAACAAGCAGCAAAATAATTTTTTGAGTGTAAAATTAAATGTAACCAGCAATGCTCTTTTGTTTATTTTTAGCGGACTCAATTCAGTTCAGTTCAGTTCATTTTGTTGTTCAAAACATCACAGTAGATTGTAATGCTGAGCGGAATTACATTACATCGAACCCAGCAAGAATCTAAAAAAAACTCTGAAGACACTATAGCATAATAAATAAGTTTTGTTATTGAAAAAATATATTAAAATATAGTTATATGTAAAATATAAACCAATTTAAAAATAGCAAAAAGGTATAAATAAATACTTAAATACTTATTGCACAGTTTGTTATAATAGTTATAATATTGACAGTGCTAATTTAACTATTTATACATGTATTAATACATAATAGTTATCAATAATATTTAGGACTCAGGTAGAGATCATTCATATTTTCCTGTGTGTATTTTTGTGCTGGTAACCTTGGCATTGCTAACATTGTCATGATAAATAAATTCATTTTTTAATGGCTGATCAAATCAGAAACAAAACAAGTCACAGTCTGAATGTGCAATAATTTTCTTCCCTACTGTATAATTGGTGGAAAACAATGTGTGACAAAGTAATCATGTCTGTATTCAAACAGTATAAACAAAAACACAAGAATGGCAAGATGGTGAATGTTATTTGTTCCTATTGCATTCATACTATATAGAATGTACTCTTTTAGTGGTTGATAATAAGTTATTATTTAATCAAAGTAAGTTCCTACTTAAGAGATTATTTGATTTTAGATGGAGCCACAGCCTTTATGAATGGATAATTGAATCTTTGAACAGATTTATTCATGAAGAAAACCGCACTAGTGACTTTGTTTTGAACTGTGAATCATTGACTCATTGAATTTGTTTAAAAACAGATTTTTTCATGAACAAAAAAATACACTAGTGCTTTGCTATTACTTTGTTTGGAAATGGTTTTGTTGGCAAATCAGAAAATAAAGCTTAGGTCACTCTTATAAAATCAGCTGGGAGAGAATCTTTTTGTGAGAGATTCTAACCATTTCGATCCTCTTTGCCTGTAGTTAAAAATTGCTGAATCTTTTATTTTTTTTATTTATGGCAATATATAGAACTATATCAATACCAATAGCAAAAATCCTTGGTGTGAACAGGCTTTTATCATTCTGTTTTGAAGCAGAGAGTCAATTTTTCATGCACGATTGCGGTCTTTTGAGAAAAGCTGATTCTGCACAGATGGGGAGAGTTGAGATTCATTTCAAGCACATCCAGATGTATTCAGCACTCATTGTGTCTTAGCAACGGCAGGTAAGAGCCATAATTATTATTTTTTTTGTAGTTTCAATATCCCAGAGGTCAATATTGTGTCTATGATTTAGCACGGTTCATGCAACGCAGTGTTTTTGAGTGACTAATCAAGCTCATATTGAGTATAAACAAAGATGATGATTCCCAGGTAATATTTTCTTACCATTGAGCTGAGAAACATGCCAAAAGGCACCTTAACTACCAAGAATTAGACTTTGTGTTTGGGCCTTTTGTTTTTGATGACAGGCTCACTTTCTAATAACCAGTCTGATTGTGAAAAGGACAGGTGTAAATTGCCCTCCGAAATGTATTTAAGACAGATATATTAGATTAGATTAGATTCAACTTTATTGTCATCACACATGTACAAGTACAAGGAAACGAAATGCAGTATATAAATATAAATATAAAATATAAAAAATAATATAAATCCAATCGCTCAAACCATTTCAGGAGGTGGTCTGGAACACATTCCAGACTAAACTGGACATGTATATAAATGTACATTTTACTTATCCCAAAATGTAAAAAAATTTACGTAAGAGCGTGATATAGGATATATGCAAGACACATAGTCAGATATACTGTATCAGTTCTAATACAAAATAGATTGCAACACTACAAAGGACAGTTTGAGATGTTTGTTCATTCATTCATTTTCTTGTCGGCTTAGTATCTTTATCAATCTGGGGTCACCACAGCAGAATGAACCGCCAACTTATCCAGCATATGTTGTACACAGCAGATTATCTTCCAGCTGCTACCCATCACTGGAAAACATCCATACACACCCATTCACACTCATACACTAATTTAGCCTACCCAATTCACCTATACCGCATGTCTTTTGACTTGTGGGGGAAACCGGAGCACCCGGAGGAAACTCACGCAAACACGAGGAGAACATGCAAGCTCCACACAGCAACTTACCCAGCCGGGGCTCGAACCAGCAACCTTCTTGCTGTGAGGCGATTGTGCTACCCACTGTGCCACCGTGCTGCCCGAGATGTTTGTTTGATTTTATTCATTCATTCATTCATTTTCTTTTCGGTGTAGTCCCTTTATTAATCTGGGGTTGCCACAGCGGAATGAACCGCCAACGTATCCAGCATTTGTTTTACGCAGCGGATGCCCTTTCAGCCGCAACCCATCCCCGGGAAACATCCATGCACACTCGTTCACACATACACTACGGACAATTAAGCCTACCCAATTTACCTGCACTGCATGTCTTTGGACTGTGGGGGAAACCGGAGCACCCGGAGGAAACCGACACGAACGCAGGGAGAACATGCAAACCCCACACAGAAAGGCCATCTGACCCAGCCGAGGCTCGAACCAGCGACCTTCTTGCTGTGAGGCGACAGCACTACCTACTGTGCCACTGCGTCACCTGTTTGATTTTATAATTTATTTATTTGTTATTATATTTTTGACCAGTCATTAACAAAAATCATACAGTTACAATGTCAAATTAATATAAATTTACAAATAGCATTAACAACAGTGATGCATCACGCACATGTAGTAGCCAATCTCTGAAAGTAATTATAATTAAAATTTTATTCAAATATAAAATGTAATTTACATGCATATTCAAGTAAAATTCATATTTAAAAACAAATTTAGCATTTTGTTTTTTTACAAAGGTGTTTCATTTATTATGAAGAAGTGTATTATACAAAAATGAATGTAAACCCTTTACAGTTTTGAATTATGTCTTACATGTATCTGTATGGCAAAAATAAATGTTTCATTTAGTCTATAATGACTGTAAATTGCAGAGCCTGCTTGACTTGTCTGATTAAATTTATTGGAACATGAATTGCAAAGACTGTAACTTATTTTTCCGTAAAAAAAAACAATAACAGTGCAGGATTTGAAGATCCCATCCTGGCAGAGACACATTTATGTGGTCAAATATAAATGGAAATGTTTTCACAAATCAGATAGCCATCCAATCAAAGAAAACACATTAAGTAATCAGGTGTAAACAGCCTCATAGCCTATTTGAACCAGTTCAATTGTGAGTGACAGGAGCATAAGGTCACATGTAAAAAAATTCCTAAATGCCAATGAGCCTGTGATTTTGAAAATTTTTAGAATGTAACAATTACAGAGGGGATTTAAAAGGATCTATTCAGAAAGAAACTCCCAAATGTCTTACAATGTCATTATTATAAGCTAGATTTCCAGAAGATGCTACAAAACACTTTAGTAGCACTTTAATATGTCAAGGCAAGCTGAGCTTTATTGTCATTATGCTACATATGTGGACGTAAAGTGGAATGAAATGTGTCTCGCAGGACTAAAGTGTTACATATATAAACATAAATATGAACATAACACTTGATGTAAGAGCAATAAAAAAACAAAAAAAAACGTAAAGTATAATTATCGCTATTATCACTATAAACATTGGATATAAACATCCAAATATTGGGTAGGATTAGGGATGTAGAGTAAGATCATACTTCATAAGCACTAATAAACAGCCAATAACGTAATAATAAGCATGTAATAAGCTTAAAGTTGATACTGGGAATTGTTACATAAACTAAAGTGTTATCAAAAAGCTATACATATAACTTACTGTAGTAGTAATCTAATATACATACTATAAATAATAGACTGAACACATAACCTAATACATACTATGCAAGTATTTCGTGTAATACTAAACGATATTGTGCAAGATATTGTGTAAAAGAGGTATTTCAAGTTAAAAAGGAAGTAATGCAAAATGATTTGTGGTGCATTTACAAGTAAACATTTGTTTTCTTCCGATTTATGTTCACACATGTAGCGATGTAATCTTTTTTAAATCCTCCCTGCAATTCTCATATCTTGAAAAGCTTGTTGAATAAAATTCCTTGAGGCTCATTGCCATTTAGGTTTTTTTTTTTTTTAAATGTGACCTTGTGCTCCCTTGTCACTCACAATTGAACCGCTTCAGATCTTATTGGTCATGAATTGGTTGTTTCCAATTTCTTGGTTCTCCGCTCGGGGTGTCATGGGACTCGAGGCAAGTATGAAATTAATGTTATGAAAACAGAGAACAGAAGTAATTGTTCACATTGCTTTCACTGCGAACTGTGTAAACGGTATTTTATCATTTTCTCATTACCAGAACAAGCCACAGTTTAAACCAGTGATTCCAAACCAATTCCCAGGATGTATTTAAGCAGGCTCCAAGGGGTTGCTTGGGAATAACTGCTGCTTTTAAATCTACTGTAGAAAGCAGAAAAATATAATGTATTAGGTCAGGCTGTATATAATGGATTACATCAGGATGCATGTATAAATCACAAACACTCATTACCATTCCAAAGTTTGTAGTCAACATGATGACATTTGAAGTATTTTGTGCCTATATTCAGTGAAACAGTGAAACATTTGTGAACATGGACAACATCTGAAAGCTGATTTAAAAAACTTTTCATTGATGTATTGTTTGTTAACCGCTGTGTACCTTTCAAATTAACTATCCTTTCGTTATATTTGTGGCATTTTTTCCCCATTGACTTCCATTATAATGGCATTTTTTGACTGGAAAGGCATGACACCAAATAATCATGCGTTCTTGATTGTTGGTGGTTTTCCCTTTTGGGAAGAGGTAAAACTTTTTATTTTTACTCTTTATCATCAGTTGGCAGCATTAACCCTTTAGTTAGGCCTGTGCAAAAAAGTTACATTATTAATATGTATAGTTATGTATATAGTTTAATTATATGAATATATATTCATTATAAATACACTTACTATATTTACTACTGTATGTTCTGAGTGCTGAGCTGCTTATTATACATATATAACATATGTGTAAGTGCGCCTATAGTAGGTCTCTCGCAAACACAGGCTATAATCCATATAACCATATGCTTAACCAGAAACTATGCTTTTTTGCACTGCAACTAATGATCAACAGTAAAAATTACCTCCTCCCAACAGGGAAACTAGCAACAATCATGATTATATGGTTTCATGGATGGATTTGCAATCTAAAAATGTCATTAAAATAGAAGTCCATGGGGCAAAAACAGCCACAAACATAACGAAAGGGTAGTTAGTTTGCCCAGTGTATTGACATTTCCAAAGCATTTTCCCAAAGTATGTGTCAAAATATAAATTGTCTCCAAAAATCATTCCAATTGCTGAAACACAGAGAAAGTTAGAGACTCCAAATTAAGACTCAAAATCACCCCAGAGCAGATGAAAACTTCCCGGAAAGCACATAAGGGTTAATCATACAGTATTTGGAAAAGATACAGCTATTGAAAATTTGGAATCCAAGGGTTAAAAAAAAAAACACCTTTAAAATTGTCCAAATAAAGTGCTTAGCAATACACCTTAATAATCAAAAATTTTAATTTTGATATATTTACTGTAATACATTCACAATGCATTTTGATGTAACATGACCTTTACTTAATAATCTAATGATTTTAGTCATAAAAGAACAATCAGTAATTTTGACCCATGCAATGTATTTTTTTTCTACAAATATACCTGTACAACTTAAAGGTGCAGTATGTAAGTTTGACACTCAGTGGTTGAACTAAGAATTACTTTCCTGGATCAAAACAAATGCAAGCGCAGGTTGCCAGATTGAGGAGTGAGTCTGAGGGTCGAGCCTAAAGGCTGATTTAAGTTGTGTTCTAAAGTAAAGCAACAGCTTGCGATAGAAACACTTTATATACATATGCGATAGAATATTTTCCATATTAAAAGAGTTTCACCTCAAATTGATATATTTGAAACAGCTTCTATTTCTTGCAGCTGAACCACAGAAATCTGACAATGATCACCTCAGGTACACCTCATGTGCTTTATACAGTGTTAAATGCTAACAATGCTTACATGACGTTTATTGCCATACTACTGAAAGCAGCAGCAGATAGTTTACCTCAGATCTTGAAAATGAAAATAACCATTTAAAATGGAACTTTAGAACTGTGACTCAAAACCAACACATATCAGTGATTCAGCATGTACAATTAATAATGTTAAAGCGGTTTAATATGTATCAATTAGATTATAAACCTTACCATTTTGTGAGTGAGTGCCTTTTCTGTGCTTCTGAAAGGCTGTATTTACATTTCTGCTGTGTTTCGTCTGGTGCAAACAGCCCAATTGCTTAATCTCATCACGTAGCATGTTAGAACACACCGTTCTCAGCTAATGTTTACACTCGTGGTATTTATATTATTTGCTAATTAATAACCTCATGTGGAACTCTGAATCTGCGTCTCATTTTGAAGTATGCTACTGTCCACCAGAGGTCACTTTTTGGTCAAGGACACATACTTTGAGAGCTTTGAATGAAATTAATGAATGAATGAAATATGCTGTTTTCCACAAAGGCAAAAAAATATAAGATAAAAATAAAAAATAAAAATAGAAATTTTCACAAAAGGTGCTGAAATATAATTGACTAAACTGGCATTGGACTGGTCAAAAGAACCAATACAAAGACAGCGTTCTGGCATGGAAAGCACATTTTTAAAGCAGAATAGCTGACTTAAGCATCGTTTTTCAGATAAACAGGAATGTTCACTTGGAAAGTTTCTTAAATATCTGCAAACATATTATGGTATTTCTATGCTTTAGATGATTAAAACACTTAAAACACCTTTAAGTTTTGGATGGTTCTGTCATTTATTAAAATGTGTTTCCATAAATTTTATTTACATGATTCTACAAGTCTTTGTTTTGTAAATGATGAATCAGGACTGCAACAAACTGAACTGGAGCACATAAAAAAACGCACAAGGAATCACTGAACATGCTGTTCAAATAAACTTATTTATAGAAATGAGTCAGACATCTCAACAGTAAAAGACCAAAATGTTGAGTAACACTGGTTTAGATAGTTTAATACTGGGCGAGGAATGACTTCACAGTAGTTTCTTTCACCAGAACACACGTAACAGATTTAAAAAAATGAGCGCTGGCATGTCAGCCTTACTTAAAGACTCAGTTTTATCAGCCCCAGACTGTCACAGTTGATTCTAAAAGCATATTGAGTGTTATCATAAATCACTTAAATTAATACAGTGCTTTAACTAATAAGGCAATTAAGGAAGCTCTTGAGCATTTTGGACGACTGGACGACTCGCATAAAATGCATTAGTTCTTTAAACTCAGATAATTAGTGTAGGCATAGAGCACAGTTGGTCTGTCTGAGGTAGAGATGGCTGGAAGAGAAAGAAGTGAGAATGAAAGTGTGTGAAAAGAGTGCCAAGGCCTGTGCAAACGCAGTAAAGCACAGTTGTGAACATACACCAAAGACAATGCATGATTGTAGAGACGGACTCCTCAGGCTGAAGCTACACTATAGTTTCTGGATGAGCCATGCAAGTGCTGGGTTAAACCAAATAAAGAATGTATATATAAATCAAAGGATTCGGGAGTCCTTAAAAACAATGGACGGATCCTGAAAGTGCATCAGATTGCAAAAAATATATATAATACATTTACTTAAACTTAATCTTACTTGAGTGGTTCCAACCCTTTATGAGTTTTCCTTTTCTGTTGAACACAAAATAAGACATTTAGGACAAAAAATAAACTGTAATCATTGACTTTCATAGTAGGAAAAACAAATACTATGGAAATCAATGGTTACAGGTTTTCATATTTTTTTCTTTTGAGAAATAGAAGTAAAAAACAACAAGTGAAAGTTAATTAATTATGTCAGTTTTGGGTGAATGATCCCTTTAAGGGCTTACCTCACCCAAAACTAAAAATGTTGTCATAATTTTCACCATTCTATTGATCCAAAAGCATAAGACTTTTATTTATTTTCAAATCACACAAAATATATTTTAATGAATTCTGAGAGATTCTGATTTGAGTCTTGGTGTATTTTTTTATCTTATATTTAAATGTTACTCAAGTATGCAGTATACAGAATCTAAAGAAAAAGTAAGATGTCATTATGCAAGAGTGCATTACAAACTCATGTCAACACAACACAGAATTGTCATGCATCAAATATACAGCACTTTATGTGGATTTCAATCAAGAGGCTTGGTGTTTAACAATTAAATATTTGCTGATGCACAAAGATGAACATTCAGAAATATGTTGTTCCGTCCTTGTTTTTTATTTACTAATCATGAAAAACTTCAATAACCCTTTCATGTGTATGATCACACCGGTGTGATTAGATCACACCGGTGTGATTAGAACGTTCAGAGAGCACGTCATCAACTGCTCAAATGCAAATCACAATTTATCCGTGCTTTCAAACAAATAACATTTATTTCAGGTTTTAGACATTTAAATTCACATAACTACAAGCAAAGCATACTATTTAAGGTTGGCAAAATACACACGGATGTCTATGTAGAGTGGAGACGGCAATAATACATACTTTTCAATATAACTGGGCGATGCACACTGTTTATTAGGGTTGGATGGCCGCTAGACATCATGATGCTGAGCCGGCATTGCCGATCCTCCGCCCCTGTCGCAAACCCGCTCATGAAAAATACACACTCAGGCCCCGTTTACACTAACACAGCTTAGTTTTAAAATGCCATTTTAGAACAAAAATAATCCACGTCCACACTGACGTTTCACCTAGCATTTTTGAACAGCCTTCCGTCCACTGAAAACCCACATCACGTGAACACCAACACACACACACACAGACACACACACACACACACACACACACACACACACACACACACACACACACACACTGTCATGCGCTTGTCTGAGCTCCAGAGAACAGTGTACGTCCGACAGTTTATCAATAATGTATCGCTAGATCGCGTCTCACTATAGTTGTTAAACGTGATATTTATTTAATCTTGTCTCTATCCAATGACTCTTTGGTCTTTTGAATCTATCAGGTAACGTTTCACAGCATCAGTACACTGCTTCAATCTTTTGCTTTCACGCTTGCACTTAGTAATTTTAGCGAAACCCTCAGATACTGTTGGTTGTGCTGTGCACCTTTTTTACCAACCAAGTTTGTTGACGCATTATAATGAATGACACAGATCACTCTGCCTACTCATGCCAGAGTCCCGCGGAAAAAGATTGATTGACAGGTGGTAATTTGTGTGTAATTTATCTTTATTTATTTATGATTTGGTTATGGTTAAAACAAAGACCATGCGTGTCAGATAGTTGATATGGTAGGCTACAAATAATTAATTAGTTATGAATATATTAATTATTCATAAAATATTGAATTCACCTCCGCCTATGAAGACGATGCCATTGTCTATCGCCATGTTTCACATTAGACATCGTACAATGCCAAATTGGTCAACATCGCCCAACTCTACTGTTTATGTTACTAGAATATTTTCTCTATTCTTTATCCACATAAACAGTTGCTTACCTTCATGTATTTCAGAAACATATTATGAATAAACATGACATAAATCCAGCAGCTCGAATCTTCTTGCTAGAAGGGATACAGCTGCGATTGGAAGTTATTAAGAAGTATTTATATTATTTATTAAATTACGCATTTATTTGTACTAGCGTATACTCCTACCACAACCCTAAACCCAACCCTCACGATAATGTAAAAATATTATTTGTTGTACAGGGAGTGTCACAAAAATTATGCTATATTAAAGTGAGACTTGGACTTCAACGCGCTGCGAAAGAGGGTGAAGTCTAGATGGGAAACAGCTGAGGATCACCTATTTGAGAATTGGAGTATCAAAAGCTTCACAATATAATTAGAACATTTGTCAATATGTACAGAAAAGGGCAAAAAGAAACAAAATACGATATAGTGATGCGCGGATGGCGATTATATCCGCAGGCTCTGGGGGTAATCCGGGGGTCAGTCGGTAATAAAAAAATTCATTCTGATTAATCGCGGGTGGCTCGTGGGTCATAGCAGTTGACCAGCAAAAAAGCAGAGAGTGGACTTCGCAGAATGTGAAGATGAGACACCCAAAATATTGAATAAAGTGCAAGAGTAATGTGCAAACTTTCAGTTAGAGGAGTCATCAGAGGAAAATCTGCTATCGTTCTAAGAGAAACAAGATCTCTTATTTACACGACTGCAGCGCCTTGCAGGGAAAAGCTTGTGCATTCCTGCATCAAGCGGTACGCGCAAACGCTCATTTAGTGCAGCTGGCTGTGTTTAGGAGGCGAGACGGAATCGTCCGAATACAGGCACAGTTGATGCTTTTCTGTTTTTGCACACTGCAAAGAAAAAGGCCAAGTAAACATAACATACAGTAGCTGCCGTTTAGGCTGAAGTGGCATAGTTTTTGTTACTTTTTCCTCTATATGTAAAAGCTGAATCTGCTGTTAACAACGAACAATCCACGATGACCTATCATCATGCTTAAAACAAAGAATTATAATTATTGTAGTGTTGATCGGGTGCATA
>CAIGQZ010016425.1:9471149-9488273 GCA_903798205.1 Danio tinwini
GTTGTCCCCACTCAAATTGATTTTGTGGAAGTGTGATTTTTTTACAGTGTGATTGGTGAACAAAAAAGCTACAATAAATTGTAAAAAATCCTGGATTTCTATTTAACAAAATACATTTTAGAACTTTAAATTGATTGAACCTAAAACAATTTAGTTCACAAAAATCACAAAAAAGCTACACAGGCTCATTGTGAATACATACCCCTGTCTACATTTCTGGAGAGGGCAAATTATGTAGCCAGAGGTACATCTGGCTGCATTTCATCTTTAAAATGAACTCTACGGGGCATTATTCAGTTTGCCCAGTGGCTCGCTGTGTATGCCGGCAGACTTGCTATTGATCGTGACTACGGGGTTCGAGTCTGGTTCCAGAAACCAGGTAAAACAAAAGCAAAAAAGATAAAACAAAAATTAAGAACAGGCTGAAAACGTGGTAAAATTACATGGGTCTGTTGGGTTTAGGGAAGGGGGTGGGTGTGTCGTCAGTCAATCGACAACAAGCTGGCCTGGGTTGCGTTTCCAAAAACCTTCCGAAATGCCAACTAAGGTCACAAGTTCTGTCATTACAAACATAGTTTGTTGGTTTGGTGCTTCCCAAATCCATCATTCCAACGAATATTTGCAAACTTGTACGCTTTCAGCTAAACCTCTAGAGCTGTAGTTAGAAGCATAGTTCCTGGTTGTGTTCTATTCCCAGTTATCCCACCTATGCCCTATTCATTTTGAACGTTCTAACATTTAAACTTTGAAAGATAAAAAAAAAAACATTAAAGTCATCTCTCTTATGTGTAATTTACTTTCAAAGTATTTTTACAGTTCAGTTTTAGCGATCTTCACATTGACAATTGCGTTCCCTTCGTAGTGCACTTTTTAAAACATTTATGCCATTTTGAACACAGTCACGAAAGCTATAGGTGACCTATTATTTAAAAGCAGAATTTACTTTACGCCTCCAAAGCTTGTGAAAACAAATATATAGCATATGTTAATGCTTTTAATTTATAGTAGGTTATTCATTAAGAAATGTATCTGTACTGTAAGCTTATATGACATGGACCTGTTGGTTAGAAGATTTCTGCCGTGATTTGAAAAAAATACATAAACAGTATCCTACTTATAACAATAAGTATTATTATATTTATCATTATTAAGAAGGAATTTTTATTTTTCTTAATAAATAGCCTATACTGTAAATTACAACCATTAACGATTTATATGATCTATATATGACATTAGAAATATGCATTTGCTTGTAAGTGATTTTATGTTTTAGAATAGAATATGGAATATTCTCAATAATATTTGTAAACATGGGTCCTATATGTGTCATTTACATATATTTCAATTAATATGGAAAATGAGTGCATGTTTTTACTACAACTAATATTAGATTATTTTTTTAAATGTGTGTGCGTGTAAAACATTATAACTTGCACAAAGATTTATGGGTTTTTTCCCTAAAGAAGTAGTTATTACTCCACCCCGTTAACAGCGTCATTATGTATACTTTAAGTTATAACTAATGTGGTTCAACAATGTATCTGCGACAGAACAACTATGGTTTTGGGAAACATTCATCACTACATTGTTATTTTCCTAAACGATGCATCGTACTATGATAGAGCAGCCTCAAGTTATGTCGGTGTTCGGGAAATGCACCTCTGGTTGGCTGAAGTGTATTGTGCCCTCTGGTGGATTTATGTGAGAAGAGGACACGCAGGAGAAATTTGAGATCATCAAAAAATGTACACAGCGGCCTCTGGTGGATTTACAAAAACAAAAACTGTGAGCAGGCGTACCCCTGGTTATGTATTTCACTGTGCCCGGAAATGTAGACCTGGGTATGTATCCGCAATGAGCCTGGGTTGAAAAAAGAATTGTGTTGATTCAGCTCATTTTAAATAAGTAGTTTGAACAAGCAGCAACAGTCTTTTTTTGAGTGTATACATTAGCTCTTTGTATAATAATCCACTAAAAGAGAACAAAATATTATTTAACAAATTGTATTGTGTAAACCAGCCATTAAAACATCTAAAGATACACATATTACATATATTACATATTGATATCCATACGCATTTTCAAACAGTAAGTAAGATGGAGTGGCAGGGTCAACAATCGGGCACAGATTGTGGGCTTAAATTGATAAAGTGTGACAACAGACGCACTTAAAAGTGTATTTTGGATCTTTTTTTCTTAGACAGTTTTTGCCTGCAGTCTCTCGCTTGAATATATTACTCATGTCATGCGGGAGAAGAAAAGACGAAATGAATATTGAATCTCATCCCTCACTGCACAGACCTTGGAAGAGTTTTAATCAGTTGACTGAACTGCTCTGAACTTTATGGCCGCACCATCCATATCTTCATCATTTCAGTTTTCTTTTTAAAAAAAATGTGTTTACTGGCAGAATTTCTCAGAAGAATGTCAGACATTTGAGCTCGCCTTAAACATCTTGTGGTTTGCAAGAACGAAGTTGCTTACTTTTGCAGGAGCTGTGTGTTTTTTAAACCCTGAGCTTAGTGTTTTGGTTTTCATTAGAACAGTGCTTAAACCACAGATGCGTTTAACACTTTTGACAGTTTATTTGACCTCCACTGTTACAATGTATTGGCTGATATAATTTTGTCTCCATGTTGGGCCTCACAGAATTGTAACCTAGACTGTAAATGTTAATCGGTAATTCCTTGTATGCTAGTCAGCACCTCTTTTAGGCCGTTCAAATATTTCTGCTTAAATTCAGATATGGTCAGGAGTCAGAACTGTTTATACAGCTGGCTGTGGGGTGTGGTTTTTCTCTATATCATGTTTTTTTTTTCCATATAACCTTTAGTCAGCTGTAATACAGACTCAAACATTGTGATGTTGCTATTAATTATATCTCGTGCACTTTTTAGTGTGCAATGGGAAAGATACAATTGATCAAAGTGAACGTAAACACCACAAAACCAGTCATTAATGTATTTTTTTAAAGTGAGAGTTACACATCACTTAAAACCTAAATAAATATGCTTTGTGTTGATGTATGTTTTTATAGGATAAGTGACAAGTGAGGAGTTTGGGGTAAAGTCTAGATAGGATACTTGGCCGGCCAGAAGTGCAATATGCACATTAATATAGCAGCGCCAAGCACTCCTGCTGAACAGAGCAATCGAACGTCTTTTAAACGTGGTGGACCAGCTCCTGATTGGTGCTTCGAGTGTGTCATAATGGTGAATGACAGCCTTCTCGAACAATGGTTGCACATCTAGGACAGGACAGAGTACACATTGGAAAAGAGAAGAGAACGCAAAACCGAAAACAAACACAACACCACACCACAAGACATACGTGAACCGTAACACTGATTAAAAGTTTTGGTTTGATATTTTTAAGGTCATAAACATCTTGGAACATGATCTTTGCTTAATATTTCAATGTTTGTTTGTTTTTTTGGCAAATATTTGACCCATACAATTATTTTTTGGCTATTACCAATATATAACAATAATCTACTTGAGATATAGTTATATATTTTTATTAAAAAATAAATATGAATTCCTTTCATATATAGCTATTTTATATTTATTTGGTTAGCAGATGCGGTCTTCTTAAGAGTTAACGCACAAACCCACTATTGATGCAAGAATGTTTATGAGCAAATAAGTAATTAATGACTGTAAATGTAAATACTCAGCAAAACCCATGCAGATGTGAAATAGAACTCAGTCAGCATTCAAACGCTACCTGAGACACTTTATATGTGTACATATTAAACAGAGTGCAATTACCGGATTAAATTTGAAACTTTTCATGTATTCTTACGCTTGAATGAATTAAAATCCCTTGCTTCTTCCGAGACAATGTGGATGAAACTTTGCTCTTAATCCGCAGATCACATGAATCCCAAACCATAGGGTGTGGACTGTACAGATCACAAATCATCTGTAATCCATTACACCCCTATATACTGTAAATGAAATTCTGCCTGCCAAGGTGGCAAGTGGGAGTGATTGTGTTACATGCCACAGCTGATATCCACCCATATTTACAGTAGAAGGTGTTAATGTTATGTCTGCTTATTAACATTAATATACAGTAACATATGTGTTAGATATTTGTTCATGCATACTTACATTAGATGGCACTCTGTCATTCATTCATTCATTCATTCTTTGGCTTTGACAGACTTTATTGTCATTCAAATGTACTTGTGTACACAGAACAAAATTTTATATCATTGGCTTTGCAGTTTCAATAAAGAATAACTCTAAACAATAAATAAATAGATAAATAAATAAATAATCATATACAATCACAGCAGCTACCAATAGAGCCAGATCAGTCTCAAAAATAATATGTTTACATAACATTATTAATAGTTTCCCAGTACTGAGTTGCAGCTGGAAGGGCATCTACTGTGTAAAACATAAGCTGGATAAGTTGGCAGTTCTATCCGCTGTGGCGACCCCTGATAAATAAAGGGACTAAGCTGTAGGAAAATGAATGAAGGAATGAACATTATTCATACACCCACAAGTCACATTTACAAAATCCAATTTGTAAGTTCAAAATACAATTCGTAAATATACAAAATCAATTTATAAATTCAAAACACAATTTAAAAATACACAAATAATACACTCATCTAATTCGTTAATTCACAACACAATAAAAAATAGATAAATCTAATTTGTAAATTCAAAACGCTATTCGTAAATGCACAAATCCTATTAGTACTGTGAGTTTAAAATATGACTAGTAAGTACACAAATCCAATTCATAAATTCAAAACACAATAAAAAAAATACTCAAATCCATATATAAACAAATCTTATTTATAAATTCAAAATACTGTTCGTAAATACAGAAATCCAATTCGTACTGTAAGTTCAAAACTTTAATCATAAATATATAAATCCAATTCATAAGTTTAAAACACAATTCCTAAATACTTAAATACAATTCATTAATTCAAAACAATTCAAATATACACAAATCAAATTCATAAATTTAAAACATGATTCATAAATACACTAATCTTATTCATGAATCAAAACACTATTCGTAAATACACAAATCTAATTCATACTGTACGTTCAAAACACGATTCGTAAATACACAAACCAAAATTAAAAGTTCAAAACACAATTCAAAAATAACAAATTCACAAATCCAATTTGTAAATTCGAAACACGATTCAAAAATACACAAACCCACTAGGCAAATTCAAAACACAATTAATAATATACACATCCAATTCATTTGGTAAAATATTTAAGATTTTCTTATCTTCAGGTGGATATGTAGCGCAAATTATAATAGTTCATACAAGTTTTAGGGTGAGAGTTCATTCATTCCTTCATTCGACTTTGCTATTAACAAAAATATTTTTCTGAATGAAAACATTTCAAATAAAACAGCAAGAAAAAAATCATAATACAAATCTTTTGCTCAAATGTCTTATTTATCTTCTTTGTTCAAAGCCAGACATTTCTACCAAGCAGAATTATATGAAACAAATGATCTGAATTCAGGCAGGATTAGCGTGGGACCTTTCTGAACTGATTTTAGGAGAGGTTTGTTTTCTCACAGTCTCCAAGCATCCTTCAGTCATCCTCCTGCTTTCCCAGATAAATAGCCCTCAGAGACGATGCCTGAAGCTGTCTTCTGCTTCCAGAGAGACATGTGACAAAAGCATTCTCTTGTCGGTGCCATATTCTCAGCGTAAATGGACCAACATAATACACAAAGAAAAGGGGGAAAAAGATTTGGTGAGCGGATGAACAGTTGGCTCTATTCCTGAAATTATTGCTTCTGCTAGACTTGTATAGAGACACTATAAAAGCAATTATTCTTACATTAAAGGAATAGTTCACCTCCAAAAATGAAAAGTGTCACCAATTTTGTACTCTCTTGCTGTTCAAAGGTGTACTTTCTTCATTTCGATTACTAAAGAAAATTATAGGACTGACAATGAATGGCAAACTAATATGCTATCAAAAAGGTATAAAAGCACAAATTAAAGTGACAAATGCACTTCGGATTTCTAAAACCAGATGATACATACACACACATATATATTTTCTAAATGTGCCTGGCAAGATATTGTGGTTTATAAAAATTCTGTTACACTGAGAGACTACTTTGTAAATCATTGTATAAATGTGTAACAGTTTATATTTTACGAAATTATATATATTTATATTGTACGGAATTATAGAATTAATTAAGAATAATGAAGATTATTTTTGCTCAGGAATAAAGTAAACTTATATAAAAAAAGCTGTATTTCCCTTTTAATAATGTATAATAAATGATAAAAAAAACAATATATTACACATACTTAACTGAATTTTACATATTTTAGTTAGATTTTTTCCTACTCATTAAAGTACAGTTTTTTATAATAATAATAATAATAATAATAATAATAATAATAATAATGCTGATGATGACAACAATAATCATAAAAATAATAATAATAACAACAACAACAACAACAATAATAATAATAATAATAAATAAATAATAATATTATTATTATTATTTTATTTTTTTTTTTTACTTATTTATTTACTTATTCATTTATTATTTTCTACATTTTAAATCCCTAACACTCTCCTGCAACCTCCATGGTGGTCCACAGGCCCCAATTTGAAACCCTCTTGCCTTAAAACATACTGTATGTGCTTACATGCTTGTGCACAGTTCACACAAACATACATACACACATAAACTGTCCTAAGCTTAGCTGCCCGATATAATATTGATGCCAGAGAGTAGACACCCAGACACACAGGGGGTGGATGGCTATTTTTATCCTGCTTTCATAAGCATCAATATATCCTCATTCAGCTCTTAATAGACTTGTCTATAATGTCCCAAAGTAGAATAAAGCTGAGCTGTTTCAGCACTGAGACGGAGACAAAACGCTTCCAGATTTGAAACCAAATTGGTACTTGTTACTTCAACTTCTGACAGCCTATTAAAATTGATGGCCATGTTTATGCTCATATATGTAGATTGCCAACACGCACTACAGTCTGCGATAATGATAGACATGTTTCTTGAGCGCATGCAGTGTCTTTGATACTTTTAATCTTCTTAATGTTCCAGCTGCTTAATTTCGTAGCATTTAGCGATTGTTCATTAAGCTGGATGAGTTTGGATGTGATGAATTGGAGAATTTGCCAGGGAACACGATGACTCAAATCAAGGCCACCATCATGTATAGACTTTATAGCAGAGGTGAGAAATATTACACAGATGCTTGCTGTCCAAATATAGTCTAAAAGTATTCTGCCAATCAAATCTGTTTACTGCATCTTGTGCAACCACCAAATCTGACGCGGCACAGCAAAATAAGTCAACTGTGACCTTAAGAATTATAACTGATGAGCATATATGGGTGCAAAAAATAAAAGCAAATGCATTGACAATAAGCTTAGGGCCGGATTAATTAAACTAGGCAAACATGAGCACAGTCCCATAAAAATACTGATGGGAAAGAACCGTTTTTGATTTGATCATATGTAATTTGTTACTCTGGACCAGTCTCATTACAGTTGCTTGGGTATTTTTTGGTCAATAACCAAAACTATTGTAACTGTAAAATGCTTGCAACGGAGTTGAGGATCCATTTGCAGTTCTTTATTAATAAGAGTCAGACAGGCAATGGTCAAAATGGGCAAAACAGAAGCATAAAGGTAATCCAAGATCGTAATCAAAAAACAGGCAAAAGGTCAAGCTAGGCGGCAAGGAACCAAAAATGAGAAAAACAAAGTAAGAATCAAAGACAGAAAGACTAGACCGGATAATGCTTCATAATGTTACAGGGTATAACCAAACAAAACTTAGCAATGTGTGTGTGCAAGTGTGGTGTATACACTACACTTACAGTGTAGTGACTGCGTCTGAAATCGCATATTTCTATATTATATATAGTACACTAAAAAACAGTATGTGAGACCAGTACTATGTCTGAATTCATAGAATTTGAAAATCAGTATGCGAGAAGTACTACATCTTCCAGCGAGACTCTGAAGTGTGCATCCCGTGATGCCCCCGAGAGAATTCATGAATGGGAGGGAAGCGACGCAACTCACTCGGGTAGGTCACGTGATCATGGCAAAACAGCGGATGTAGTGCGTCCGAGTTCTATTCATACTAATCACATTCATATTGTACAGAACGTACTTTTCTTACGGCCGAGTAGTATATTTATATTTAAATGCAGTATCTACTAAGTAGCAGGTGGATTCGGACGCAGCCAGTCTGTTTAATGAGTTCTTGATTATAGCTTTCAGCTGTGTGTGTAATTATCAGAGAACTGGAACAGGTGTGTGGGTGAGTTGCATGACGGGATTTATAAATCTTTTGCTGTCAGGTTTGTAGTTCTTTAACAATCTGTATGGACTAGATTGCTGGTAATTGTGACAACTATACTGTATGACTCAAAGATAGATTGTATGAGTAGACTGTATGAGTCAAAGTTAGGCAAAAATCTTTACAAAATTAAATAAATATCAGGTTCCATTTATATATTTTGTACATTTCCTACTGTAAGTATTAACACATACTTTGTGAATTAGGAATATGCGAAGAATATTGCCAAGAACATAATTTGAACAACTTTGAAGGTGATTTATTTAGTATTTTTAAATTTATTTTTTGCACCTGTTTAGATTCCAAATTTTTGAATAGTTATTATAGTAATAGTTAACTATTAGTAATAGTTAAATAATTATCAATTCTAACAAGGTTTACATCAATGAAAGGTTTATTTATTACTTGCTTAAACTTTCAAATGATGTAAAAATCTCAGTAATAATAATACAAAATCTTAATACCTTTTTGTGATTTGATTACCACCATTTTTAAGAATGAAGATGTCATAAAACAAACATAACATACATATTGAAGAAAACTACAAACAGAACTTCTAAATAAAATCAGCTCATTTTATAAGTCATATTGTAAAAATTTTATGTTTAAATTACTTATTTCAATTCACTAGTCATACTTTTTGATTATTAAAGTCTTACTAAATCATTGGTATGCAAAAAATGTTAATGTTTTAAATTAATAAATAAAATAGGCCCTAATAAATATAAAATGGCAATCAAAAAACCATGTTAATAAAATTATATTGGTTCTTTTTTAGTTTGCTTGGCTCGGTTGGTGAAAGGGAGCGCATTGATACCCCATTGGCATGGAGTATGCCAAGACTAATTCCTGTAGGAAATGCTGTTATTCTATAAGTAGTTTCCACTATGAACACACACAGTTATTCTGGTGTTAGTCGGGTATAAAGAAGTTCTCTTTCATCTGCTATCACTCTGGTCCCATGATGATAGCCTTGATGCTTGATTCATAATTTGCTATATTCATTTCCAGACGGCCATGAATTAGCTGTGAATCCACCTGACAAGCTGAGCTTCAAGCACTCAAAACGACTCTTTCATGTAGCGCCTGCTAATTAATACTTCATATCATCTGGGCTAATTACCACATTCTCTTCCTATTTCACGAACAGCTTAAATTATTGTTCACAGTATCAATGTTCTTGAAACATGGACAGATTAATTATGCTCCCCAAAGAAAATATTAAGTTCTCCTTATTGTTTGTAATCAAACAACATGAGCGTGAAAAAAGTGCCTGAGGGTTTAAACGATAAAATGTGGAAAAGGCAAAGCGCTGTTTGTATCGATTAGCATTTAAAACCACCAGGATCAACACAAGAGACTGACATTTTAAGGCATTTCAATAGAGCAATCCCAAAACGCTAATAATTATTGGCGCCGATAGACTTTTAAAAGCAGAAAAATCCGTTAGCCATAGGTTTTTTTTTAACCCTGCAAGTAATTTATGATCTTCATGGTTTTGGGTCACGGAGCTCATTAATTAATGTCAGTTTAATTAAACGGATCTACACTCTCCCTTTCACCAATCACGTCTACGAAAACAATAACACTGGAGACATCCAATCAATCGGCACACAGCAGAGGTTAAAAAACAAACTCCACGCGCACACACATGCATGCTAATTACGCGCTCAACTAATCAAACACATTCTCGCACACATTCAGCATACACAACGGCATGGGCATGTGCCATCCTCGCCAACCAAACCAGTCATTAAGGCAGATGAAGAGGCAGGAGCGTGCTTTCTGTGGGCAGATGAAGATGCATCATCATCACTGTTGCAAAAAAAAAAAAAAGTGACACCCTCCCCCGGCCATCTTCCTGGCCATTTAAGCCAGCCCAAGATAGATGGGGAGAGTTGTTTTCTTGCACCCTTGCAAAATTAACAGCCGTGAGTCACCCGCTGGATCCAGAACAGTGGACTGGAAGGACGGGGCGAGCATTTTAAGTGTAGGGGATTGCATGTCTCTAGTGATGACGCACTTCTTTAATGAGGGGCGATGACACTGTTGAATCAGGCTGGTTGCACACTGGCCAGTATGACGATATGACGAATAACAAAGTATGTGTATGTTTGCTGAATTGCTTTGATTATCAGTTTTAATAAACGTTAATATCAAGTATTTGCACTTGTGGATAATATTAAATGATGAGAACATTAAATAGCACATCAATCCATTTATGTTGTTTGAGTTTGTAACAAATAACAAACACACTTAAAGGTGCTGTATGTAAGTTTTTGACTCTTCTAAAGCATACAAATACCATAATATGTGTGCAGATATTTAAGAAACACCCCAAGTGAACATACTTGTTTAAGTGAAAAACAATGCTGAAGTCAGATATTCTGCTTTAAAAATGTTTTTTCATGCCGGAACGCTGTCTTTGTTTAAACCTGCACAATGTCAGTTTAGCCAATTATATTTCAGCACCCCGGCTTGCCTTGTTGGAAAACAACATAATTCATTCATTCATTCATTCAGAAAGACTCTGAAAGCATGTGTCTGTGACTGAAAATGCGACCTCCGGTGTACAATATCAGACGCCGAAATGAGACAGATTCAGTTCCACATGAGGTTATCTATTAGCAAATGAAATAAATATTATGAACGTAAACATTAGGTGAGCAGGTTACATTGTAACTGCGTGTCCTAACAACACGCTTTGTGATGAGATACGCAGTAATGAGCAATTTGGCTGTTTGCTCCAGACGAAACACGACAGTAATTTAAATACAGCCATTAAGAAGCACAGAATAAGCACTCACTCACCAAACGGTAAGGTTTATAATCTATTTAATACATGTTAACCCTCTTTAACATCATTAAATGTAGATGCTGAATCACTCATATGTATTTAGTAGGGGTGTGACGAGACGCCTACTCCAAGAGACGAGACGAGACACGAGATTGGGTTCACGAGAATGAGACAAGATGAGATTTTTACACTATTTTAAAGAAATCCTTAATGATGTATATTAATGGAATATTCTTAGAATTTAAATATTTTGCTTGTATATGAATAGAATAGATTTTTACAAAAAAAATCACAAAATGCAAAACAATTTAGGTGTTTTTTTAATTAACTTGTAATGAATTTACTTCCATTTTTTATGTATACAATTTCCATAATTATTCCCATAGTTTTATGTATGCAATAATTTTATATTAGTTTAAATTGAATTCTATGCAATATACATGCAAAAACTGCTAAATATTTGTTAATATTTAAATAGAAATAGCAAACTCTACTGACAGGCTTTTCTCCTATAGCATTTCTGAGTATTTAAATTGCAGACCTTGATGGTCAATTCGGATTTTCTGACAGTGTCCGATTTTTTTTGATGACCTGCTTACAGTTCTCATCTTTTAAATGTGACTTGTACACGATTGACTGCAATTACACAGCACACGGTAAAAGGGCAATGACCAGAGAAAAAAAAGCGGATGCTGACTAACAGCTGATAATAAAGCGCTCTTTTTCTCCATTTCTGTATTTATTCAGTTCACATGGTTTTATTTTCTTTTTGAAAAGTTGTTTTGCTGTAGTTTATGAGAAAAAAACATTCTCATTTGGCCATTTTTTTTTTAATCTAGGCCTTTTTAAACCAGTAAGCATCTTGATGTAATGTCCATTGCGCGATATTTGCACATATGCAACAGTTTATGTTGTATGTTATGTACAGTTATGTTATGTTAACATGCTTAAATACTTGTGCTACATCACTCATATAAAAGCTTTTTTAGTCCCTGTGTGGAATTTGGTCTCCTGAACCAGGAAAAGAAAACATCCGCTTTTCACGTACAGCATAAATGTGTTTGGTAATGATGAAGGCGGGTGTGTTGTGTCTTTAGCAGTTCAGTATCTGTGTGCGCGCTTAGAGATGTGTGTAGGTGCAGAGAACATTGTGTCAAACAGCTGTGTGTACTGTCCTATCACAAAATGCGGCTAAAAGTTCTACACAATGGTAGCCTAATAGTTTGATTTCAGTGTTTACATGTATATACTGCACTTCAATAATGACTTTCAGCACATCTAAAGTGACATTCCATCTTGTGGTAATGTCCATGGTTAATTTGAGTGGCTATAGCTGCTTGGACATGAAAAACACAGCAGCCTTTGGCCGGTGAGAAAAAAATCGGTTACGTCACACCCGCCCGCTCAACCGAGTGACATGTGCCTGCTTCTAATCTTCAATGCTAATTTTACCCTCACACTCCATCATGTTAACATCTACTCACGAGACAACTTTTCACCTCGATGAAAAATCTCGTCGTGATTTAATCTCGCGAGATCTCGTTCAACGAGATTTTGTCACACCCCTAGTATTTAGTTCTGACGTTCAATTTCAAACGGTTTATTGTATTTTCAAAATCTGAGGTAAACTATCTTCTGCTGCTTTCAGTATATGGCAATAAATGTCATGTAAAATGTCATTCAAACTCACATTGTTAGCATTTAGCACATATTAAAGCACATGAGGTTTACCTGAGGTGATCACTGTCATAGGTTTCTGTTGTTCAGCTGTGAGAAATAGAAGCCGTTTCTAATATATCAATTTGAGTTGTTGGTTAGAACCAAAACTCCTATCTATGGTGTGTCGTTGCTTTTATTTAGAACACAGTTTAAATCACTCGCTCCTGTACTCAATCTGGCAACCCAGGCATGCGTTTGTTTTGATCCAGGAGTGCAATACCTAGTTCAACCACTGGGTGTCAAACTTACATACTGCACTCTTAAGTTTAAGAGGACTCAATTTGCCTGAATATGAATTCTAGTACACTCAAAAAAAAAACCTCATTGGATTAACTCAATTTAAGGGCAGGATTTCCATCCAATAAATTTGTTTAGCAGTGTTACGTGTGGTGTTCACTCCTCCCCATAACTATCAGGCCTTTAAAAAGCAGACTTCTCGGGGTCCCTCATTCCTCCACGCCACAACAGTTTTTGATGACTTTATAGTTGTGTTCTTCTTTATACTTTCCTTTTGATATTTATTTGGAGTGGAGAGTCCCAACCTGCTTTAGGTTTGTTTGGTTGTTATTTATTATGTTGTTGGGCTCTCCATCTCTTGTCATTTTGGATTGTTTTGCTGGGTACGTTACGTCAAAGGTCTAATAATATCATGTATGTCTATTACTGTATGTGTTATACATTTCAAAGTCTCTTCATTTTCAGTTTAGTCCCTTTATTAATCAGAGGTCGCCACAGCGGAATGAACCAACTTATCCAGCATATGTTTTACGCAGCGAAAGCCCTTCCAGCTGCAACCCATACACTTTTGCAGTCACACTCATACACTATGGCCAATTTAGTTTATCCCCTAACCAACACAATTCCTTCATGTTGTCCCAATACAAAACGCTAGAGTTAACTTACTGGTTTACAAATGTGGACTGAACATAAAACAAATAAATTAGCCAAAGAAATTACAAGAATTGTGTTGTTTCATTTTAAACGGGTAGTTTGAACAAGCAGCAATATTTTTTTTTAGTGTAGAATGTTTGATTTGATTATGGTTTGCAACAGTTATATCTGGTCGTTTACCCTTAAAGGGGACCTATTATGGTCGTTTTTATGATATTTAAAATAAGTCTCTGATGTCCCTAGAGTGTGTATGTAAAGTCTCAGTTCAAAATACATCTTGCTTATATTGAGTTCTTGCTTATACTGAATACTTTTTAAAAGCATAAATAATTTTTAGTACATTATTTTGGTTTAAATGTACCCTTAGCATTTACAAGTAAAATAATAATCATGCTAAAGATTGTTAAAAACATAGGCAATACAGTGGTCCCATAACACCCTTCACCTTTCACAGTCATGCAGTTTTGCCAATTTTAGTGCAATTTGCCATGCTTGTTTTTACAGTCATTGTGTTCTGCGTCCTGATTTGCGAATTGTGTTCTGCATCCTAAATGGCTGTAGACCATTGTCAATCAATCTCCTCTGTGCCGTGTCTCCTGTACAGTGCAGATTGCGTTCAGCCTGCCAAATTGACATAAATCTTTGATTGCTAAACAAACCCGATAATGTCGACTAAACATTTTGCACAGTCAAAGACACCCACAGTAGCACCCAAAAGGCAAAGGAAGATGCTAACCATCGCCCAAAAAGTTGGACTTCTGGACATACTAAAGGAAGGTAGAAGCGAGTGTTTAAATGAGAAACATGTGTATAAATGTTAATGCCTATGTGAGAAAATAGTGTAGTGAGGGGTTGTACAGTCTTAAAACATCTATAATATTTATAAAATATATACTGACTACTTCATGGATATCACCTATTGTGGGCTATTTTTAGAATGTAACTTCCGCGATTAACGAGGAATCACCGTATACTATAATATATCATCCATGTCATGCCCTTTATCATGGCTTATTGTGCTTGCTTGATCAAAAATAGTTTGGCCAGAGGAGCAATAGTTGTGCCCAACAGAGCCTGGTTTCTTTCAAAGTTTTTTTTTTCTTCACTTTCGTCAACTGGTGAAGTTTGTTCCTCGCCAATGGCTTGCTTGGTTTGGGACTGAAGCTGCCCATCGATGGATTTGCTCTTTGGTGTTTGGACTTTCAGCTGTGAAATTTAAACCACACTGAACTGAACTAAACTGAACTTCAACTCTGAAAACTGGACTGACACATTTTCCATTTACTAGAACTTCTATGTTGAGCTGCTTTGACACAATCTACATTGTAAAAGCGCTATAGAAATAAACATCAATTAAATTAAATTTAAATATACACGTAAATACGTCCAATTTATGGACGTATCATCTTTTGAGATTACTTGCATGTTGTACATAAAAAGAGCTGATTAAATGACGTTTGTAAAATAATTTGTTTATATAGCAAAGTGTACTCTTGTGCATGTTAGTACTGTAGGTTAATTTTGCATTTGTCAAATTGTTAGCAATTTGCTTCTTTGTTTAAAAATGACACGTCTTACTATTTACAGTAAGCATACAAATTGTCATGAAAACATTTGAATACTTGTTTTTTTTAATGGCTTTGCACCTCAGTCTCTTAGAAGATGTGTTGTTAAAGTGCCCCCAAAATGATTCCCTTTTGTTCAATAGAAGAAAGAAATTATGTAAAGTAGGGCTGCACAATATTGGAAAAAACTGACATTGCAATATTTTCATTTACTGCGATATATATTATGATATAAATGCAATTTCACCAGATGACTGGAATAACTTGTAAAGAATTCATAATTTTAGATCGATTGAGATGATTCTGTAGAGGAGCTTATCTGCATACAATATACTGTAATTGAAAAAAATGACAAGCAACATTAAATTCAACAGAGAAAAGAATAAACAATGATTTATGATTTCTGGGGAGTCAAACAATATTCAATTCAATTCATCTTTATTTCTATAACGCTTTTACAATGCAGATAGTGTCAAAGCAGCTTAACATAGAAGTTCTAGTAAATTTAAATTGTGTCCGTCCAGTTTTCAGAGTTGAAGTTCAGTTTAGTTCAGTTCAGTGTGGTTTAGGTTTCACTGCTGAAACTCCAAACACTGAAGAGCAAATCCATCGATGCACAGCTCCACAAGTCCCAAAACCAAGCAAGTCAATGACGACAGCTACAAGGAACAAATTTCACCAATTGACGAAAGTGAAGGAAACAAATCTTGAGAGAAACCAGGCTCAGTATGGCATGACCATTACTCCTCTGGCCAAACTTTTTGTATAGAGATGCAGTCTAGGCGCCGAAGGCTGGAGATTGTAAATATTCAGAAGCAGAAAATAAATAATCACTGTATGCTAATAATAATCATAATAATAACAACAACACTATTGTTTTAATTGAGTAAATATATAATATATAATGCACCTTTATAAAGCATCTTTAAGCTACAAACTTTAATTTTTTTGTGCCCAAATGGCTTAAATTTGCTTAATTCTTACAGTCAGGTCTTTAAAATACATGCAAATAATACACTTTCACTCTGAGGTTAAAATTTGAAATAACTCCACTATGTTGTGTGACTATTTTCCCACTTTTTATTGATTTCATAATTTCAAAAAAAATTATTTTATGTTGGAAAATAAATTCATAATGACAATATAATTATAAAAATGTTGGGTCATTTTAAACCAAGGTTGGGTCAAATATAGACAAATTGGATTAAAATTAATCTAGCAGGTGTTTTATTTGAATTCTGTGAAAAGAAATTTTTTTTTGAGTGGCTCATGATATACTGTTATCGTGAAATAAAATGTCTCAGATTGTGAAATGAGATTTGGTTCATATGACAGCGTGTCCTCGTGAGGAACAGCACTGACCCTAACTGATAGCGCATATGGCTGTGGGGAACAATCACTCAGTGTTCATTTTTTGGCTGAAAAGGAATTGGTCTAATAAGGCATGTGTCTATCTAGCTGAAATCCTTGTAATATAAACACGTTGCTCTATTTCTTCTCTCTAGGGCTTGGGAATCATGAGTGAAGTATTGGTTGTGGATGGTAGAAAAATTTTATGAGACTAGTGAATAATTCTTACTGATATTTATAGCTATCAACATTTTGATAGCATTTATTTGTTGTTTCTAGCAAGTGCGGGGAAAGAAAGAAATCCCTTTATAAATTGAATTAGCAGTTGGTAGGGGATGCTGTGTTGTTTGACTCATGCGCTCCGGCAAATCACTTTGTGAATCACCATACACACACACACACACACACACACACACACACACACACACACACACA
>CAIGQZ010016425.1:9488283-9517215 GCA_903798205.1 Danio tinwini
ACACACACACACACACACACACACACACACACACACACACACACACATGAAGAGACACCTGCGCTGAGAGGTATTTATACTCAATTCGTTCTCCTCTCAAGCTCCAGTATGACAAAAAGGCACCATAAAAGTGTCATGGAAATATTTCCCAGGTTCTCTGGAGCCAAAATAAGATTTTGTGCAAAAACAGACCCAGTTTTATTGTGACGTTAATTAATATTTCACATTATTAACCCTTAAACACCAAGGCAGCTGCCCTTGGCTAAAAATAAGTATTGTTCTTCAATGTTTAATAACTTTTGATCCGCTGATCTAATCCGTATTATTAAAAAAATTATAATTCAAAAATGGCATAAAGAACCCAGCAGACACACAACAACATAAGATTTTAATAGTACAGTAGCTTAGGTTCACGTCACCAGTGCCTAAGGACAATGTTCTTTTGACGTCCAACAAGACGTCAAATGATGTTGATATTTGGTTGATTTTAGGTTGTGTTGGAAAGTGACCAAAATCCAACGTTGAGTCAACATTTTAAATCAACGATATTTTGACGTCAAATACTGACATTTATTCATCAGGTATGGCAACTAAAATCCAATGTCTGATAAATATCATATTGGTAATGTCCACACAATGTCAAGCTGTAACATCACATTAGACGTTGGTATTTGGTTGATTTTAGATTGCGTTGGAAAGTAACCAAAATGCAACGTCTGTCCAATCTTGGACATCAACGTCAGCCAGATGTGGAGTTCTGACGTCAATCTGATGTCATATTAGTGTCCTGTGCCTGCTGGGAAGAGAGATGCAGCTTTGTGTTAGCTGTGGAAAATGTTTTGTTGTTACAATACATTTTTTGTTGTTTTTATTAAAATTATGTTAAATAAAAAAAAATTGTTATAAAAATGTAAAATTTGAATTTTTTCAAGGATAAAGATTGAAACTTCAGCTGTTCCTGCTTAAAATGATATGCCACTTGATGCTGACTGCTAAAATAAGTTATAGAAAATGAAAAATACAAGCATCTTGGGCATCTACATTGTCAGTAAATAGAATGTAGCAGTTTTTCACTGAAAAACGCCTAGAACAACATTGGAAAAAAATGCTGTGCTCAGGGAAGGTTGGATGTAGACAAAAATTTATGTTGGAAGTATAAAACATAATAGCATTTATTTCTAAAGAAAATAATAAAAAAAACTCCATGAGGTTTTGTTTGCATTAACTGGAAAATGCCACTTTATTGTTTGTTTGTGTTGAAAACGAGCCCACCAGCTCGTCTTCAGAGGGAGAAATGTGAGTTTGTGAGGGATCGGAAATGATGGCTTACTCGCAAAGCACTGTGGTGCAAGGTGGGGTTTATTTACAGTGCCAAAAAGTCTATTCACAGTAAAGGTATCTACAAGTGCAAAAAAAAAAAATCCAAAAACTACCTAAGAAACAACAAACTGGAAAATAAATCAGAAAAATATATTCCAAATATATCTGCAAAAATAAGAACAACAGGTACCCACAATATACTAGTTTGCTTGAGGCACCGCAGTAGCACTCTTGCATCGACTTGGTATACAAGCAATGTTCTGGTGTTGGGCTCTGGCTTATATAGCCCAAACTCCTGCCCGTTTTAGACTATACTATTCCTAGGTATGTATAACATTTAACAAATACACAAACATTGCCAAACGTAACATCTACATTCCACATTAAACACATATAGAGAAAAATCTCCAATATGTAATTAACAATGAAACAAACTTTCTTAATAAAAATAAACACATGATACACACTTCATAAACATAAAGCAGTTATTCACAAACATAATGGTTTCGGCAGCATCCGATTGCACTGCGCATGCCATGTATTCATATACCGGCACTTTCAATGTGCTCGGTTTGACCACGACGGAAGTCTGACCACACCCACACAGACAAAGTTTTTAGACCCAAACGAAAAAGTTTTTAGACCAAATGTTTTTAGGCCAAAAAACTTTTTAAATTAGATATTTAAATGATACAAATTGAAACTAAACTTAAAATGATATATGACACTTGAGGCTGACTGCTAAAATAAAAATAAAATTGCTTTTTACAAAAAAAATTAAAATATCAGCCCGTCAGTTATGTCACGGGTAAAGAAGAGGTGAACTCATATGCAGAAAACAAAGTCTTTATTTAAGGTGAGAGTCTCAGGAAAAGCAAAAACCAAAGTAACTCAGTTGGTTGAATGCTGAGGAAGCGCCGAGGAAAACTTTCAAAACAACGGGATGCTCGCTCATGTGCAGTCCTGGACACAAATACAGGGTGAGTAAAAGAATGCTTCACACTAGGGATGGCTGACGTCAAACTGACGTTTCGACACAGTGTCGAGATCCCGAAGCGCAAGCGTTTCGAAACACTGCACCGAAGCATGGTCCGAAACACCCAGGTCACGTGACTAAAGTGTTTCGAAACACTTGGTCATGTGACTAAAGTGATTCAAAGCATCGATCAGCTCAGAAGCGTTTCGAGACCTGACGAATGTGCATTTGACTGACAGGGTCTGACTTTTTTCTGTCTGTTATAGCCTAGTGGAGCGTGCGTGTGCATGTTGTAACTGAGCTTTAAGTTACTTTTGGGTTCGAATCCCAAATTCTACAAATACTCTGAAATCATGATTTTATGTATTTTAATAATGTTACTGTTTTATGGTGTAGTCCAAATAGGATACAGCTCCTGATACTCCATCAATACAGCATCGTTTTTGTAACACTGTAAAACAATAATTCATTTTTTACAGTACTCTGATGGTTGGGTTTAGATTTTGGGTAGTCATAAATAAAATACAATAAATGGGAAATTTAATGAATAATATAAATGATTCTTGTTAACTTCTGGCCACAACCGTGTCTGATCTAGCAACAACCCTGTTTTTTGACCAAAACAAGACAAATTTATTCACAAAGTGTTCATTCGGATGTCAGACCAATGTTGAAAATTAACGATACAAGAACAGAGCCATTCAAACTGATTTTAAAGCATTTCAAAAGAGCTGTCTCAGCCTGGATTCAAACCCAGTATGCCCACATGGTAGTCAGGAACCCTAACCGCTCCACTAAACCACTTGCAGGTTCAATTTACAAAGTGGAGTTTAATACCTCAATTTGCTCAAATGTTTTTTGCTGACGCTGTTCCAGTGCAATACAGGTGTCACCGTAGAGTGGGGTTTCATAACGTTTCGAAGCTTCGACACATTTGCTTCGACTGTTTCAGTGTTTCATGAAGCCTCGCTTTGCCCACCACTACTTCACACAGACACACAATCAACAACATACTGACAAACATGAAGGGAAATGACAAGCTATAAATAGGAAAAAAGAAAATGAGAGGCAGGTGAAATTAATTAGCTGAAATGATCTGTACTCCTGTGATTGCAAATAAAAGCAAGTAAAAATAGGTAATCTGTAACACAAGGCAGGCGAAGAGAGCAGGAGCACCAGGTACGGTGACAAGGTGCCCACAAAATAGCGCTAGGTATTTAAGGGTTAATGTTTTTTTATTGTAATTTTGATTAATGCAGCATTATGAGACAAAAAACATTTATTTCAAACCTCAACATTTGGAAAAACAATTTGTGTTCATTCCAGTTCACCCAAAAATGACTTGGGCTATATTTGATATTTTAATCATACTTTTATGTTTTTTGTTTGTACTTTTAACAGTTCAGCTTATGACCCAGTCAAACTGGTAGCTATTAGTAGTTTCTATAGTTTCTCGTGTTTAAAACTGCTTCAAAAGTATAACGTAAGATGGACCTGGCAGATTGGAGCTTGCCAAATTGTAGATTGAAGTACTTTTCTAGAGTTGTGTGAAATATGATAAGATATTGGATATGGATATTGAATAGACTGTGGGCTGTCTGTGGGCATGAGGTCTGAGTCTGGTATTGTAGTACAGTGTTCCACCTACACTGGCAGATGAATGTAAAAATTGTTAATGTAAACAAACGTCATGAAAACGTTGTGATTCCAGTATTTTTTTCTCTCGCTCTTCATGTTCTCTTTCTCCTGATTTGGCACCTCATAACAGACCATATGGCCATGACTTGGCATTGAGACAGTCCGGAGCATGTGAATGGCAGTGTGTTGAATTGAGAAGTCTGAAGTCACCGAGAAAATACATAATTTGTGAATAATATAAGAAGATAAATGATTTGTACAGTGTGCTGTACGGTTCCTTTTGAGTTTATTTCCATGTAGTGAATAGAATCTAAGTCTTAAAAGTGGTTTATTGCTGGAATTGGATACAAAGTAATGGACCACATATCTATTGAGTATAAATTAGCAAACAAATGCATTTTATTCTGTGAAATGTTGCTGTATGTATGAGCTACATTGTATTTTAAGAGGCACGTTATGATGCTAATGTGGCTGACCTCATGTATCTGTAAGCATATCTCGTATATGTAAGTATATCATATACAGGATTTGATGTCTGCCTAATATATCTGGCAGCTGCTGAACTTATATAGTTATACCTATTCAAATGTATTTGTCTGTTTAACTGTGTTTACATGTTTGCTGTTTTAAACAGTATTTAATTCACTTTAGTTGTTTATTTCTAAATTAAATATTTGGAAATGTGACTAAATTCATTCATTTATTGTATCATTACAATCATTTGCTCGTTCATACTTTTTATTTTAGCTCTTTATATTGTTTCTTGAATCTTTGGAATTACTCTTCATTCATTCATTCATTCATTCATTCATTCATCCATTTATTCATTTACTTTTATTATAGCTTTTACATTAAAAAACATTTCATTATTCATTCATTCATTATTTATTTATTTATTCATTCATTCATTCATTTACATGTTCAGCTTTAGTTTAAGTTTAAGTTATTTATTGTTTTCTTTAATCTTTGGAATTGCTCTATTCATAAATTTATTGATTTATTTAATAATTAATTTAATATTCATTTATGCATTAATTCACTTTTATAATAGCTTTTACAGTTTTTATTTAAAAACATTTAATTCATTTACAGTTTCAGCTTCAGTTTACAATGTTTTAGTTCATTATATTGTTTCTTGAATCTTTGTAATTGCACTTCATTCATTCATTCATTCATTCATTCAATAATTTGATTAATAATTAATTCATGCATTTAATCACTGTTATAATATTTAGAGTTTATTTTTTGTAACTGTATTTTTTAAACTCAGATTTGCTTATCCCTTTATATGCACATTTCTTGATCTAACATTGTTTTGTAAGTATGAAAGGTCTCTAATGCACATTTGCAATGCCAGTCTATTTTTCACTCTTGCAAGCTTTTTTGAATGTTTAACAAAACCGTTGGTCTTTGTAATGGATAATTTGTTAACAGTCATGCAGTTCATTGTGTATTTTATCATCTCAACAGAAAATATAGAAGAAAAGGAATATGCAAAATCTGGAGACTGCAGTAAAATCAATGACCTAATGTACACACAGTTCTTTTAACCCACAGGACACTTAATAAACCGTCTTTATTGTACCTCTGGCACTCAGCTTTAAATCCCCAAACACTGAAATTGTCAGATGGAGCTGCAGGATCACACTAGCTTTACACTTTCATCCAGCAGGCTGCCATCAATCCCCCAGGATTTCTAGCCTTTGTATCCCAAGATCATCCTTCCTTTGCTGGCCGGTGATCTCCACCGCCTCTGGCTCAGCAGCCCGTCGTGTAGTCTTTACTGGAAGGATTCGGGTTTATGCACACAGCCTTAGTCTGCCAGCGGATCCAGCCAATCAGGCCATTTGCCTCAAAGCAGACTAAAGCCAGCGGACAGAGAAGCATGCAAAACACACCACTTTGTGTGCATGTTCTTGGCTCTGTCTGCCTTTTGAGTTTAAACTCAATTCATTCATTCATTCATTCATTCATTAGTTCATTCATTCATTCATTCAGATATATAATGTTTTGCTTGAATATTTGGAATAGATGTTTATCGTTAATTTATTCTTAAGTATTTTTATTTATTCATTCTTTTGCATTTTAATGTTTTACTTGAATATTTGGAATATATTTTTATCATTAATTAATTTTTAAGTTTTAAAATTCTTCATTCATTCATTCTTTTATTCATTCATTCATCTGGATTTGTAATGTTTTGCTTGAATATTTGGAATTAATGTTTTAATCACTAATTCATTCTTAAGTCATTCATTTATTTATTTGGTTTTATAATGTTTTGGTTGAATATTTGGAATGGATTTTTATCCTTAATTTTTAAGTCTTTTAATTCTTCATTCATTCATTCATTTGAATTGTAATGTTTTGCTTAAATATTTGAAATAGATTTGTATCTGTAATTCATTCTTAAGTCTTTAATTATTCATTCATTCTTTCATTCTTTCATTCATTCATTCATTCATTCATTCATATTTTCTTTCATTCTTTTATATTTCTTCAGTAACCCTTCTCTTTAGTTTTATGTGGTTTCTTCTGTGGTTTATTTATTAATGAATTCATCAGTAAATTTCACCAAAAATTATTTTTTTCTAGCTTTTATACTATTTAATGAATATTCACAATTGCTCTTCATTTATTAATGTATTCCTTCATTTGTATTTCTAATTGCATTGTAAGCTTGTTTGAGTATTCTAAAATACATTTCACCATTTTTTATTCACTCATTCACTCACTCATTCATTCATTCATTCATTCATTCATTTATTCATTCATTCATTCTTATCATTCATTCACCCTTGATTTTCATTGATTTGATTTGATTGATTCATTAATTCATTCATTCATTCCTTTCAATTTAAGCTTAATTTATCTCACTTAAGGTATTTATATGCATAGTTTATGCATATGTATTCTTGAGCTGAAAAGAATGACTTATGTATTATTGTATATTATAATTTATAAAGTGGAACCATATAATTTTTTATTTATTTAAAATGTTTAAGTAGAATCTGAGCCTTCTGAGTTTGTTTGCTAAAATTGTATAAAAGCGTATTTGACCACAATTCAGCATTGAGTTAAAAAAATAATAATAAATTGCTATCGGTAAGTGCTAAAATGTGTTTCAAGATCCATTAGAAAAATAATCTAAGTAAATTACATCTTAGAGGCAAATTAAGATGCAAATGTACAAACTGGCTGACTGCAAGTGTCTGCAGTGTATCACAACATCATTTATCAAACTGTGATACATGTTTTGATGTCTGCATAATATATCTGGCAGCTGCTAAACTGCTATATACATCTAAATATATTTGTCTGTTGAGTAAAAAAAAAAATCAGAAATATAGCCTTGCTGCACATCTCGTCAGAGAGTCGCTCTTATTATCTTATTATTTGTGAGTTGCATTTCTTTGATAAAATACTGATCAAATACAATAATTATTGTGCTGTTTATCAATTTATTTACGCAAAGCAACATAAAGTGATGCAATTTAACCAAAACATTGAATGATTAGTCTTTTAAGCATGAAGATAGTGCCTGATCCTTAGAATAAAATTAATTATTGTTTTTGTGTAAAAACTACCAGACTAATAACTCTAAATATTTGTAAAATTAGTTTAAATGGAGACAGTCTTGTGCTTGAATATTAAAACTGTATAAATGAGGTCTGCGCAATATATCGTTTCAGCATTGATAACGCAAGATGTGCAATTCAGAGTTATGATTATAGTTGACCAGGAGAAAGAGTTCAGAACACATGAGATGTGTGTTATTGCAGATTTCAACCATACCATGAGTGAACGTTTACCATGCACAGGTTTTTAAATTTAAGTTCGAAGTATTTAGACACAATCAATTTGACCATTTGTAACTTTAACAAAAAAATAAAAAAAAAAATAAAAAAAAAAAAAAAATATATATATATATATATATATATATATATTTCATTATTTATACAGTAGAGACTTTTGCAGTTTTCTTTTACATTTGATTATTCCAATTCTGTGCCCAAATTCTATTTGACTGCCATGGAAACCATAAAACAGAGTTTATTTCTTTTTTATCTTTGCTCTTTTGTATTTAATAATGCTTGTAATAATTTGTTTATTATTTCATGCATGATTCACTTCCTTACAGATTCATCCCATTAAATCTAAATTAATAAATTCTTTCCAGCAGTTTCCAAGTCATGGTGTAATTGTATACAGTATTACATTATTTGTGACATTTTTACTGTACAGTATGTAAATAGTGAGAGCCTGTGTTGCCATATTCAATCAAAAGTCTAAGTAGCAAAATGCTGAATGTGGAAAAATGAAACGTATCTACTGTAAACATCGGTTGTGAACGGGAACACTTCTCTCTCGCCTGCTTGTGATCCAGTTGATCAAAATGCATTTTAATAGCAGGTGTAAACAGGGCCCTTGTATTTCAAGGCTATTGTTAGTGCAGGATTAGACATTACCAGAACCGCTGCCAGTCTCCTCAGATGACCCCAGACAACTGACCACAAACTAGGATATCTCATTTCAGACAACTCCAAAACGGGGTCAACACACCGCTTACGGTTGTTGTCGTTATGCTGTTATGAGAACAGAATCTTCAGGGCCAGAAATTCAAATCAACTGAGTCAGATTGACATGGTTTTGCATAATATTTGTGTTCACTTTAACCTCAGCGCTGAAATGTTTATTTATTCGCAAATTAAATGCTTTATTAAAAGGTATTTTAATATTGCTGTAGGGTGGAAGCTAATCTCCTCCTGGCACACTGTAGTCCAGGTCTTAATTGTTTTTGAGTTCATTTTGGATATAAACCTTGCATAAAGGTTTGTAGACACTCAAATTTGCAATATTATATTGCTGACATACGCTTTTTTGTATAGGCAATCATATACTGTACATGTTCAAATCATTTGACAACAATAGTCCATGCAGATGTGAATGAGCCTATTAGTTCTCTATTGATAATCATTTATTTTCTACTCGTGTTTTATTTTATCTTATTCTTTTTATAAAATATGTAATGACATCACTATTATTATCTAATATCAGTGTTGGGTAAGTGTAATGAAGTTACGGCCACCTGGCTGCCGGGAAGAAGGAGGCGGAGAACCGACGAACTTTATATATATATTTATTTATAAAAGGGACGGCAGCTCCTCACGGAGACTGCCGTCTAAATCAAAACAAAACAAACGGACGGCAGCTCCTCACGGAGACTGCCGTCAAACTGAAAGCAAAAGTAACACAACATTCCGGGCCCGGTCCTCTCTCTCCGTCCTCTGCCATCGTTTCTCCTCTTATAGTCCAGAGCTCCTTCCGTGGGATTAAAGGCAGGTGCGCGCCACAGGTGTATGTCATCTGTGGCGGGCCTCGTTTCGCTCCCACGGCTCTCGGCCACGCCCCCTCGCCACAGTAAGTTACTTTAAAAAAGTAATAAATGACTGACTACTACTGGAAAATTGTAATCTGATTACATTACTAATTACTTAATGTAAAAAGTAATCAGATTACCAATTACTTTACTTTGAAGTTACTTTTAAAACATATAAATATACCTAAAAAATACAAATAAACTGCAGCAAACAGTAATTTAATATTTACTGAAAAACATTACAGTGGGTTAATCACAGCAGCTTGACATATCCAAAAGCGTTAAAGAGTTAGCCCAAAACTTAAAATTCTTTCATCATTCACTTGTTCCAAACCTGTTTGTCTTTTTTTTTAACACAAAAGAAGGCATGAAGAAAACTGGATACCTGTAACCATTGACATCCATAGCATGTAAAAGAACTGCAGTATTTGGGTGTTCTGTGTTTGTCTAAAGTAAATAGTCTTTTCAAAATTTGTATATTCCATACAAAGCATGAAGTTAACTGGTCAGTTCTTGTTGCATGACTCGTGGTTTTCAACCTCTGTGCCTGGAAAATGTGAGCACGCTCCGAATATGTGTGTGCAAGCCGTGCATCTCCGTTGGAAATAACTTGCGCGCACAAAAGATGCGATATGTGAACGGCTCCATAAGCAGCGCTTCTCTTCACATTAATTCACTGTCAATAATACACAAAAATCCAATTTAGCCTGTTTAGGCTGAGTTGGACCGCTGTGTTTTTGGGCACCAGTGTCCTCCTTGGTGACCATTTCAGCTCGCATTTTCCAGCAATTTAAAGGCGCATGCTTATTAACTGACCTTGCAGTGGAAATATGATCTAAAAGTAGCATTTTTTTCTTCTAAAAACTATATTTGTAACATAAGTAATGCAATTACATTGACTTTAGATACTGTAATCAAATTACACAAATGTAATTTGTTACATTACTGCGTTCCCCTAAAATGTAATTGAAATACAGTAACACCCAACTTTGTTTAATAATCTAAAATTTCCCTATTCTCTATTTGACTTTAAGTATTTACATAAAATCACTTCGATCTTTTAGACTATATTTTATATTAGGGTTAGCCAAATGGCATGTTACTTGAAGCATAGAACTGTTTATGGCAGTAGTAAAAATGTTGGGTTGATTTTCAAGAGGTCTATAAGAACAAGAATAAAACTTGTAAAAATGTTTTGCTCCCGCATGGGAAAACTAGAAATATTTTAAGGTCTGGTGTGTACAGACATGGCTACATTGAAAATTATGTATTGCTTTTTATTGAAGAATTGGGTTTGTAATGGTAACACGTATCAGGAATATTGATTTTGATATTGATTTGATTATTTATATCATTCTTGTTCCATTGGTTAAAAAGTTACTTTGGATAAAAGCATCTGCCAAATTATTACATTTAAATACAGTGTATTGAAATGTAATGGTGTTAAATAGTTTTTAGCCAAAATAGTTTATTTATTTATCTGTTGTTTTTAAATATGAGACCAAGAAAAGTATTGTTAGTCAATTGTTTTAAATGTAATAAAACAAACCCATTAATAAGGTTTCATTGATCATCACTGCTGACTGAGGAGTGATTGACATTGAAATAATTCTGTGTGTTGTGTGATGATGTTGAATTCACATACTGTAGACTAGGAACATACATTTGTGATCCTGGAGCCTGCTCATATGTGTCAGTTTTTGGAAAGGGAGATTTCTACATCATCTGAAAGCTGAATAAATATGCTTTTCATTGATGTGTGGTTTAAGATAGGATCATATTTGGCTGAGATACAACTATTTGAAAGTCTAAAATCTGAGGGTTCAAAAAATTGAAAAATGAAGAAAACCTGTGTCCAGTTTAAGCATTGCATATTCCTTTGTGTTTCAAAGAAATTCTTTGTTCAAAGTTCAAAGTTCATTGCAATTTGCTTTGATATATTTAAAGTAGGGTATTTGCAACATTTCTTAATTTAATTAATACTCTAATACTGTACTTTGTGACAAAAAAGTAAAGCAATAATTTTGACCTATGCAATGCATTTTTGCTATTTGCAATAACATACCTTTGCAACATGAGACCATTTTTGTGGTGCAGGATTACATTTGAAAAAAAAAAAGCACTCACATACTCCATCTTATAGATTTGACATCCATCAGGAAATCCATCCGCTTCATCAAAGTGCATATTCATGCACAAAAGTTTTTTTGTGTGTGTGCAGAATCTCTTTACTGGAACATGAAGTAAACAGCATTGTAAGTAGAACTAGCAAATGTGCTTCACACTTTGTATGGAATATACACATTTCAGTAATAATGGCAGACTAATAGCTTCAGACAAACACTGCAGCAGTTTTTACTTTACTCCATAAACTTGCATCGGAGCTGCAGCAAAGTCTTGTCTCTTTGTCGTCCTCTGAGAAAATGGTTGATGGTCACCTCGTTATGAGAGATGCCAGGGGAGCACGAGCGTAGTCCATTGTAAATGGTCAAGGAATCCACAAGCACGCACTTGTCACTTCAGGTCAGAATAACAACACACGAAAATGAGTGCCGTATATCAGCAGTTAGGAGATCGTCAATAAAAAAGGATGTCGCCAAAGTGGCTTTTTGGTTTCTTTTCTTGTGCATCCCAGCCACTAGTTCCCCATCTGAAGGGTTTTTTAGCGTAGGGGGTAATATAGTCATTCATCTTCACAATTTGGAATGTTGCGATATGTATTTGAATAATGATGGTTGGTTCCTAATTTGTCTTGACAGAGTTTGAGGTTTACTGTATCGTTATTATTCACACCTTACAGATGCTGAACTACCTTTACCATTGCACACACTTTGTAAAATTTTATTTAACAAGTTTAAGAGTCTCTTTAACACTTATGTTTATTTTATTTTAAAGAGATCAGATAGTTTGTTTAAATATTTTTTTTTTTGTTTTTAACTATAAAACTATTTGCCTTAGTAATGTTAGTAAATTAAAAAGTGTTTAAATAAAAAAAAAAACCTAACATTCCTAAATGGATTGTTAAAAAATATTTAATAATTATCAATATCAAATGATATGAAACATGATATTGTGATTTTTTTTTTCAACCTGGTTTGAGGTTACGTGGGTTTCCTTCGGGTGTACTGGTTTCCCTCCCAGTCCAAAAACATGCGCTATAGGTGAATTGAATAAAGTAAATTTTCTGTAGTGTATGAGTGTGTGTGTGTGTGAGAGAGTATATGGGTGTTTCCTAGTACTGGTTTGCAGCTGGAAGAGCAGCCGCTGCGTAAAGCATATGGTGGAATATTTGGCATTCCACTGTGGCAACCTCTGAAGTAGAGACTAAGCCGTAGGAAAATGAATTATCAATAAATTAAGGATTATTTTTATGTTTTTTTAAAACAAATTTGTTAAATAATAAATACCACAAAAAAGCTTAACAGGGTCTTTGATTTATATTTAAATAAGTTTGCCTAATCTGTCTATCTCCATACGGATAACTCTTCTGATGTGGTCAGTTTACTTGCTCACTTTGTTGTACGGTCTTGTATTTGTGATGCAGAGTGATTGGGTTTGAGTCTGATGAAGCATGATTCCAAAAAATAGCCAAGGCTAGATTGCTGCATGGACTTTCTCTTTCATATGCTTTTAAAAACACTATTGGTTGGGTTTAGGTAAGTGGTGTGCTGGTGATCTATACAACAAGCCCTTCCTATTTGTGAAGAAAGAACTTACACGTAATGTATTTCAAATTGCTAAAATATAGACAGCACCCTCCAATGGATCTTTCCTCTGAAACTTATACAAAACATATCTCGAGAAAGGTATTTTATATTTGGTATAAGAGTAGGTTGAGGAAGGTACAGTATTTTCAATAAGCCTTTTTTTCTGTTTTAATTGAAAAGCATGTTGTGTAAGCTTCTCTTTAGATGAAGCTGATCAGATTACACATTTGGAAATTATTTTATTGGCTCATCTGCTACACTCCATTGTAAAGTATTTCAGGCAAAATGTAATTAAATTGAGTTAATATATGAGTTTTTCGGATAGCTATTGTTCTTACATATCAGCTAAATAGATAAACACATTGATCTATATTTGATAATGCCAATTGGGAAATATGAGAGTAAAACAAGAGGACAAGAAAGACTATAGAATACTGAATCTTTTAGCAAAGTAATGGAAAATAAACAAATGTAAAGGCAAGAAGTATGGTGCAGGTAATTGTTTTATTTTAGTCTTCATTAAATCACAGTGTTGTCATTAGCAGAAACTGAATACCAGGGTTTGTCATTTAGATTTTATACAGCAGTTAGATTCAGTCCACTAATTTAATTGGACACAAGATGTTCCCAGAACTCCTGCAGTGCTAAAGTGTAACTGCTCTAGAGCATTTCTGTTTTTATACCATTCCAGTTCTGTTCTTTGCAACATTGTGCTTACTGCTGCAGCACAAATATGCAGTACATCTAGGGATTGTAATTAATCAGGTCTTTAATTTGTGATAACAACAAAGCTGCATGTGCTTTATTACATGGCTGCTTTCAATATGGAATATTTTATTAGTTCACCAAAAGGGAAATTTCCACAAAGAGAACAGTTTTAAGCAAGCAGCATGTAGACTAAATAAATGACCCATTAGAATTATTTAAAGGGCTGTTTAACAAGAAATAAAGACAAAATTGTTCTTAATTTGCTTTCCCTCAGGTCATCTAAGATACAGTTTCAGGCAAAGTTATTAGCCCTACATTTAAATTTTAATTATTTTATTTTTCTTTCGAATATTTCTCAAATGATGTTAACCGAGCAAGGAAACTTTAACAGTATATATTTATTTTCTTCCCGAAGAAAGTCAATATTATTAGCCCCCTTAAATTATTATTACATAATGTCCAATGACTTGCCTAATTGACCTAACTTGCCCAATTAACCTTAGCCTTTACATTTTACTTTAAGATAAATACCAGTATCTCGCTAAATAACCAGTAAAATTATGTGCTGTCATCATGGCCAAGACAAAATAATGTTGCCTTTTATTTTTCTTTACGAGCATTCAAAGCTTTTAGCTGAAAATGTTCTTGGTAATTCATAAAATGCAGCTACTGACTTTGAGAGCCAAAAAAGCTAATTAATGCCTGTGGTTTCATACAACACATTGAGAGATTATAGAGAGAGTATGTACAAAACAGAACATTATTCACAGCATTATTACCTTCAGTCCTTAACAAACATCATGTTGTTCATCAAATTCATACTTATCCTGGATTATGTAACCTATATTGAAGGCTCACTTTTCAGATAGTCACAAATGTTTGTGGGATTTAATGTAATTTTTTATTATATATTCAAAATGATATTAAAGATGCTAGGTAATAATGTTATAATGTCGCACTCCAGCATCACAAATGCAAATTTGTTTTGATATCAGTTGACTACCTTCATATACTGTATATTAAAAAAAATCGAATTGACATCTAACAAGAAACGCATCAAAATTTGATTACAGGACTGTCCTGTTATTGACTTTTGACATGTTTTGATGCCATTTTGACATTGATTAAATCAATTGAATCAAATAAATTTGAGTGCTGTCATTGATATCAATGAGTACGCTTACATGATAAAGTCATAATAAAAATAAAGTCATATTTGAACTGAACAGAAATAAGACATGTATGCCGATTTTAGTCGTATTATTGAAGTGCAGTACAAACAGGACTTTTCGCTACATTTTGGGACAAGATATTCCATACACACAGCTGTTTGACTCTATTCTCTGCATCTACCAGAGTTTTTTTTTTTCAGCATGCAGTATAAAATTCCATTAAAACACCAGTCCTTACTTCATACTCGCATCCAATATCTCGGTTTGTTATGGGGGCAAATGTTCCTGAATATAAGTGAAACTGCCGAACTGCAGTTAAAGTCAAAACTCCATAGGGAATGTGGATAGCGCGATGACGCAATGATGTTAATCGATTTAAATGCTATAACATGTAAAATGAGCTAAAATTTACACGTTTAAACAAGTCAATTTTTTTTTTTTGTAGCTTTCTTCCATTTTTATAAACACACTATTAAGTACACTGACCTGACTTTTGCAAACATGGATTGAGCTGAAAAGCTGCCACCCTCCTGAACCCTGTATGGCAGCGATAAAAGACTTGTGACCAAGCCTGTTTATTGTTTCCTAGAAAGGCTTTGTCATAATACACACAGCACAATTGGACCTTTCCTCTCCAACTTTGCCTTTAGTCTGTCGGGCTTAATCTGAAAAAGACCAGCATCAAGAGCTACTGGAGGGTGAAAATTGAGAGAGGAGGATATAGCAGTGAGAAATGGCAAAATACTGAATCAGAATAAAAAAAGAGGCAAATGTTGTTCTGTGTAGTTTGGTCATAGTTAGTTAAAATGTGGCTTCTTTATCCTCTTGGACTGTAAGGAGGATTAGATGTTTGATTCTCTGCCCAAAATAGACCTGCCTGGGAGAAACATGCAGGCGATGCTGGATAGAATTTGATCTTCTCTAAGCTGCTCAACAATGGCTTTCTAAAGAGCCAGACTTATAAATTCTGCTAGAATACAGATCAGGTCTAGGGGCGGAAGTTGAAATTGCATTTTCTTTTTTCTTTTTTTTTCTTTTTTCTTTTTTTGTTGGCATGTTTCTTTTTTTGTTATTTATAAATCATGAGATGAAAGGCATTAGGTGAATTTACTAAGATGTCATTGCCTCCTAAATGTTTTATATAATGTGCCAGAGCATATTGGGAATTCTGTCACATGTCATTTCTGGTTTAACTAAGCATCTAAAAGTTGTTTTTAATATTAGAGTTTCATCAAGTACCACCATATGTACTTGCACAGTTCAAAAACGTGGCAGATTAATTCCTATTATTAAGAATATTATTGTCAGCTGCTTTAAACATTATAAATAGTCTGAACATTAACACTGTAGTACTGTGCTTATATGTAAAAACAAACAAACAAATAAACAAACAAAAAAACTCAACATTTAAATTAAAATGTGCTTTAAAAAAATATAGGCTATATGTCATGATATTCATGTAAATCATTTGTGATTAATTTTGCAATTTATGCAGCATGCACATATGACATATCTGATTCCTCCACATACCACTAGAAGGAAGCCCGCGTACCACTAGTGGTACATGTACCACAGTTTGAGAACCACTGCCCTAGAGAGTGCTATATTTATGATGTTTCAGTGGTTTCAGTTTAGCTGGGTTGAATCTAAAAAAAGATACAATTTTGACATGTTTGTGTTGCCATAAAGTATATTTGGTGAAGGACAGTGTGAGATACACTTTGTCATATGACCTGTGGATGATATTTCATGCTCGGTAATTAAATCCCACCACACAAAGACTGCAATTGAGTATGAACTCTGATCTGAATTTGCCGTTAGGTTTGTTTTAGAGATTGTCTTCGAAACTTGTGAAACAAGCTGAAACATCAGAGCTTCTTGGAAAGTAAGCTAAGTGACTCACCCAGTTATTTAATTTAATTTTATTTAATTTTATTTATTTATTTATTTTTTTTTAATTTAATTTAATTTAATTTAATTTAATTTAATTTAATTTTATTTTATTTTATTTTATTTTATTTTATTTTATTGTTTTCGTTTTATTTATTTATTCTTTATCATCTTAACAACAATAACATTTAGAAATGTTCTTATTATTATTATTATTTGTATAAAAAATATTATTAAAATAAAATAATAAATAATAATAATAATAAAATACTTTTGCTTTATTACTATTATATGTATTTTATATGAATTCTTCTTTTTCTTCTTCTTCTTCTTCTATATTATTATTATTATATGGTAACAAATGTAAGATCTTTAAAAACTATTATTATTTAGTTTTATGGTTATTTAATGTTATTTATAATTTACATACATTTTATTAGTTTAATTAAATTTATTTTTTTATATTTATTATATTTAAATTTATAATAAACTTTAAAATTTAGCTGCATTTCTATGTACACATTTTTGGAATTTGTCTTGTTTTCTAGAAAAGAAGTGGACAATCATAAAAGTGAATCAACATTATAATGCCCACTTAAATAATATTTATTATGCTAAATTACATCCACAAGAAAAGAAAATAAATGAAAAGGTTTTTACCCATGAAGTGGTTTTAGACTTATAAAAATTAAGCAAACAACCTAACATTAAACCCATGTGGCTAATCAGTTGTCTTTATTTATGTTTGTCTTGTTAATTGTTGGTTACTAGGTTACCAATACTATAACCAACCACTCTAACAATTTGATGAAAACGCACCTAATTAACTTTCTCGTAACCATGTGTGAACTGTGTGAAAAGATTAACTTTACATTAGGGTGGAAAGCTGGCTAATGAGAACATCTGAACTGTTTACTTTTTTGGTGCAGAAAGTTTAAATCTTACAGCAAGTAGATAGAAATGTTGGACTGCTGAAATGGCACAGTGGTGGAAACATGCTTTTGATGGGTGATAATATTAATAATCTTATCCTACAACATCCAAAATATGGACAAAATATGGATGTGCATTTTTGCTTGAACAGTAAATCTGGATTCAGCGGGGACCCAGTTATGGCACCAAAACATGTAAAAGGTAAGATGTTTATGTTACTGTATGTCATGAGTGTGCTCTTTTCAGGCAGTTAGCAATCTTTCCTTGTCCACTATTTTTGGGGGATCGGTCCTATACATTTGTGATTGAGGAGCTTTTGGCTTTAGGTTTTCCTCCAAGGCCAGTCTGAAGAGGCAAAGGCCATAAAGTAAGAGAAAGTGGTCTTGGTGTGAAATGTGAGGTGGGATTTCATAGTCACACACCCACAGAATCTAGGAAAGGTGTATACTGGGTCGACGGTGGTTCAGTTCTAGGCTTGATGCCTTTTCATTAGTTGAGTCTCTTAGGAGAAGCTTCAGAGAGGTGCTTAAGAGCTTCCCTGTGGAGTCTGAGCTGTTTTGATAATGAACAGTCTGTGTGTTTTGTACTGTTCTTACTTTTGAAAAAGATCAAGGATGTTGAAGTACTCTATGCTTCAGGAACAAATCCAGAAAGCACTGGTGATCTGTTACTGTAAGTTTATAAATGAACATTTAAATGCTGGTTAAGGCTGCTACAGTAGTTAATGCTAATTTGGTTCTGGTTTGATAGTGCATTTCATCAAACAAACTAATATGGTAAGAGTAGTTAAACTGGTTGACCAAAGACATTTTGTTTGTTAAAGAAAAAAAAAGAAGTCCATATGAGTTTGTTTTAAACATTGTTCTGTTGGAATTTTAGAATACAGTGGTCCCTCGTTAATCGTATAATTACGTTTTAAAAAATAAATCGCAGGTGAAATCCGCAAAGTAGGCCGCTTAATTTTTTACAATTATTATAGATGTTTTAAGGCTAGTTTAAACACTCACCTATCTTCTGCCTTCCTTTAGCATGTCCAGAAGTTCAAATTTTTTGTGTGATGGTTAGCATCTTTCTCTGCCTTTTGCATAGTACCGCAGTTGCTTTTGAATGTCCAGAATGTTGCATTGACCTTATGGGGTTTGTTGGGGAGAAATCTTGCAAACATACAATACAGCACGTCAGAGTCACACTGCTAGCGATCAAAGATTTATGTAAATTTGGCAAGCTAATCGCATTCTGTACTATACAGGAAACACGACACAGAGGAGATTGATTGACAATGGTCTACAGCCAATCAGGACATAGAACACAATAACTAATCAGGATGAAGAACACAATGCCCTGTAAAAAAAAAAAAAAAAAAAAGCATGTCAAAATGCATTAAAAAAATCAGCAAAAACTGTGAGACCTCGAAAGGTGAACCGCGAGAGACCACTGTATTTAGATAATTGATTTGTGGCATACTGTAGTTTTGATGTACAGTACTACTAATACTAATAATTTTTATTGCTTTGCCTTATCTTCCATTGTGTTATAATTTTGGTTTTAATATTTTTGATGTTTCGGCTTCATATATTTGTTTGTGTATTCATTTCAGAGCTGGCATTGTTTTTGTTTTTATTCAAAACTTAAATTATATTTAAATAATAATGTATGTATGTGTTTATGAATGTATGTATGTGGTTTTAAATGCATTGTTTTTGTTTGTTTATCCATCCATTTAGAGGTCTGCGCGGGACTAATTATTTTGTTTATTGTTTTATTCCGCTCTTGACCACTCTTGCTGTATACTCAGTCTTTGTTCAATTTTCGAATAATTTTCAACCCGACCGTTCCCGCTATAAGTTTAAATCTGGTTTCCAAAATCTCACGTTTAAATTGGGTACTATCGAAAGAGAAAGATAACAGATAAAACTAGGTTGTGCAAGGATTGTAGGCTAAATGTCAGTTTTGTTTGCCCTCTTTGTGATGAGGCATCTATGACTTATGAAAAGGACTCCCATACATCAGACTTGTCTTCTGGTTTTCTAAAAGTAAACTTACCGTTTTCTAATGCAAGTTGAAGGACATTGCATCTTCACTTTGCTCTCCCATGTTGGTAAATACCACTCTGAGGACTGTTATGCAGATGACAGCACTGGTCATGCGTTTAGCATGTGTAACAGTCGTGAGCACTGGCTGTACCAGTGTTCAATAAGAAAGAGGAAATCAAAGATATGCTGTTCCAAAATAACGTCTGGACTCAGGAACACTACATTGTTAGCCTGTCTACTCCCGTTCAAATTACACCAGAGTTACCCACCGCTACCACCTTTTATTCTGAAATTTATTCCCAGATGCAGACCTCTACACCCATTCATTCGTTTGTTTGTGTGTTTGTTCATTTATAAATTTTAGTGTTTCAGTTTTATTTTCAAACCTGTAAACATTTCTTTCTTGCATTGAACACACACTTTTGCATATTGAAGAATGTTTATAACAGTACTGGTTGACTTTCACAGTAGGAAGAAAAGAGTGTGATTATGTTCTGATTTTCAACATTTTTCAAAATCACTGTATATCTTTTTGTCTTATATCTTGCTTGGAACAAGTGGAGGCTGATTAAACAATGACAGTATTTTGATGTTTCACCCAAAAAGAAAAATACCCTGATCAGTTACTCTCCCTCTTTAGGTTTATGAGTTTATTTTGTCTGCTAAACAGAAAAAAAAAATATATATATACTACTTCCATAGTAGAAAAAAATATATACTATAGCATTTTTCAAAATATCTTCTTTTTTGTTCAACAGAAGAAGCTCATAAAGGTTTGGAACAAGTGAGGGGTGAGTAAATGATGACCGAATTGTCATTTTTGGGTGAACTATCCCTTTAAATTAGAAGCATCACTACTCGCCTCTGCTGCTTATGTCAACACAAAGCTCTCTAGTTGTTAGTCAAACTATTGTGAGCGTGTGTATGTGTGTGTGTGTACAGTATTGAGGCCTCCAGGGTGATCCTGTCCAGCACATGGGTTATTCAGTGGAGCTGGTGGCTGAGGGTGATGAAGTGAAACTGTTCCAACTGACAGGAAAGTCTGAAGGCGCAAGCATCCCTCGACACAAAAACACACCTTTGGGGAACTGGAAAGCCTGGATGAAGTCCGCGAAAGAGACAGCGAAGGGATTGAGAAAGAAATCGTTTGGGATGTTTCTGGAAGGACCGGAGGAAAAGGCAGTTCAAGGCTCGAAGAAGATTACTGGCGAGTGAAACCAGCGAGATGAGTGTCAGTCTGCCAGCTCATAAAACACACCAGAGGCTGTATTTCTTGCGTTTTTCCCTCTATTTGTCTCCGCTAGCTGTCAACAGTGAGCCCTGTAAACCTGTCCGCATGTGTCGAAGGTCAGGGACCAGTCGGCAGCAGAAGGCAGGCTGTTCACCTCATGCCGCTGGGAGCTTGCAGTCATTTCATTTGTGTAGCTAGTAAAAATTTTAGCACTTAACTGAAAGCCTTCGCTCGGTGTGACAATGGTAGTTTCTGTTACCTTAATGTATATGTGGTGATGACATTCAGTTACAGTGATTCAGTGGTTACATGTGGGGTGTGAAAGCTTTTAGAAGTCATGAAGCCTTTGCAAACTTTATGACTGAAGGTCCGCTGAGGATGGATTTGATGTTTTGGATTCAGTTTGGTGTCCCTTTGTGTTTTAAGGCAAAATGCTGCAGGCAAAAAAACAAAGTTGTTTGTGTACCTGTCAATGTTTTACTTTGTTTATTATTAATTGAAAAAAACACCCCAAATACACTATTAAATGTTTATTTTGTTGCACTATGTCATTCATTCAGTAATTCATTCATTCATTCATTCATTCATTCATTCATTCATTCAATCATTTTCCCTTGGCTTTGTCTCTATTTTAGAGGTCAGCACAGCGAAATGAACCGCCAACTATTCTAGCATATGTTATATACAGCTCATGCCCTTCCAGCCACAACCCAGCACTGGGAAACACCCATACACACTCATTCACACACACTCATACATACGGCCAATTTAGTTTATTCAATTCACCTATAGTGTATGCCACTGGACTGTGGGGGAAACCGGAGCACCTGGTGGAAACCCGCACAGACTTGGGGAGAACATGCAAACTCCACATAGAACCGCAAACTGGCCCAGCCAGGACTCGAACCAGTGCTCTTCTTTCTTTAAGGCGACAGTGCTAACCACTGAGCCACCGTGCCACCTGCACTATATTAGTTTAATGTTAACTTTAGTTGCAATTCATAATTTTACATGCTAGTTATTTCTGTTGCATTGAATAGCTATAAAACGTGGAAGATTTGCTAATTTTAGCAGTATTATTATTTATTATTTGGTTTTGTTTTAATCATGTGCCCCTTTTGTTTTATCATCTTGCCTTAAGAAGGTGATATTATTTTAATAATTTTCTTCTTTGAGTTGATTGTTTGGGTTTTTTGCCTCTAGAACATCTCTGTGTTCAAGACCATGAATTACTGACTGCATTATGCTTATGCAGTCACATAACAGCACATTAACCATGGGTAGAACTTTTCGATCTCTCTTTGTTCAAAGAGTCATTAGTCTTAAAGATGTGGTTTAAGTTGAACATGTCTAGCGGATTTTGCTTGGAAAATATAAATTGTATTTAGCTCTGTTGGAGTGAATCAGTTAGGCAGCGTGATGTTGGGGCACAAAGGTCACATCTGTGATTTTTTTTTCTCTCATTTCCTGAAGGCAATGTGGAAATGAAAGCCCTGTTCTCCTAAGTATTAAATCTTTTAAATCTTGGCGCTTCAATCTTTTAGATCAGCATTCAGACTCAGTACATTAAATAAAAGGAAAATTAAGGAGCAAGTGCTCCACGAGAATGAGAGTTATGCCTTTATTCACAATGCACATTATATGCATAACTGACTTAATATTGTCATAGATATCTCTGACTCTCTGAAAAAAAAAAAACTAGTTCCAAATAGTTGTACTGAAGAGTTAGGCAGTTATCAAAGTGCATGTAAAGATTAGGATAGGCAAATAAATGCATTTTATTTAATTTAATTTTATTTATTTTTCTTTTCAGCTTAGTCCCTTTATTAATCCAGGGTCGCCACAGCGGAATGAACCGCCAACTTATCCAGCACATGTTTTAAGCAGCAGATGCCCTTCCAGCCACAACCAATCACTGGGAAACATCCATACACATTCATTTATACTCATACACTACTGACAATTTAGCCTACCCAATTCACCTGTTCTGCATGTCTTTGGACTGTGGGGGGAACTGAAGCACCCGGAGGGAACCCACGCAAACACAGGGAGAACATGCAAACTCCACACAGAAACGCCAACTGACCCAGGCTTGAAGCAGCAACCTTCTTGCTGTGACTACCTACTACGCCACTGCATCACATTTTATTTTATTTTATTTATTTTATTTTTTTCCCTAGAGTCTTCATTTTGTTTTATTTAATTTTATTTTATTTTAACAACTATTCAAATTATTATTTAAAATTATTGTTATCAGCTTATTTTTAAGAAACATCATGCAATTTTGTGTTTTTAATACAATATACAAGTGCAGAACATTTTTTGAAAGTAATCTTTTTCTATTGTATTAAACGTTTAATCAAGTTTTGAAAGCTTTTAAGTAATAAGCTCACTGATTCTTCATGATACATTTTTGTTAAATCTTAAAATAGACACAATGTACTAAAGAATTAATCATAATGTGTGAGACCCTGAATAAAAATGATGAAATGTTCATTAAATAATGCTTATTAAACTAATTATTGAAGTCTTCCAAACATGTTGAGGTCATGTTCTTCTCCATTTACTGTGAAGTATGAATATTCTTATGCAAGCATGCATGCAAAATATAATTATCGGTCCTCACACAAAACTAGCATTTGACTTCAGACACACAGCACACCTGTATTAGCATGAGACAGATGTTGACCTTCTTTGCTTTTCCATTGTATGCCGTCTCTCGCTGCACATCCAGATGGATGTTAAAGCCACACTTTTGTATTCCCTCTCTAAATTTCTTTCTCTTTGCTCAACCATTACAGGTGTTGACCATCTGGATTACACTAATCTCCAGGGCAACAGCTGACCTCACTTGCGATGCTCTGCTACTGCTCTCCACCAATCTCACAGGTAAGTCTTCACAACTGATCTCAAATCAGTTTTGTGGTATGTAAGGGTGGGGTGTGTGATTTGGGAAGCAGGTTCATAGATCAGTTTCACCAGTCAGTTTAATGGCCTCTGGTGTTAATGGTCTCCCATTTGAGGTATTGATAATGTGTCATGGCATATAATGGGATTTGTGGTTAAGATGACTATCACCAGTATATCTGAGCTGAACCTGAGGGGCTTTGTTGGTGCCGTAACCTGGATTGAAATTGAGGTTTGGGAGGGTGACTGTACCATTGCATATAACAGGAATCAGCTACAGATGTCTGAGCAGTACCTTTTTTGCCATAGTTATGCATTTCCATCTTGGAAGCAGTAGTGCTTCAAACGAAAAAGAAAAAAAAATCCAGTAAAAATTGCTTTAAACATGAACTTGGTTTTTACAAACAAACGAATGAACAAACAAAAATGCAAATAAAAAAAAAAATTGCATTAAACATGAAAATATTTGTTTTACAAACAAATGAACGAAAAATGCAAACATGAAAATATTGGTTTCATGAACAAATGAACAAACAAAAATTGCTAATTGAATTAACGAATGAATGAACAAACAAACAAATGAATGCAAACATAAAAATATTGGTTTCATGTATAAACAAACAAACAAAAATTGCAAATTGAATGAACAAATGATTGAACTAACAAATTAATTAATTGCATCAAACATGAAAATATTGGTTTCACAAACAAACAAATGAACGATTGAATGAATGCAAACATAAAAATATTGATTTCATGAACAAGCGAATGAAAAATAATTGCAAATTGAATAAACTAATCATTGAACTAACCAACGAATGAGTTGCATCAAACATGAAAATATTGTTTCATGAACGAACGAATGAATGAATTAATGCAAACATGAAAATATTGTTTTTAAGAACAAACAAATGAACGAATGAACGAACAAAAATTGCTAATTGAATAAACAAATGATTGAACAACAAATTAATTAATTGCATCAAACATGAAAATATTGGTTTCACGAATGAACAAATGAACAAACAAACGAATGCAAACAAAAAAATATTGGTTTCACAAACAAAAAAGGATTGAACGAAAGAAAAATGCAAATTGAACGAATGAACAAAAAAATTACATCAAACATGAAAGTATTGGTTTCACGAACAAATAGAAACATGAAAATATTGGTTTTACGAACAAACAAAAATTGCTAACTGAATGAACGAATGATTGAACTAACGAACGAATGAATTGCATCAAAAATGAAAATATTGGTTTCACAAACGAACGAATGAACAAACGAATGCAATCATGAAAATATTGGTTTCACAAATGAACGAATAAACAGATGCATTAATGAAAATAGTGGTTTAACGAATGAACTAAAAATTGCTAGTTGAATGAACTAACGAACGAATTAATTGCTTCAAATATGAAAACAAATGTTTCATTAGTCTAATCTACAATTATTGCACTTATATTACTATAATGATTGATTTTTATAGCATTGTAACGTATAAAATATAATAAATATTCTAACACACTGATTAATAATACTAATAAAAACTTATTATTACAAACCTTGTTTATTGAAAAATTATGTACTCCTGAATGACATTTTTATGTATTTTCTTTATTTCATGCTGGATTCAGACTGCATACTATTGTAGCCTTATACGATTGTCACTGTCAGATTATGAGATTATTTTTATCCTAAATTTTTATGTCATGGACAACAAACATTTCAGATTACATGTTTGTTCACAAACAATCATACTGTATAGACCTTTTTTTGCCATTAAGACTTTAATCGCACAAAGATAGTTTTATCAAAATATATTCCCATATATGTCCCATAGAAGAAGGAAAGTCATACAGGTTCATGACGTGAGAGTGAGTAAATGATAACAGAACTTTCATTTTTGGTTCTTATATTATAACTTTCATTATAATATCTCTTTATTATAAAATAACACTAAATATTAGGAGCGAGGCCTTTGAGGATAAAAGGATCCAGGTTTGTGGCCCTGAAGCTGTCTAAAGTTGAGCAGCCTGGGTTAATGCTTTCATATTCTGAACTCTGAACTCATTTTTCCATATAACCAATCCAGGGACAGGATTTGTTATCCCATGGTCTTTCGTGGGATACGTGACATTTACTTTTCAGTGCAGACAAAACATGATGCATGACAAACGTAAACGTTATTAGTCAGATATAAGGCAGTATAAGGAGATGAAAGTTGTGATGGCTAGATTCAGTTTGATGTTTTTTTGCACTGCTTTGAAGAGCACAAGATTTATTGGGGTATTTTTGTTTGCAGTTAAAGCATTGGGGTATATCAAGAAGTAATGCTGGAATGCTGCAACACACTATCAATGTGTTTGTGTTTTGGGCTTTGCTATGGCTTAGTGAGCGTGAACTGGTGAGAAACTCTCAGAGGATAAAGCGACAGATTTTCTGCATACAGTTTTTCACCTGAGAAATATAAAGGTTCAACAGTAATAAAGCTCAATTGATACTGAATTGAGAATAATATTCTGAGGTTGTATTTTATAGCTGTTTTGTCAGTTGTGTTTAGCTTAAAGGGCTCCTACAGTATTTTGATCCATTTACAATGTGTAAAATAAATATTTGGTGTCTTCAGAATGTGTCTGTAAGTTTTCAGCTCAAAATACTCATCAGGACATATTATAGCCTGTTGAAAATGTCAATCTTTGGGGTTGGAGTAAATTTTAGCTGTTGTGCATTTAAATGCAAATAAGCTGAATCTTCACGCCCGCCATTCCATCATGTCTGCTTCTGCATTAGACACATTGGTCAGACATCAGATAAACACAGCATAATGACAAACACAGACAATGACTCAGACACAGAAGCAATGCTCCAGTTTCTGAGTCAGTACAGTAAGACTGAACCAGGAAGTTTCAACCTGGTTATTTGATATTGTTGTTGTGGAGTCTTTTTAGCCTTTCTGCAACAATGAATGGGCCACACATACAGTATACACTTATATCTTTGTGCTGTTTTTGTGATTTTAGGCTGCATCCAAAATCGTATACTTCTATAATATATATTATGTTAAAAACAGTATGTGAGCCGAGTAGTACAGTATGTCTAAATTCATAGTATTCAAAAAACAGTACATAAGTACCCGGATGACCTACTACTTCCGGCGAGATTCTGTGGTGCGCATTTGATAGATGTTATGATATCCCATGATGCCACATGAGGAAATTCATTAACAAACCATAAATGGTGGATGTAGTGCGTGCAAGTTTCGTCATACTACTCACATTCATACTATATAGAACACACTTTTCTAATGATTGTGTAGTAAATTCAAATTTAAATGTAGTACCTACTTGAGTAGTAGGCGATTTCAGATGCAGCATTAGTGAGTGAGACAGAATACAAGTCAATATATGGAGACCCATTATGCTACTGTATAAATAAACCTGATTTAATGTACACACATGCTGTATAATTGAAGCAGCCTCTTTTATAGTACTTTGTTGACACTCTGCTGCAGTTGTGATTCCAGCGGTTATGAATTGCATTTTAACTCATACTTGAGGTGCAGCTGATCACAGAGAGTTATAACAGATCTTTTCATCCAGGGTTCTTTTCAAATCCTGCTTTGTGGACATGATAATATGTGTCAATACCGAGATATGTCTGTCAGTTAATTCAGTGGATGGGGAATACCACACTGTCGTAGTCGGCCTCAAAATTGCTAGGATTTGGATCTTAATTTAAATTTTTTTTTTTAAATAAAATGATTTGATGTGTTTATACCAATCTAATATGGCTGTGTACACACTATACTACACATGTCTGTCCAAAGGTTAATTTTGCATGATAGGCGCCCTTTAAAGATCAGTTTTGTTATGAGATGCTAAAACAGGCACAAAATAAAACAAACAATAGATGACATTCAACCAAACTTTAGAGCTATAAAAACTGATGCCGATAGCATGCCTCATGATTTGATCTTGGAAAAACTTTTGATTGCAGACCATGGGAACGATAATTGTCAGCAAAACAGCAAAAAACACTGAGGTTTGATTTATTTTCTCTCTGAATTCACATTTGAGCAAGTAGATATGAAGTTTTTTTTAACACTGTAGTTTAAGTACCATTTCTCGCTATTAACTAGTGGCTTATTATAAACTTTAGTGTTTATTGTTAAGATATTTGCTGTTTATTTGTACTTATGAAGTGCAAATTCTGTGTAATCTATTTCTAGATCCCCAATCGTGTCCATTGCCCAAGTACTACCTCAGCAACAAATAATAGGCAACTAATTAGGAATTAATTGAGCAAAAATTCTTAGTCTAAAAGATAATAGTTTGTTAATGTAGAGAATTGTTCTTCAAAATAAATTATGACCAAAGTTTTTTTGTTTAAACTTTTTTGTTGTTGTTTGTTTGGTTTTATTTTTGGTTGCCAGGTCTCTATAGTGTATAAAACAACTTTAAACACTTAAGAGAAGAGTGACAAGTATATTTTAAGACTTGCCTAAAACTTCTAGGGGTGACATGTCACATTTCTATTGTCTTTTTTCTCAGTGTAAAGAAAATCTGAGAAGCAGAGAAGCTTCCACATTTGTTCCTAATGATTTTCTTGGAGAACCAATATAATTTTTTTTTAAACTAAATCTTCATTATATGGGCAATTAAATGCAGACATGTTCCTAAACTTACAGTTGTGGGTACCGAAAAATTAAATATGTTAAAATATTGATAAAATATCAGATGAGACCAGTCGGAAATTTGCCAGATGCTTCATCTTTAAAACTTCACGCAGTAAATCTCCCACATATGGCAAAGTTAGTGTGGCTTTCCTCTTAAATACAGACATGTGCTAAGCCTTCTGCTAGACAGATTAATGGATCAAGTTTACACCACTGACATAAATGTGTGTACAGGGTCGTACAACATTCAAAGTGAATTCTGTGCTTGTTGATCCAGTAGTTTTTGTTGCTGTTGTTATTGTCAAACCTAATTCATCCTAAAATTATATATATATATATATATATATAATTTTAGGAT
>CAIGQZ010016425.1:9522215-9535128 GCA_903798205.1 Danio tinwini
TAATAATAATAATAATAATAATAATAATAATAATAATAATAATAATAATAATTGTTATTGGTATTAGTATTATTATTATTTTTTTTTTTATATTTTTTATATATATATTATATATGTTTATATTTATAGGCTATATATATTTTTTGTTTTAATGTAATATAATTCTTGATCACAATTTAAACTATTGTGCTTTTTTAACATTGAATTACATCCCAGTTTAAGCAGCATTTTTTTCCTATTTTGTAAAAAAAAAAAAAGCCTTGCAATCACATTTCTTTGTCCATAATTAACACAACCATTAAATTTGTGCAACATTTCAGCCAAGAAAAAAACAAAAGTTGTATTTTTAAATGCTCACCGTATAACAGATAATTAATCTGTCCTGAACGCCTGTAAAATAATATCCTTACACTGGCCTACTCGACCAACTGATGATATAATTACACAAGTCCTGAGGAATTCAACCACTAATCTCCTCACAGCTGCGGCAACAAAGCCTGCTGGTGCCCGCGCAACAATGATGGACTCACAAGGAGTCAGTGTTGTGTAATATCATTGGATAAACAAAAAAATAATAATCCTCACATTGGCTGAATAAGCTGAGCTGAATAATGAAAAGTGTTTTAAAGAATGTGCTACGTTTGCCAGTCTTGGGTTCAATTGTGCGTGTTCTGCATCGCGAGGAAGGAAAAACGGGCCATGGATATGTCTGTCTAGGGATTGCTGTTCCCTGTGGGGACGATTATGAAATGCAGAGTAATACCTTCAACCCATCTGTCACGCTTAGTATAGATGCAGAGAGGCAGATCATGTCAAGTTTTACTTCTTCTCCTAGTTGCTCTCATGGGCATATAGGAATCACTTAATATCAGTGTCCAGAATGAGTGTCGTTGGATCTACAAAACATGGACTTTTTAACCTTAAAATTGTTTTTTAAACATAACTATCTTACATGGTGTACTGTATATATTCGGTATTTTATTTTCTGTGTCTGAAATCGCACACTGCAAAGATGGAAACATATTTGGGGAACTTTTAAAAAGTTTGTTATGTAAAACTAAGCTATATGGTAAAGTTTGTGTAGTTTAAATGAAATTGAGTCATAAATTATACCTGCCATTTTGAAACTGACATGTGCTCATGTGACATCACTGTGATCAGATTCATTGCTTGACTGCCATTCACAAATCCTCTGCTGTGTCTGTTGGATGTGCGCTTTCAGAAACTTGAGGGTTTTATAAATACCGTGGTGCATTTAGTTTATGTCATAAATATCATATTTACAAGTTGAAAGCATGCACATGCCTCCACAAAGTCATAATTATGTGTGGGAACTTTCTTTAAGCCTCTAGGGATTTTCTTTAAGCCCTGAGTTTCAAAGTTGGTGGGGAATCTGTGAGAAAACATGTTCGATCCAATGGAGGAAGCATCTGAACTGATGGTGTATTGTTAAAATGATATGAACTATTATTTGTTGTCATTTACAAAAAAGCTATTGATGTTGCATCTGCAAAATGCTATATTTTTTGTAGCTGTATGAATATATGAATATAATATAGCAATGTATTAATAATACATTTATAGCACTTTCATATCCTGAATAAAGCAATAAAAATAGTTTACAAAACATTTAAAACAATGCTTTAATTCTCATAATTGTTAATTTTGTAGATGCTAAGTAAAAAACTCATGTTGAATTTGATGTGATGCTTGTGTATATATTTATTAGATGAATGCATGGCATATGAAACACCAACACAGTATTCATGCACACACACACACTTGCACACGCCTGCACACATACATATATACACATCTGGTTTATCTGGTAACACTTTACAATAAGATTGCATTAGTTAACGTTAGTTAATGCATTACCAGCTTAATTAACACAGCTTAAATAACCCAATTAAGCCAATTGCAGTTCTTGGCCAGTCGTTGTGTGCATCTTTTCCATCTCCATTATCACAAAATGCAGAACACACAACACAAACACAGCTCCAGTCGCAGCGTTGGGCAGTTGTCGATGTTGTTGAATTTCATGCATAAATAACACAATAAGTCAAAGGGCTTATGCCACCTGAAGTAAACCTGAAGTTGCTGAGACTTTTATTTCAATATGCTTATGTACTTCTAACTGAAACTGAATATTGGGTAGAGGACTGGGCTTTTTTGGAGCATCATTCCGTCACAGAAAATTTAATAAGAGTGGCATGGTTAAGAATTTTAATATACAGTTGTTATTGAAGCCGTCAGGTTGTCATCAACAAAAGGATTGCCACTCCAAATGCAGAACCAAATGGTCAGACTTTCAATGAAGATTACCAAAAACAAGCAAATTAAGCCCGCTTTGTAATATTTAAAGGCTTATTGGGTAGCAGTGATTGACTTTGGTTTATTATGTCTTGAGGTTATTGAGTAGAGTTTGTAAACGAACAGTTCTGTACCGTCTAGTTCTTAAATTAGGAGTAAACACTTCACAGTAACTATCAGATGTCAACACTCATGTTGACGGTCCCTTACTGCCAGCTTCAAAGCTGTGAGAGGAAAGAAGGTGTTTACAAAGGACTGTGTTTTAAGGTGAAAAGGGCTAATCAAGAGTTTCTGGCTAACTGGATTTATCTGCTTTGTGTGTCTGTGGTAACCTTAGTGATCCTAATTGAGAGTCTTGATGAAGAGAAGTTTAAGAGTCATTTAAGGAGCTGACCTTTGATTACTTCTTGTTGTTTTACAAGAGGCTGTTTTGTGTTAGTTTAAGGACAAGTCAAGAGCTGGGTCATTTATTGCTGATCTCCAGAGCATTGTTGGATAACTGTCTATATTTGTTTCTGTCTGTCCATTTTTCTTGATAGTCCTTTCATCATTATTTGCAAAAAGTTATTAAATGCTTTCGCTCAGTGATTTTCAACCTGGGGGGTCTCAACCTTCACTAAAATATTTATGAGGGGACACTCTAGTTTGAGGGTTACAAGTACAAAAGAAACAGAGACTAGTCTGATGACAAAAACTATTTGGGACAGTTAATTTGTCAATTTTATAAGTATATTTAATTGCAGCTATACTTGAACTGCTACTGGAAAACTGAGGTAATTACCTTCCAGCATAATGCAAAATTCTTCCAGAAAGTATGCCCTTCTATAAGCACCACCTACTGTATATTACATAAAATTACATACTGTGTATTATATATAAATGCATATTTCATTTAGAATGTATACGTTTTTTTGTTCAGGCTATACACTAGATCAGACAAAATGGAAGTTAGACTAAGCTTTATGCACTATTGCAAATATTGAAGGAAATTAGCATATTGTCTTTTTAAAAATATATAAAAAAAAGTTATATTAAAACATGGTAAATCTTAGAAGGGTTGCCTCACAACATGAAGGTCACTGGTTAGAGTCCTGGCTGGGCCAGTTGGCAATGTTGTGTGGAGTTTGCATGTTTGCATGTTGCATGTGTATGAGTGAATGAGTTTGTATGGGTGTTTCCCAGTACTGGGTTGCAGCTGGGAGGGCATCTGCTGCGTAAAACATATGCTGGAATATGCACCGCATCATTCCTGTGGTGACCTCTGAAATAAAGACTAAGCTGAAGGAACGAATACATCTTGCAGCTAATGTTATGCAGTTGTGGTGATTATTAAAAAGCCTACACTGTAAAAAAAAAAAATCCTGGTTGCCTTAATTTTTTCCATTCATTCATTCATTTATTCATTTTCTTTTCGGCTTAGACCCTTTATTAATCTGGGGTCGCCACAGCAGAATGAACCGCCAACTTATCCAGCATATGTTTTAAGCAGCGGATGCTCTTCCAGCTGCAACCCATCTCTGGAAAACATCCATACACACTTATTCACACTCATACACTACGGACAATTTAGCCTACCCAATTCACCTATACCGCATGTCTTTGTACTGTGGGGGAAACCAGAGCACCTGGAGGAAATCTACACGACCGCAGGGAGAACAGGCAAACGCCACACAGAAATGCCAACTGACCTAGCCGAGGCTCGAACCAGCGACCTTCTTGCTTTGAGGCGACAGCACTACCTACTGTGCCACTGCGTCGCCACATTATGAGTCCGTTGAACTTATATTACTGTATGTTAAACTGACTTAAAACAGCATGCACATCTTATAAAATAAATTAGAACATGATTAACTTAGTTTAATAAGTTGCAATGACCTAAAACATATGCTGTCAGGACTGATTGATCATATGATTTTTTTACAGTGTATAAACTGATTTTGAAATTATTGTCTGTTGTTGTCTGTGAGGAGTGATTTTAAACATTAAAATAAGGGTCTCTTGGAAAAAGACTGGAAATCATTGGTTTAGCTAATGATGAAACATGTATTTTCAAAAACACAGTAAAACAAAACACTACTGAAAATCAGAAAATACTTGACTGAAAAGTTAAAACAGATAAAAAATAAATACGCCAATTTGTTTTAGACTTATCTCAACAGTTCTTATGTTCTGCATTGGATGCTGTACAAAATATGTACATATGTATGCATGCATGGATGGATGGATTTGATTAACTGAAATATATTGATTTAATGCAACAGATTTCACATATAAATGACTCTTGATTACAGCACATCATTCATGGGATAATATAATAGCTGATTTATTTGAAGTCATATGCTGTGTCATGACTGTTTGTGTAGGCATTGTTGATGTACTGCAATTATGAAGTCAAATTCACAGACCAAAGTGTGCGTAAAGTTCAGGGTGCTCATAACAAACCTGTGATTAGCTGTGATACTGAGCTCACTCAATCTAATTAACACTGAAGCATCTAGAGCCCATTTGTTCTCTCACAGTTGTCATGGTAATAATAAACACGTTTTCTCTTGCCTGTGATGGAGTTCAGATGGCTTTGTTTGCTGTATGATGGCTGTTGAGTTTTATAAGAAATATTGCATGAGAAAAAGGAGTGCCTGCCGCCGAGTAATAGCTATAAACAGTTTGCTATCACATGAGTAAATAAAGAGCAAACAACCACAGCTGTGAAAGCCTTTGTGACTGTTTGGAAATGTCACTTTTGAATTTGTATCAAAGAAATGCTGAGTTTCTTGTATTTTGTAGAGTATTGTGAAAGATTGACTGTGTGTGATTGATTTCATCTGATAAAGCATCCCTTCTTCAGCTCAATGTCATATTCATAATAAAAAGTTAGTTTATAACTATTTGCTGCGGTTTTGCTGAGTATACCATTTTAAACATCTAAAAACTTGGAAAATTGGAACTATGTGGTCTGTTTACATGTTCAATAACTAGCTGCAGACAAGCACTGTACTTAGTTTTTGTAATAAATGCATTTTAGCCATGTTTTAAAGCAACACCCAACTTTAAAAATGTAGCTTAATAACTCCCCTACAGTTAAATCTCCAGATCTCCAGGTCTGGCAGGGGCACTTTTAGCTTAATAATCAAGGAACTTATCTGCAGTACCAAGCTGCTGCATGTGCAATGATATTACACATCACCTGAAAATAGGCTAACTTCCATCAGTATAACTAATGTGGCCATCTGCTACACAGGAAGCATACCTAGCAACCATAGAGATGATAGACGAGAAGCAATTCAGAACATTTACTTTGGTCCAGATCTTGAACCGTATATATCGTATTTGAAATAGATTACTCTGAATTTAGCCAAGAATGCAAAGAACGAACTTGCATTCTAACGGAGACCAATCCTTGCAGGGTTACCTCAGAAAAACAAACTCAGGAGACTGCGAGAACACAGAACGCGTCCTGCGAGAAATAAGATGCTGCATTCTCCTGATGGTCACATGACCTTCACACATTTTTTATGGAAATCGAAATTTATTTAAACATTACAGCATTCATACAACAAGTTATTGTTTTTCCTTTACACCTTATTAGTACCCGGTTGGACCACTTTTTGTCTTCAAAGCTGCCTTAATTCTTTGTGGCATAGATTCAACAAGGTACTCTAAAAATTCCTCAGAGATTTTGGTCCATATTGACATGATAGATGCTACAATACGCAGTTGCTGTAGATTTGTCGGCTGCACATCCATGATGCGAATCTCCCGTTTCACCCAAAGGTGCTCTATTGGATTGAGTACTGGTGACTGTGGAGGCCATTTGAGTACAGTGAACTCATTATCACATTCAGGAAACCAGTCTGAGAAAATTCAACTTTATGACATGGCACATTATCCTGCTGGAAGTAGCCAACAGAAGATGGGTACACTGTGATCATAAAGAGATGGACATGGTTAGCAACAATACTCAGGCAGGCTGTGGCGTTAACACAATGCTCAATTGGTACTAATGGGCCCAAAGTGTGCCAAGGAAATATCCCCCACACCATTACACCACCAGCAGCCTGAACCGTTGATACAAGGTAGGATGGATCCATGCTTTCATGTTGTTGATGCCAAGTTCTGACCCTACCAGCAGAAATCGAGACTCATCAGACCAGACAACGTTTTTCCAATCTTCTATTGTCCAATTTTGGCAAGCCTGTGTGAATTGTAGCCTCAGTTTCCTGTTCTCAGCTGACAGGTATGGCACCCAGTGTGGTCTTCTGCTGCTGTAGCCCATCCGTCTTAAGGTTGGACATATTGTGTGTTTAGAGATGCTCTTCTGCATTCCTCAGTTTTAACAAGTGGTTATTTGAGTTGCTGTTGCCTTTCTATCAGCTCGAACCAATCTGGCCATTCTCTGACCTCTGGCATCAACAAGGCATTTGCGCCCACAGAACTGCAGTTCACTGGATACTTTCTCTTTTTCCGACCATTCTCTGTAAACCTAGAGAGGGTTGTGCGTGAAAATCCCAGTAAATCAGCAGTTTCTGAAATACTCAGACCAGCCCGTCTGGCATCAACAACTATCATATGTTCTAAAAACATTTTAATTATCTTTCTTCCCCATTCTGATGCTCATTCTACATGCCTAAATTGATTGAGTTGCTGCCAGTGAGTGAATATATAACATGCACAAAAACCTTATAAATATACTTTGCACAATACAAATAAAACATATTTTATTAAGAACTTCAACAAATAAACAATCTTAACATGTTTATGCGTTTATTAAGATTTTCATGTTAATGTTTACTTTCATTGTCTCATTTAGGGAAACTCCTGAGATAAATATGTTATATCTCTGAACTTAATCATGAACGGGTATAAAATGCTCCGCTTTCCACCTCCTTTATTCAGAATCAGCTGCTATGACTTCTGAGACATCTCAAGGAACTTTTGTGCTCAAGTCTGCATCGATGCATCCTCGATATCAAGAACACATCCAGGAACTTTTACCCATCATTGATTACACCAGAACACGAGGACGTAAGATTGCTGAAGAATGCATGAGAAACAGTCAAAATGAGAATATTGTTCCTAGCCATATCGGCCTAGAACAAACAACTTTTATTTTCCACCGGTCTTAACACAGTGTAACTATCGAAGAGTAAAGCTTTAAATAGAAATAATTATTGAAATTCTTTGGTAATTTTTGAGCGAGATGCTAATCATCTAATCCGATTTAATGATTTATGCTAAGCTAAGCTAAGCTAAAAGTGTGCTTGCCAGACCCGGAGATCAGCTGACTGGAATAAAAAATGTTCAGTGTTCCTTTAAGTGAACTCAAAGGAAGATTGCGCTTTTTCTGTGCACATAATGTCTCTCATAGACACAGGCAGCACAGATAAACACAACTATAACATCTGCATGCAAAAAATTCTGTCTTTTCACACTGGGAGCTGTCGGTGTCCTCAGCATTGTTCTTTCAATCCACTGCAGTGATATCACATGTGGTTTGACCTCAAATATAAACAACGTTGTTGAAGCTGATTTTGTTTTCAGCTTTGGGTACAAAAACATTATGAGGGATGCGCAATTATTTGATTGTCTCTGCATTGCATTGCATTGCTGCAGCTTAGATAAACTATTTTAAAATAGGTTTTGTTTCATAGGACACACACATATACAGTATACACACACTACAAGGCTGTTAAATACTTGATTCTGATTGGCTGATGAACATTATAAGGTGTGCAATCACACAGCTAAAGTAGTTCCTGACAGGTTTTGATCACATTACAGTTTGGTAGAGATGCTCAGATGTTGTGAAATAATAAGCAAATTTATGAATTGAAATCCCTAAAGTCAATCAAATCCAAGAATGATTTTTATTTTTCCTGACAGATGCGCAGTAGCTTATGTAAAGTACATCTGGATTCTGTACATTATTTCCTGAGAGGTGTTTTGTTCCTGTAAAATCCACCCAAGAACATAAGCATGGATGTCAGGATAAATTACATTTGCAGAAACAGCATAGTCCCTCAATGTGACAAGTAAACAAACTTCATCCTGTAGGGTGGAACCTCATTTTCAAATCAATATAGTCACAGTGCAGTACTGAGAACATATTGTTTTGTGCATCCGTTTTTCTGCTATTTGAAAAGACATGGAGAACAGAGCTGCTCATATCCATTATGAATTATTCAGCAGCGATATCACCTGTTATTTCCAGGCCAGAGAATGAACTGACACTGACATGCAAGCTTGGGTTGTTAGCTTCAGTGTGTGTGCATGCGTGTTTGTGCATGCTCTGCTCCGGTGCTGAGGATCTAGCCGAGCTGTCCATTGCTTTTGTGGAGTAGAAGATTAATAGATGTGTGCTTGTTTTATCTCATTGAACAGCAGACAGCAAGGTGAATAGAGAAACAAATTTAACCATGATTTGATAGGCAAAGCAGCACAATTCTCTACAGTAAAGATTCATACTCTATTTGCTTTACAAACAGAAAGAAAAATAATGTATGAATAGTAATGTTTGTATGGTTAAAAAGTTACCCTAAATCATTTTAAGGTGTTGGTTTGTGTGTTGTTTGTTCACTTTTTCTGTTTGTAATTGGTTTAACTATTTCAAATTATCAGGCAAGCTTTGCAACATCATATTTGTGCAATGTGTAGATTATAAGCACTTTTAGACAAGACTGCATATACACAAAAGACCAACCAACAAAGCAAACAAACAACCACCCTGCTAGTCAGTCAATCAATCAATTAACAAAAATCCATAATTAGCCAGTCAATGAATCAACTAAAATTGACAGTCAATGAACAAACAAATGAATGAACCAATCAACCAACTAACCAACCAACCAACCAAACAAGTAAACAATCAATCACCCAATTAGTCAGTCAATCAATCAACAAAAATCAATAGTTAGTCCGTCAATAAATCAACTAATAACAACAGTTAGTCAAAAAATAAACAAATGAATAAATGAACCATCCAACCAAACAAGCAAACAAACAACCACCCAGTTAGTCAGTCAAAACATCAACTAAAATCAACAGTTAGTCAATGAACAAATAAATGAATGAGACAACCAACCAACCAAATAAGTAACCAAACAAGCAAACAACAATCAACCAGTTAGTCAGTCAATCAACCAACAAAAATCGACAGTTAGTCAGTCAATGAGTCAACTAAAGTCAACAGTTAATCAATGAACAAACAAATGAATGAATGAATGAATGAATGAATGAATGAATGCATGAACCAACCAACCAACCAAACAAGCAAACAATCAATCACCCAGTAAATCCGTCAAAACATCAACTAAAATCCACAGTTAGTCAATGAACAAACGAAAAATTGAATGAACCAACCAACTAGCCAACCAAGCAAACAAGCAAACAATAATCATCTAGATAGTTAGTCAATAAATCAACTAAAATCCTCAGTTAGTCAATGAACAAACAAATGAACCAACCAACCAACCAGTTAGTCAGTCAATACATCAATTAAATCAACAGTTAGTCAATGAACAAACATAAATGAACGAACCAACAAAGCAAACAATAGTCATCCAGTTAGTCCGTCAATCAATCAACAAAAATCTACAGTTAGTCAGTGAACCAACCTATCAATCAATCAATCAATCAATCAACCAATCAATCAATCACACATGCAAGTCATTGTTGTGGTCTTCTTCAATGGATCTGTTTTTGAATGAATCATGTGTGTGAATAAGTCGACCACTCACTTAAAACCCTTGCTTTTTCATTCCATATTAAATATGTGTTTTTAAACAAATCAGTTTGTCCTGTTTACACCTGGTATTAAGATGTGAATCAAGTCATAAGAGGATGATGTTAGAGACAAGTGTAATGAGGGTCTGCAACATTTTGAACTTAAGGCTTTCCAGTCATTTTGAACTTAAGGCTTTCTAGTCTAAAGTTCTATATCTTATATCATAAGCACAGATCGCTTATTGTATCATTACATGACTCTCTGGAATACTTGATTCTGATTGGTCAAATTAACATTCCCCATAACTACATAATTAACAATAACATCTATTTAAACTAGGTGATGCAGCGGCGCAGTAGGTAGTGCTGTTGCCTCACAGCAAGAAGGTCACTGGTTTGAGCCTCGGCTGGGTCAGTTGTTTCTGTGTGGAGTTTGGATGTTCTCCCTGCCTTCGCGTGGGTTTTCCTCCAGGTGCTTTGGTTTCTCCCACAGTCCAAAGACATGCAGTACAGGTGAATTGGGTATGCTAAATTGTCTGTAGTGTATGAATGTGAATGAGTGTGTATAGATGTTCCCAGAGATGGGTTGCAGCTGGAACGGCATCCGCTGCTTAAAACACGTGCTGGATAAGTTGGCGGTTCATTCCGCTGTTGCGAGCCCGGATTGATAAAGGGACTAAGCCGAAAAGAAAATCAATGAATGAATTAAACTAATAACACAGACATATTGCACACAACCTACAATATCAACTTTTTCTCTTTTCAGCTTTATTTACACAAATAGGATCTCCAGGCTTTGATCCATTGCCAGTGAGAAGCCAAGAAATATGTGCTGTTAATGAAATCTGAAGGCAATTCATGTTGAGATGAAAGAACAAGTGAATGTGGGAGTGTTTGTAAATGTCACACTTTCAGCCAGGATTGCCATCATCCTCTTGCTATTGAGCAAATATGAGGTGTTGCAAGTCATTAAGGTATTGCCCTCAGCAGGCTCTTGCTGTGTATTATATGTGTAAGAAGCACTGCAGTGTATTTCTACACAAGAAATGTTGAAAAAGCATTTCTTTTACTTCTTCCTTTACTTTTTATTAACAATGAATATTATTTTTCTTCTTTTTCCCCAGCTCGCACTTTAATCCTGTGGAACCAGACATCTAGTCCCACCACTAACTCTACAGGTCAGTTTAAAACTTGTGTTTTTATAATCTGTAATCATGACAAATTTTAAACTGAATCACAGTGTTGAAGCACATGGTCATGGCTTTGATATTTCCAGGAAAATATTCAAAACAATTTACTGTAGGCTTTATACTGTAGGCTTTAAGCATGTGAAGTTATTACTTACTGTAATACTCTGCAGTACATTTGTCCATGATATCATGCATTAGGGATTTATCTTTTATCCGATAGCACATTTATAATTTAAAAGATGATGTATTAGTTTCCCAGTACTGGGTTGAAGCTGGAAGGTCGTCCTCTGCGTAAAAAAATATGCTGGGATAGTTGGCGGTTCATTCCGCTGTGGTGGCTCCTAATAAATTAGAGACTAAGCCGAAGGAAAATGAATGAATGAAAATGATGTATGAAGTTTGCTAAAGTACTATGAATACATATAACTCATAGCCTCCCAATCATCCCCATCAACCGAATTGGCTCTATCACTGTCACTCTACTCCACTAATAGTTGGCGTGTGGTGAGCGCACTGGCGCCGTTGTCCTGTGGCTGCCGTCGCATCATCCGAGTGGATGCTGCACACTGGTGATGGTGTGAAGAGACCCCCCCTCATGATTGTGAAGCACTTTGGGTGTATGGCCATACACATTAAATGCGCTATATAAATACACATTACATTACATTACATATAACTGGGCAATTAATAGATGTCACAAACAAAGCCTTCGCCTGTCATTGGTTGGTCAAGCAGATGTTCCTAAAGATCATCATTTGGTCATTTTTCTTTAGCTAAAATAAACAAATAAACAAAAATGATTTAGACTGCAGTGGATTAAGATATAAATGTGAAAATCTCCAGGGTGGATTAGGAACTTTTAAAAATACTTCTTAATCTCCGTTGGGCTCCTCGGATCCCTTTTGATTAAAAGAACAATGTGGAAAAAATTCTAAAATCTGCAAAAAAGGCCAGTTCTGATTATATAAGTGTGTCCTGCGGCTCTCACAAACACGTAGAAGTAAGCCACAGAGATAAAGATGGATAAAGAGATATTCAATCGAAACCATCCGCAAGAATCCCACGTGTCTCCCATGCAGCCATCATCATTAATAGCCTTAAGTGCTTATGCCAGAGCCTCTGAACGTTAACTCTCCAGTTTATAAGAAAATAGCATTTCTTCAGGAAACACGATACTCAGTTGTTGCCAAGGCACCACGTAGAAAATAAGCAGTGTTAAATGATCTCCTGCATATGAAGGTGAGTGACTCACATTAAAACTGCAGGTATTGATTCTGGGCTCGGAGCGGAGAGATTTCAGCTAATAACACAGGCCATTTGTAAAGTTCTATACATTATATTCTTTTTGGTTAAAATATTCATAGTCATACTGTGGGCTTATCTTATCTGTCAAATAGCTGCTTTTCATTTGCATTTCAATTGATTATTTAGAACAGGGAAACTCACAGAATTGACATGTAAATTCAGTTTAGTGGCAGCGTTAATGTTTTGCAACTAAAACCTGAATAGATTACAAATACAATCTAGCTTCTTTTTTTTCTTTTTTTTTTTTTGGAAAAAGCTATTTATTTGTCTACAAGCTAGCCATTTTTTGACTGCTTTCCGGTGTAACACATTTTAATGCGAGACAGTTCAAAGCAATGGCACTAAAGTTAATACTTTATAAAGTGTTATAATGATTTTAATTCTAT
>CAIGQZ010016425.1:9590128-9603692 GCA_903798205.1 Danio tinwini
TGTGAATTAATTAAACATAAACATAGGTGGCTGAGAAAAATGCTCATGTACATTATTCATTAAATTGCATAGGCCATAGAAAACCTGTTTTAGGTTAAACTGAATTACTATTACCATCAATGTACAGTCATGCTATTTCGGTACATTACTTAATATTATTTGAGCATATGCTCTACATTTAACCTGAGCTTGAATCTTAAATCAGATTAGCTTTAAAGGGACAACAAAATAAACCTCAAAGTCAAAACCTCAATTCAGTTTAAACCAATTTTCCGCTCTTCCACTGTTGCTTCAAAGAGATCTTGTATCTTTTTTTCTTTTTTTTTTCGGTTCGATTTTATGTGAAGGCCCTTAGACACTAGTGTAAGACCCTGAGAGATTTGATTTAGTTTTTGTTGTATCTGTAATGTCTTAATCAAATACCATCAGCACTATGAGATGTTCAATGCTGTTTTAAAGAATAATTGCAATAGTAATTATTGACTAAATCATGCAGCTGTAGTATTTAACTAAGATCCAGTTCAACGATCACAACAAAGTACTAGCAGTTCATTGGTCCATTAAATGAAGAACGCAGAATTAAGTGCTTGATTATACAAAGTAAATCCAGTTAGGATATTGGTGCCTTGTTGCACAGAGCAGAAATAATAAAATACTGCTTAATATGCCATGTAATATACTATGGTATACATTCATTCATTAATTCATTCATTTTTTTTGTCTAAGTCCCTTCATTCATCATAGGTCGCCACAGCGGAATGAACCGCCAACTTATCCAGCATATTTTTTACACAGCGGATGCCCATCCAGCTGCAACCCGGTACTAGGAAACACACATACACTCTTACATTCACACACATACACTACGGCCAATTTAGTTAATTCAATTTACCTATAGTGCACGTCTTTGGACTGTGGGGAAACTGGAGAACCCGGAGGATACCCATGCCAACATGGGGAGAACATGCAAACGCCACACAGAAATGCCAACTGACCCAGCCGGGACTTGAACCAGCAACCTTCTTGCTGTGAGGCAACAGTGCTAACCACTGAGCCACCGTGTTGCCACTATGGTATACAAGTTACTATATATAAACAAACATATATAAATTTCCTTGGTCTGTTAAACATCTTTTGAGAAATATTTGTAAAAGAATACAAATTTTGAAGGAAGGCTAATCATTTTGACATCAACTGTGTGTGTGTCTGTGTGTGTGTTCACCATCCTGGAGCTCAATTATCTTCATCACAAATAGTGAAAATAATTCCTGTCAGTTATTTATAATCTTAAAAATAAATGATAAGATTGATTTATATTTATTTAAAGGCGTGGAGATTACAGTATGTTAGCTCAGACCAGAGAAAACACCATCTCGGAAAATACTTTTATAAAATAAATAAATAAAAAAGCAGCCTCCAAGGTAATTTCTAGAATGGACAGTATATTCTGCACCACCGCTCACCTGTCAGCAGAGTTTAACCCTGCTCCTCCGTCATTCACAGAGCTTGAGGTGCTGGGAAAAATGCAGGAGGCATCAAAGTATAAAAGGAGAGCAAAGCTGCAATGGGTGGCACCGCTGACACAGCTCGGGTCAAGATAACAGTGACAAGCCAGCTTTTGTCATGCTGTTTCTTGACTAAAGGCTAGACTGAGAGTACCTTCCTGTCCTGTGTGACACAAAAGCCTTCTTACATGTGCCCCAGGGCTCTGAGGCTGAAGGGAATTCAGAGAGGCAATATGACAGTACAAACTGTAGCATTTCTCTGATACAATGCCTTGGAATAAACTATAAAAACACAAGCTGAAAAATCCAGGCTGTTTGCATAATCATTAATCCACAAGGAAAGGTCTATAAAAAGTACTTTCCTTGCGAAAGTGGTGCATGTATTTTTTTTCCTTTGAAATCTCAGTGCCTTTGATTATGTGGGTCTAGCTAAACTGAATGAGGCTTTATTATTTCAGACAATCAGAGCTTTCATTTAAAACAAAAACAAATCAAGTTCCTGATAACAGCGACTGTTTGGTTTTGCATGACTCTAACTAAAATAGAATGTGTCCTGTTAAACTTCACTAAACATGCCCTCTGGCAAAAACAAACGTATTGATAATAAAAATGACAAAATAGTGCTTTGTTAAAGCCTATTTTAACAGTTCTGGTTTTCAATGAGGAAAGTCATGTAACATTTCTGATTTTAATCCCATAGATATTAAAAAGTGATTGTGTTTTCTGTCAAACAGCCCTGGTTGAAATCTTGGGGCAGTTACAACAAATATTCTTTCTGGATAGTATTGGCTGTGATTCTGCTGTATTATTATTTCACAAAGCTTCTCCACATTTGTTTTGGTCTTTGTTGAAAACCGTGAGTTGAATTTGTTGTTTTTCTGCAGGTGTAACTTGTGCACTCTTTAACCTGTGTAACCTTTACACTGTAAGATGTAATAAGTTGACCTTACACATTCCTTAAAAATTAAGGAAAATTATTGCATTAATTTCTAAGTAAAGTAGTGTATTCATTTTAAATGAGCATAATTTAAAACGGTTTGTATTTACAACTTCTTAATAAAGTAAACTTCAGTACCGTTGACTCAAAATAATTAGTTGTGTTAACTTCTTATTCGTGTTCATATTAATATTAGTAAAAAGGATTGCCTTAAAATTATCAAGTAAGCTGAACTAAAACATTTAAGTAAAGACAAAAACCAATACTTTATGCCAAGTTCAGACTGTATGATTTTAGCCCTGATTTTAACTCGCCAACAGGTTTTGAGAAATCGCTGACAAATGTTGGTTAATTGTCTTCAAAAGCCAGGTGAGCAACACAAGTTGATGCTTTGAAAATCATGCAGTCTGAACTTTGCATTACTTACTTACTTCCAGGGCCGTTTATATCCAAGTTCATATTTAGCCGCACCATGTTGGTGTTTCGTAACATCTAATTTTTGGTGGGCCGTTCTCAAGCCCCAACCTGGAGAACCAGGACATACACAAACACACACACACACACACACATACACTACAGACAGTTTAGCTTACCCAATTCACCTACTGTATTGCGCATGTCTTTGGACTGTGGGGAAAAACCGGAGCACCCAGAGGAAACCCACGCAAACACGGGGAGAACATGCAAACTCCACACAGAAATGCCAACTGACCCAGTCAGGACTTGAACCAGTGACCTTCTTGCTCCATGCTGCCCTAAAAACTAATACCTACACTTCTAAAACATTTTATTGTATTATATGGCAATATAACACTTTATAACAGGTACTTGTCACCCAGTGTTTAATGTAGTAGTAGTAGTAGTAGTAATAATAATAATAATAATAATAATAATAATAATAATAATAATAATAATAATAATAATAATAATATTAATAATAATAATAATTCATGCATTCATTCATTCATTCATTTTCTGCTTAGTCCCTTTATTAATCCGGGGTCGCCACAGCGGAATTAACCGCCAACTTATCCAGCACATGTTTTACACAGCGGATGCCCTTCCAGCTGCAATCGATCTCTGGGAAACACCCATACACACTCATTCAAACTCATACACTATGGACAATTTAGCTTACCCAATTCACTTATAGCGCATGTCTTTTGACTGTGGGGCAAACCAGAGCAACCGGAGGAAACCCATGCAAATGGGGGGAGAACGTGCAAACTTCACACAGAAACACCAACTGACCCATCCAAGGCTCGAACCAGCAACCTTCTTGCTGTGAGGCGACAGCATTACCTACTGTGCCACTGCGTCACCAATAATAATAATAATAATAATAATAATAACAACATGCATAATATATAGCATGCTTTTGACACATGACCACTCAAAAGTTGTAAATACATATTTTTATAAATCAAGATTACAAGATTATCTATAATCTATCACATTAAGTTTAACAACGTAATGTGCTAAAAAGTTGAGATTACTTGTTTCGATAATGATATTGGAAGATTAATTAAAGTTAACTGCACCTAATTTTATTAGTGAGAACAGCTATTGCTTTTTACATTGTACTTTGATTTCTTTTTCATAAAACAATCAACCTTTTTACACTTAACCTAAAATGTAAACTCTCTGTGTGAAATAAAATACTAATTAATTCACAATTTGAAAAAAATAAAAGAAATAATAATTTCACAGCCTATTTATAACTAATTAACAAGCTCACCACATCTTAAAACAATAAAGGTTTTTTTATGGGCATCGACGAGATTAAGAGCATTCACTGAAAAGAACTAAACATTTATTCTATGGCATCACTGTGGGAATTGTTTGGCCAAAAAGCAGGATCATCATTCATTAGCTTTGCCCGTGTGCTGTTTGTGTCAGTTTTGAGTTGGTTGTGGGCTCCATTCAGTGGCATATTGTCATTTTCTGAGGCTAGGAGAGAGGTAAACCCAGAGGCCCTTTCAAACTCATCCCTGACTCTAATGAGAGAGGAGCTGCAGCAGAGCTGACAATGTTGGCTGATAGCTGTGGAATGGCAGTGGTTGGCTGTGTAAAATAAAAAAGAGACTTTGGGGAATTGGCCACATTATTTCTCATTTGTTCTTTATTCTGGGGTAGCTACGTTTCATTATTAATTTATTCCTGACAATAACTTTGACTTAGTTTCACTTACACTCTCTTCTCTGCTGACGTCATAACTAAGGCCCCGTTTACACTAATACGTTTTAGTTTTAAAACGCATAAGTTTTGCTACGGTTACGCCATCCGTCCACAATACGCCAAAGTTTTCGAGCCCCGAAAAGGGAGCGTTTTGAAAACGCTGGAGAGGCCGTTTTCATTGTAAAACGCTGCTGCTCCATCTCAGTGTAGATGGGGGAAAATGGATACATCTGAAAACGGAGGCGGGGCTGCAGACATTCGCCTATCTGATTGGGGCTTTTCCTTCAATATTAAGTAGCCTACACAGTTCAGTCCTGCATTCTCTTCTTGTAAGTTTAGACTTCGCAAATTAATAAGAAAAACAAACTCCCGAGTGTGTACTTTATAAAGTCATTCACATCACCCTGGCTATGCTGACTTTGCTGTTTCACTATGCTGTTTCACTATCTTACCAATAAAATGAAAACATGATGTGAGGAACTGCCTATTTTCATTTCGATATTAGCAACTTAACAGACATCAAAAATGTTGAGGCGTCAGGTGGCTTCATAATATGAGCGTCATCTTCATGCATATTTATAACAAAACGGAGCCTATAACATTACTCTCTCCCTTTCATTTTCATTGAAAATATGAAACATACCCTCTCTTACATTGAATTTCAGTTTTAATAATTAAAAATGACCATTATAAAAGTATAACGCACAATAAGTTTATACAATAAAAAAATAAAGGCAAAATAAAGGCAAGCAAGTGTGATGCTTTTTACCAGCAACCAGTGGTGTGAAGTAACAAATTACAAATACTCCAAATAATTTAACTGAGAAATTTGTAATTTACTAAGTAGTTTTAAAAATGTGTACCTTTACTTTTCCTTGAGTATATTTTTAGTGCTTTATTGGTACTTTTACTCCACTACTTTCCTTCAACCTGCAGTCACTACTTTATTTCTTTCTTGTCTATGGTGATTGGCTAAAACCTTGCTTACACTGTGAGATTTCAGCCACGATTTTGTCATCTGAGACAAATTTGGGAAATCCTAAAAGATTCCTGAAATCCTAGGCTAAAATCTGTGCTCTTTGGTCGTTGGTTTGAGATGTTCACAGACAGCTGCTTATTGTCTGTCATGTTATCAGGTTTGTCCTCTGATGAAGTTCTGGTTGTGTCAGAAGATTTCAGACTCTTTCCTGCAGTGTGACAACAGCAGCAATGAGCGTCAATGCAAGAGATCAAAAATCTGATGATGCAATCCATGTTTCCAAATTTCAAAACAGTTTTTTTCTTCCTAGTTTTATTATTGAGACACGCTGTGTGCAAAATTCATTTCAGAACGTGGGAGAGTGAAAGTGTCCCAGGTGGATGACGTCGAACTCCGGGGAAGTTTTCTTCCATGTTTGGTGCATCTTCATTGTCGTTTAGTCTGACATTATGACAGCTGAGATCTTACAGTGTGACATGGAAGCCATGTTCGTGCAGTCTGACATGCTACAATCGTTCAGGATTATAAAAAAATCGTAGAAAAGTAGAAAAAGTAGAAAAAGTTTTTCTTTAAGTAGAAAAATCAGTCCTTCGATTCCTGTCCAATCAAATGGCACATAGAAAGTAAATCACATAAAAAAATGTCCAAGAGGTTGTCCAAAATCTGTACACGCAATGACCCAGAGATTGTTTAGACTGCATGTCACTGATAAGAAAATGAAGGATGTCGACTGTATAATGACTGAATTCCCCAAACAACCTTACACAATCACTAAATGGTACGAATGAAGAATGGAAGGAAGGGCCAAACAAGGAATGCAAGTAAGAAGCGAATGAGGGAAGGAAAGACCAAACTAATTAAGGAAGGAAGGACCAAATGAACGAAGGACTGGATAAACAAAGGAAGAAAGGAAGGGACGAATGAATGAATGAATGAATGAATGAATGACCTAATGAAGGAAGGAACAAAATAATGAGTGAACGAATAAAGGGAGGAACCAAGGAAGGAACAAATGAATGAATGAATAAATGAATGAAGAACAGAACAAACAATGGAAGGAAGGAAAGAAGTAAGGAAGGAGAGAAGGAAGGAAGGAAGGAAGAAAGGAAGGAAGGAAGGAAGGAAGGAAGGAAGGAAGGAAGGAAGGAACAAATATGGGAAGATAACTAAATGCACTAAGGAATGTTACGTTTACACATCCCTTCACAAACTGCATGTAAACTTTCGCATCAACTTTCCACAGTGTAATACTCACTACTCTTGAGTACTTTTTAAAAGGGCTATTTTTTTACTCATACTTTGAGTAATATTTACAACAGATACTTTTACTCTACTTGCACTACATTTTTGGGCAAGTAGTATTAAAAATCAGTACTTTGATTATGATTTTCAGTACTCTTTTCTACCACTGCCAGCAACATATATGCGGAGACACCAAATAGAAAGCTTGCGGCATGAACAATATGTTGTTATCAATTTTAACAATTTTGTTAACCTATATCGACATCCAAACACAGCAAATCCAACATGTGCATGCAACGCACCATAGTTTGTATAGGTGAAGATTACGAGTGAAAAAAAACAGGTATATGTAGCACATCATAACTTGTACGATATATACAGAGAGTACAAAAAAGAATAATCTGTTTGCACGGTGTAACATAAATTGAATAGACATAGATTAGAAGAGTTAATGTGTTCAGCGTTGTATTTTGCTGATGTTTCAATTTTGGTGCTCAAAACTGTTTCTGTTCATCTTGTTGGCCACTGTAACGCTTGCCTCAGCCCCCGACTCAAGTGATTCTTACATCTAGCTCGGCAGTGTTTTGGGACTACTTAAGAACCACTGTTTCCAGTTCAGAGCCGGTCCTTTGGATGTCAGAAGACAAACAATTTGGAACTAGGCTTTATCTCTGAACCAGCACTCAAGCTGCCTTGATGGATAAAGGGGTATTATTTGGTCAAGTCCATGGTGGCACAGTGCAGATGTAACTTGTTAGTCAAGCACATTAAAGGATTGGATTGAGATCTGGGGAATTTAGGGGATGGACAACACCATAATCTTGATTTTCAAGCCATTTTGAACAATAGGTCAATTGTGGCATGGAATATTATCCTGCTGAAGCAGGTCATTTCCACCACTGTCATTAAGGGTGTACCTGGCCTCAACAATGTGCAGGTAGGATGCATGAGTCAGATTTACATCCCTGGGGTTTTCCATCAGAACGTTGCTCAGTGCATCACACTCCCTCCACCGAATTGTTGTGTCCCACAGTGCATCCTGGTGCCATCACTTCGAAGTAAATGATGGATACGTACTGTACATGCAGTATGCACAAGATATAACACAAACAAAACTCATTGGACCATGTGTCCTTATTCTAATGCTCCAAACCCCTATTCTAATGTGTGCATACCTCATAGCAGCCCCATGTGCACAGTTGAATATGCTGTGTTGTACCACATTTCATCAACAAAAAATATTTTTTGACAATCAGTAGTCTTTACTTGATGGTTTCTTGCAATTCTCACTGTATAAATGTTTCAGTCTGTGACATGCAGGTGTGCTTAAACTCTCTTTTTTCCAATGACAGTGAAAAACCTATTCTGTCATTTTGGTCATAAAGATAAAAGAAAAACATCATTCAAAATAGTAAAGTCTCTTTTATATTTATGGATACTCACAAATACAAGATAATAAAACAAAGTTTGTTTATAATTGAACCAAGAAAATTTTCACTTTTAGTCATCTCAGTCTGTGTGGTCTTTGTATAAATTGGTCATAAAAACAATGAAGGAATCTGAGAACAAAGTCTACTGATTTCCTATATATTTTGCTGACAGATCATTTTTATATTTATGTTTCATTGTTGTAAACTTTTAAAGATGTTTGTGAATGAATACTGCATTGTTGTGCGACAGGCATTGGCAAATTTAGGCATGGGCAATATGGGCGACCCCCATCTCTCCCTTTCACTTTCGTATGTGAAAGGGCGGCATGAACATTGTGAGGGCAGCACGATTGCCGTTTGCATAGATCGCCAGTTAAGCTTGCGATGGTACTGGTGACAGGAGGCTGTTATTCTGTGGACATTTTCACACCCCTAAACATGATGTGGCACAAAACTAAAAGTGTTTAACCTGTTTTTTAAAAAAAAGTTGTTTAACTTTAAGTCAAATGGTTTGTTTTGTGCCACAGGGGCATTCCTGGATTATTCAAAGCGGGCAAAGTTCCCAAATCTTCAGCCATAGGCCTGAGTTCTGGCTATGCAAGACTAAGGACATTCCTTCATTCATTCATTCATTCATTCATTCATTCATTCATTCATTCATTCATTCATTCATTCATTCATTCATTCATTCATTCATTCGTTCATTCATTCATTTTTTTTTGGCTTATTCCCTTTATTAATCATGGTTGCCACAGCGGAATGAACTGCCAACTTATTTAGCATATGTTTTACACAGCAGATGCCCTTCCAGCCGCAACCCAACACTGGAAAACACTCATACACTCTCACATTCACACTCATACACTACTGCCAATTTAGCTTGTTCAATTCACCTATACCGCATGTCTTTGGACATTGGGGTAAACCGGAGCACGCAAAGGAGACCCACGTGAACACAGGGAGAACATGCAAACTACACACAGAAATGCCAACTGACCCAGCCGAGGCTCGAACCAGTGACCTATTTGCTGTGAGGCGATCGTGCAACCAACTGCGCCACCATGACGCCAGACTAAGGACAAAGCTAAATGTTGTAGGACAATGGCCCTGCAGAACTGAGTTTGAACATTAATTAATTCTCCTTCATCTTAGTTCTTTATTTATCAAGGGTCACCACAGCAGAATGAACCGCCAACTATTCCAGAATATGTTTTATGCAGTGGATGCCCTTCCAGCCGCAACCCATTACTGGGAAACACCTATACACACCATAAGCGGCAAGAGCGTCAAAGTAGCCAGATGTCATTCATTTTCAATAGGAGCCGGCGTTGATAAGCATCAAGCAGCGGCGTGGCATGTCTTTGCCAGTGTGGGTGTCAAGGAGAGGACTGTGACGCAGTTCGGCAGCAACCAGTCGAAATGTAGACATCCACCGCTTGAGATGAGTCCAGAGAACACAGTCCTGTGAACTTTGGTTCCAACCACAGTTGTTCTGAAGGGTTTGTTTATTCAAGTCACTGGATTTCCAATTATTTGCGATGTTTTCTTACAGCGGCAAACAGTTGATGTGCACTAACGGTATTTTTTTTTTTCTTTAAAAAGCATGAATCTTTGTATTCATGAAAACATTATTGTTGCTTCAGAATATCTCAGACATGGATCCATATTGAATAAGTGAAGCAAAGCCACAGCACATGCAACAACTTGATCTTCTATAGTTAAATTAATTTGACCAACAACATTTTCACGCTAGAAAGCATGTTTTAATGCAGGAATGTAACTGATTTGCTAAAATATGAGATCAATGTAGCGAATTTTGACGCTCTCGCCAGCGGAGCAGTGAAGGCAGACATCGTTGACGCTTTCACAGCCTTTAGTGTGAACGCACAGATACACTACGGCCAATTTAGTTTATTCAGTTCACTTATAGCGCATGACTTTGGACTGTGGGGAACACCAGAGCGAAAATGGGGAGACTCCACAAACATGGGCAAACTCCTCACAAAAATGCCAACAACCTTCTTGCTGTGAGGCGACAATGCTAACCACTGAGCCACCAAGCCACCCTGAGTTTGAACAACCCTGTTCTAATCCACCCAGACCTTAACATGTGGCACTCTAAGGAAATGATCAATATCTTTGGCTTCATTTGTGACTGATCATAATCTCATCAGTGTGTTTATATATACCTAAGATACTGTATTCAGTCACTCTTGAAACATTCAAAAGTTATCCTACTTATGCTGCATTACATGAGGAGGACCTCACCTTTTCTATTCCTGTCCATGCTTACGCAATAAGGGTCAGCAGGGTGATGGAGTCAGCAGACCTCAGAGCACATGGCCGCTGTATGAGGCGGTGGCACCTCGCCAGAACCCCCACTGTACCGTACGAATAGACAGACAGATCTCTCTTACTGGGCCCCTGCATGGGACGTTACCAGTACATCTGCACACCATTTGAGCTCAAGGACGCTCTAGGAGGCTCATTTCTCCTGTGCCGCAGGCTCTTCACAAAGCAGCCACGGCTTGTTAGTGCCAACCCCCTGCAGAGAAAGCGGCCTGCTTGAGCTCGCTGCAGTATATTATTTTTTTGTTACTGTGTTTATGGGTTAAACTTGCAACACTCAGTCCTTTTGCCTGTGACCCTTTTCAAACATTAACCTCTGTAGATCTAATTGTGGAGACTGATTCATAGCAAGTGCTCTAAGCGGCCGATTATTCTTGAAAGGACACATCTTAAGCAGAAAAGGCCTGGTGCAGTGGATCAATGGGAAGTGAGTGATGAGGGGAAGGACTTGAATAGACAGCTGTGATAACGTACTCCTATTAGCGCAGGCAGTGGGAATACTAATAACCAAAATACACACGGTTGTGAGTAAGCGACGGAAGGGTGCGAGACCCATGCAGAGAAAGGCAAGAAAGGAAGAGATGCTCAAAATGATTGTGTATGTGTGTGGGGTCAAGTGTTTAGAGAATAATGTTTTGCTCTTGGATTCAAGTGAACTGTGTCAAGCTAAAGAGCACCACTGTTGTCTTCTGTAGAGATGCTAATAGTTAAACTTTTTTGATATAGACTTAAGTGATGTAGCATTCGCTTCATTTAAACCACTTGGGTGGTGGAATAATCAAACCAGACCTTCTCCTGCCAACTTGGGTCTCGCTTTGCTGAAACATAGGCCTGTGGGCACACACTTATCCTGTCTGTCCACCAGCATCTACACAGTTTCAGCCACACAGTTTCCAAGCTACTTTCATTTGTGTCATTAACAGCTTGTTGTTGTTTTTTAGATGTCAAAGCCTGTTTTGCTTCATTGCAATATAAATCAACAAATTATACTGATCATACATAGAATAGAAAAATACAGCAATTAAGTGAAAAATACAGAGTAAAGTGATCCAGCAGAATGATTCTGCTCAAACTGTCACCATCCCGCAGATGAGATGTTTTTTAGTACTTTTTTGTCCAAACCTGAACTTATCTTGACAAACTAAGTACAATATTCATATATCATATATATTTTCAAGTGTGAACTCAAAAACCTCTAAGGTATGGCACCAAAGGAGATATAGGTTTGGCACCAAAGGAGATTAGTAGGTTTGCTACTATAGAGTGCTGAGCCTACATACAGTTGAAGTCAGAATTATTAGCCCCCCTGTTTATTTTCTGCCCATTTTCTGTTTCTGTTTTATTTTTTCAACATTTGTAAACATATTAGTTTTAATAAATCATTTCTATTAACTGAATTCTTTTATGTTGGCCATGGTGATGACGGTACATAATAGTTGACTAGATATTTTTCAAGATATTCAGCTTAAAGTGATATTTAAAGTCCTAACTATGTTAATTAGGCAAGTTAGGGTGATTAGGCAAGTCATTGATTATCGATGGTTTGTTCTGCAGTCAATCTAAAAAAAAAAGCTTAAAGAAGCTAATAATTTTGACCTTAAAATGTTTATTATAGAAATAAAAACTGATTTTATTCTAGCCAAAATAAAACAAATAATATAAGAAAAAATATTATCAGACATACTGTGAAAATTTCCTTGCTCTGTTAAACATCATTTGGGAAATATTTAAAAAAAGAAAAAAGGGGTGGGCTAATAATTCTGACTTTAACTGTATGTGGCACAGTAATATGATGTTTTATATCATTAAAGCAGAATAAATTGTCAACCATAACAGTTTTTCTAAACATGTAAATAGGTAGTGTAATATGTAAATAAGTGGGCGTGGCTAACTTACATGTGTGTGTGAGCCTGAGACATTTTACCTGGGATTTAGAATAACTTGTTTTAATCAAATAGTGAATGTGAGTACAGAATAACTCTGTGTACAATATCTCTCAGTAGGCTAAAGGGTCACTTGTGTTGCGCTATAGCCTCTACTGACTAACAGCTTTCCCCAGGTTCGAATGTCTGCCTGGTAATATGACAGATTCACATAGGGCGTTGCAAACCTTTAAATAATTAAATAAAATACACCAATAACATAAAGCTTTGTCATAAAATTATTGTTATTTTTTCCAAATTTATGAAAAATATTGACTTACTGACTGACTTTATTTATTATATATACTGAACTTTATTTATTATAATCCTGTCTTTCTGGAATCACTACTTATTTAAATGTGTATATTGTGAAATATTCTGCATCTTTACCATGAAATTAATTACTCATACCGTGAAATAGAGTTTTATTCAAACTGCCCATCCCTATACTGTATGTATACATATTGTATATCACATTAATTTGTCATGTAATTACAATTTACAATTAATATTTACATTATTAAACATCATGTTATGTCATATTGCAGCTCAAATGGACATTGTGGCAGAACGTTATTATCATAGGGCATAAATAGCACTAGTACTGTTTTAATATTTGGTTTCATGAGTAGTTCAGCAGGCACAGTCCCAGCTTTCCACTGAGGAGAACTTATGGTCACTTGTCACCAGCACTGCCAGCCTGTCAGCACTGACCACCACCCTCAGCGGACACTGTATGTGATCTGAGTGTAGACTGAGCACTTCCAGCTTTCAGATATCGCAGGCAATTATAATAATACAGTTTTAATTATTAGGGATTGTGCAGCTCTGAAAGGACCTTATGTCTTTTTAGTCTGATTATTAATTATTTCCCACTCAAATCTGATTAGGATAGCCTGTAATTTCAAAATGAAGTGAGAAATATTTTGTTCTCGCAAGATATGAACATTGCTTTAATGTGATTAAAATTCTCTGTGTGTGTGTGTGTGTGTGTGTGTGTGTGTGTGTGTGTGTGTGTGTGT
>CAIGQZ010016425.1:9610607-9651531 GCA_903798205.1 Danio tinwini
TGTGTGTGTGTGTGTGTGTGTGTGTGTGTGTGTGTGTGTGTGTGTGTGTGTGTGTGTGTATGTGTGTTAAATTTGTGTGCGCGCATTTGTGGGTGTACCATCCGTAACTAATGAGAAAGTAATGTCAGAGGCAGCTGCTTAGAGTGTTGTGTTAACGAGGTCAGGGAAGCGCAGAAGCGGCAGATATACTCTGCTACTGAACGCCTGGAGCTTGTGTTTCCAACAAGGACAACGCTGGCCTCACCGCCGTCCTTCCTCAAGATAAAAGTCATCCTCACCCGCTGCCATTGTTTGTCTACATCCATCCATCACACCCGCAATTGCAGGCCAGCCACGCTTTCATCTGTTAAATGAGGAAGACAATTCAATCAAATGTCTGAAATGCAACGTTTTCAGTAGCTGTGGCTGGTTATGAATGATATGCGAAGAGAAATTTGTTTGTTTGTGATTTGCATATTGTAGTTGGTGCTTTTGGGGTTGTTAATTTTTTTTTTTCTTTATTATGTAATATTATGTATATTTGCTCTGGAAAGTCTATAAAATTAGCATGGTTAAATACAAAATAGTTTTAAAATTGTGTTATTGTTGAATCTCAAATTGACATTTTAATACATATTTTTTTACATTAAAATACATTTTTACATATACTATTGTGACTGGTGAGTAAAGCATAATTGGACATTTAAATCTGTAAATATTAGGCTTAATTTTAATGTGATTTTAAAAAATAAATTATAAAAAGAAATACAAATCCTAAAATGTTCTTGTAAATATTTTGACAGTATTGTTACAGATGATCATTCAATTTGTTTGTTTGTTTGTTTGTTTGTTTGTTTGTTTGTTTGTTTGTTTGTTTAAAATGCATTTATATCCATATATGTTTATTACAAATTTTCTCCATTGGTTTGGCTCATTTCTTGAAACTGGAAGTATATTCTCAAAACAACATGGACAAACCTCCAAACCACTTGGCAATTGTTCAAAACAGAATAGATTTTTCTCATTCATTCCATCAAATTGCAAATGTCTAAGTACATCTAGCGTACATTTAGCACAATCTCCAAGTGAATAGATCTCGTTGATCTAAACTGATTGTTGATTCTCTGTTTAATGGTTGTTCGCTCCAAAATGTGTCAGCGTCATTTCATTGTATAAGTCATCACATGCACAATAGTCTGTTCAATTGTCAAAATTAGCTAAGAACATAATACCATGTATATCCTATATGAATCTGTGGAACATTTAATCTATTTATTACATCAACAGGCAGTCAGGTGAAACTATAACTTGACTAACAAAGGAGGAATTTCACACATCTCAGATGACCAATCAGGCACTGTAGGCTGCATATATTCTTCATAGTTTTTTGTTTGTGTGTTTATATTACAGTATATTATGCTGTACATTTTTTATTCTGATGGATGTTAATTACTTTGTGTAATTAACACATAATTTCATTAGCAGTCAGTTTGAGTGCAATGTATGATGTCAAACCTTGGAGGCTACTTTTAACCTAAAATTCAAACACTATCTCACAGCAATTCGTAACTTTCTGATTTAGTGGCTAATTCGAATGAATTTGTACAATCTCATTCATACAATTTAGTATGATGTGCTTATCCCCCAATGATGGTTGGGTTTAGGGGTGGGGTTGGGTGCCACGCCTCCTTTTTAAAATCGTACTGAACACATATGAATTAGCTACTGAACTGACAAAACGTAAAATAGTTACGTTTCCTTGTGAGATCAGACTGAAAATCCTTATTTCTTATAATCTTATCAATTTATTTTATTTAGTTTTTTTACACAATTGCATTCTGTCAAAAGACAAAAAAAAACAGTTCAGTAAATATTTTCAAAAACTGGGCTAAGACTGAAAGGTGGACATGAGGGATATTTCAATGGTCCTCTGTCATAGTGACAACACATTTAAACATTTTGACTTGCAGTGCTTACCCAATGCCAAAGGGACAAAGGATTTTGGGGGCACTGACTGTTTAAATGAGAAGGAAATTTAGCAGTTTTGGGAAAGATATGAGCTTTTGTGAGTGAGCTACTGTATAGTGTTGTGCTGAACTGTAAGACTGCTTTGCAAAACAATCTTAGAGTATTTAGAATATAATTCCTGTTTCAAGAACTGAGCCAAACCAATAGAGAAAAAAAATATATATGTCATGATCACCAGCGATCTAGTATTTAACATCTGACAGTTTAATGAACTAAAGATCCCATCATGCACTTCACTCTCACACCTGACCCAGATTCCCCCTGACTGCAAACACACACAGCTGAAGCTGTTCAGGACTAATCAAATGGACTATAAACAGCCCACACACACACACGTTGTTGCTGAGTCTTGGTTACTGTAAGCGAGCATTCCCTAGTGTTTTTCTTGTCTTGCCTGCCCTGTTTTTGGCCTTTGCTTTGTGTTACTGTATAGCCGATTTGCTGCCTGTCCTGACCATTTGTCTATACTCTATTTACGATTTTTGGAATATCTGCATGCTTCTGACTGTCCCTGTTTCGAGCATTGCCTGCCTGACATTTCTCCTATTAAACTGCATTTGGATCCTCAAGTCAAGTCAATTCAAGTCAAGTTGGCTTTATTGTCATTTCAACAATATGCAGTGCAGTACACAGTGAAACAAAACAATATTCCTCCAGGAGCTACATCAAACAATATAAATTGACAACATAATACTGGATTGTGCACGACTATAAAAATTTTGAAAATAATATAAAATAAAATAAAATAAAGAGCGCAAAGTGTGGTTTGCTCCGCAACTCCTCAACTCTGTTGTTCCCCGGCTCATTACATATATAAAATAAGTCAAATTTAATGCAAAATTGAGTCACACTGTAGAATAAGGTTCCATTAGTTAATTGGTTTCATTCGTTTTTAGTTCCATTACTTCCTTAAAGTTCAACATTTACTGATGATTTTTAACATCGCAATTTTGTTTGTTAAAATTAATGCTCAGTTAACAAAAAAATAACAAAGAACAACCTTATTATACAAGTGTATATTATAACATTTTTATTATTATAATTTTTATATCACATTTTTTAAAAATAATAATATAATTGTAATGTTGTCTTGAATAACTAGCATTGACATAAAATAAAAAAATACAATTATATTATTACAATTATATTATTTTCAAAACAAAATATATGTATTTTAACACACATATGTCACTACCTATGTACATTTATGTAAAAAAAAGTCAATAGCATAACAGTATGAACAGTGAATACAGTGGATTCTTGGTATTTTCTTGTAGAATTAATTTATTGTATTAAACTAGTGTGTTAAATTGACAGCTCTAATTATAATATTAATAATCAAATTAGATAAAAAAGACATGAAACGAGAACACTCAACAGAGCATTTGAGACTCAGTGAGACAACCTCTAATATGCAATTATAAACCAGAGGCACCATTCATAAACAGCGGTTGTCTCGAGTTTTAGGCATCAAGTCTCATCTCATCTCTTCTTCATAAATCTCTGAAGCTGGCGATTACCATTCAGAAGATGCAGCGCCTTCCCATCTGTCACCAAGAAAATTGCATCATCGTTTTCACAATCCATCCATCCTGCACATGTCAGATAGCTTTCTCCCCACCGTGTTTATCGCAGATAGTTTTGATAGGCGTCAGTTATATTTATATCTATCCTCAAACAAAACGTCGCTTCGGTACCTTGATCATGCAAGTACAATCTGACAAACAGTCAAAATAATTAGCAGAGGTGGTGTTTCCAGATGAGAAATGTGTGCGCCTGGTTGAAGCATTTTGCTAGGGTAACAAAAAGAAAAGAAATAAGTGACTCTGTGTCTTTGTCAGAGAGGTTTTTTGTACAAATAGCATTCACGGATACTTTTTTATCTGTATTCTGGTCCTCTAATGGAGCCACTCTCTGATGGCACAAGACATCTCTCCTCTTTGATATGCTCCCATTACATGCTGAATGGCTGTTTATATCTCAAGGAGGTCTGTAATACCTGGAGAAAGATGCCCATTAGTATTCCTATTCATTCAAATGATGTATAATGAACATATTTTCAACAATTCTGTTAGGTAGTTGTTAAACTGAACATAATTAAATACATTTATTTATTTACTATAGCAGATGCTTACAATGTATTGTGAAAAAAAATTGGTAACACTTTAGTTTAAGTACCAATTATTTACTAATTCTTGCCTATTATTAAAATATTGGCTGTTTATTTGTACTTATAAATGACTTATTCTCCATGATATTCTTCTACATTCTTATCCTGCCCAACGCCTAAACCCAACAACTGCATTGAATTATTAATAAGCAGCAAATTAGGAGTTTATTGAGCTTTAAAATGAAGCATGACCAACAATTTTGTCGCAGTTATATCTATTGCAAATGTATTTCATACGTAATTCTATGAAATCTATCTGTCTGTCTGTCTGTCTGTCTGTCTGTCTGTCTGTCTGTCTGTCTGTCTGTTACAGTTCTGTTAGGTAGTTTATTGAAATGTGTTCTTTTTTATGTAAGAAGGGGCTTATGCTCACCACCACTGCATTTTACAGTTTTTCTCCATTGGTTTGGCTCAGTTCTTGAAACAGGAATTACATTCTAAATACTCTAAGATTGTTTTGCAAAACAGTATTACAGTTCAGCACAACACTATAGCTCACTCGCAAAAGCTCATATTTTTCCCAAAACTATTCGATCATATGTCAAAACTAAATTTCCTTCTCATTTAAACAGTCAGTGCCCCCGAAATCCTTTGTCCCTTTGGCATTGCGTAAGCATTGCAAGTCAAAATGTTTAGATGTTTTGTCACTATGACAGAGGACCATTGAAATATCCCTCATGTCCACCTTTCAGTCTTAGCCCAGTTTTTGAAAATGGTTACTGAACTGTTATTTTGTCTTTTGACAGAATGCAATTGTGTAAAAAAATTAAATAAAATAAATTTATAAGATTTAAAAATGTATAAGAAATAAGGATTTTCAATGTGATCTCACAAGAAAATGTTACTATTTTACGTTTTGTCAGTTCAGTGGCTAATTCGTACGTGTTCAGTCGTACAAAAATTTACGATTTTAAAAAGGAAGCCTGGCACTCAACCACACCCCTTAACCCAACTATCATTGGGGGATAAGCAAATCATACTAAATTGTATGAATGAGATCATACAAATTCATTCGAATTAGCCACTAAATCAAAAAGTTCTGAATTGCTATTGTGCATGCGATGACTTATACAATGAAATGACGCTGACACATTTTGGAGCGAACAACCATTGAACTGAGAATCAACAATCAGTTTAGATCAACTAGATCTATTTACTTGGAAATTGTGCTAAATATAGGCTAGATGTTCTTTTTGATTAAATGAATGAGAAAAATCTATTCTGTTGTGAACAATTGCCAATTGATTTGGAGGTTTGTCCATGTAGTTTTGAGAATGTAATTCCAGTTTCAAGAAATGAGCCAAACCAATGGAAAAAAACTGTAATACAGAAAAAAACTATAATAATAATAATAATAATAATTATTATTATTATTATTATTATTATTATTATTATTATTATTATTATTATACATTCTTATATTTTTCAACGTTTAATTTTGTGTGTTTTCAATCACAATGTTAGTGCCAAATGTTTCTTGAGTTTCATTATTAGCCAGCTTAGTGAGCTTTCTGCTTGGTAAAGTTTAATCTAGTTGTAGTCAATAAAAACAATTTAATTTATGTGTATTTGAGAAATAACAGTTGATCTAATGCAATAATGGTTCATTTGGCAATAAAAGCTGACAATCATAATTATTTTGCCCAAAATTATAATCAGGATTGTTGTAATTTCAACAAATTAAGAGAATGTCAACTCATGCATATGGTTTATTTGGTTTTATTTTGGTTTATTTTATGGTTTATAATGGTTTGCTAGCCAGTCTTTTTATCATTTAGTTTTTTGAAAATTGCTAAAATTTAAAAGCTTATTTTAGGATGTTAAAAAATAAAATTACAGAAATTATCTCCAAAAATCATATACAGGCAAAAATATTAGCCCTTCTGTGTAATTTCCATTCTTTCTTGAATATTTTCCAAAAGAATTTTCACAGTATTTCCTTTATTTATTTTTACTTTATTTTTCTGGATACATTCTTATTTCATTTAATTATCTGGAATAAAAGGAGTTTATAATTATAATTATTTTTATTTCATAATTTTTAAACCACTGTTGCCCAATGGCTTGCTTAATTAATCCAACTTGCCTGGTTAACTTAATTAAGCTAGTTAAGCCTTTAAATTGCACTTTAATCTGAATACTGGTATTTTGCTGAATAACTTAAATTTAATTCAAGTTTATTTGTTTAGCGCATTTTACAAAGATTACGGTTTCAAAGCAGCTTTACAAAAAGTGCACATTATTGCTTTACTATCAAATTAAGTTAAAGTTTGTATATATATAAACATAGTTAACCTGCAGTTTTACAGCATATAGGTGATGTTTGTGTACATGTTTAATGTGTATTTAAGTGTGTGTTGTCCTTGAATAACTGGTAAAAATATAAAGTACCATCATCATGACAAAGACAAACAAATTGGTTGTAACTAGTAGGTTTAAAAAAGGTTATGAAAAATATTGTCTCCGTTAAACAGTGCTTGGAAAATATTTGAAAAAAAAGATATTTCAGATAGATATTTAAAAAAAAATTCACTTAAAAATCATAAATGCCCAATCACAATTCTTCATCCTGCTCTGTTTAGCACTAGCTCATGCTTATAATTCTATTTTACTGACTTTGTTCATAGCCTACAGTTCAGTAGGTGTCATAAGCATAAAGTCTGCATACATAGCGTATCCAGGTTTATTAGATACATGTCATACTCTTTGATTTGTAATGGTCTTATAAGATTGCTGAACTTGTTTAGAAGGGTCTTAATCTCATCACGCAGAGACTGGTTTCTATTACATTTTCATTTCAGTAGAATATCACAGTTGGGATCTCTAAACTCCAACATTAATGCTTGTTGATGCTTTTTATTCAGTGCAGACAGAGTGCATGCTCGAGGTTGCAAGGAATAAGTAAAGGTATGTGATTCAAGTTAAAAAGAAAATAAGGATATGAAAGAGTGAATAGTTTGGGCTGATGTTATATGATATTTAGACTGAGGAAAAATTGGGGCAAAAATTGAGCGTGATTAATGTAGCATAAAGATAAAATGCTGTGATGGGGATTTAAACTTTTGCACACTGGCAACTGCAGACGTGAAAGCTTATTGAGGCCTGTTAAAAACAATCTTTGTTTTTGCTGTTTGATTTTATCAGTCCTGACCTAAACACATTTACAGTACATGCCAATATTCATTTACAGTTATAGCGCCTCCTATTGGCAACAGGACATTACATGTTTTACAGTGTAACAAACACCTCCTAAAAATGTTATTACTTTATTTTAGAATTTCTCAGTATAATCCAAAGGCCTTTGTGATGTGAAATTGTGAAGATCTTGAGTTATCGTCAAAAGGTGTGTCCTCGGCGGACTGACAAATTGCATTGCTTTGCCATGGAAGAGAAAGTACTTATAACTCAGCCACACAATGTCCGATCTGCCTGAAAATTCACATGATGGCTGAAATTCCTCTCCTGTAAACATTTAAATGCAAATTTTGAGTCACAGTCATAGCACCACCTGTTTTTATACATATCAGCTTAGACCATTATTGTTGACTGCCCCTTGTCATCCTAAGGCCACCGGAAGGCGATGAGCCCAGGTGTTAGGTCCCTTTCATTGCTGCTTGCAGCATTAATGTTTTTGCTGAATTTTTTTTGCTGAAAAAAAAAATCAATTTTCTGACCCTACACTAGTTTGAGATATTTTAAAAAATAAAAAACATTTTGCATTTAAGAAGTGTGCTTCACAAAGGTAAGTGGGCTTGACAAACCACCTGTAGAAATACTCTCTGTAGAAAAAAAAACGCTCCCCTCTCTCTAGCAATTAATTCTCTGAGCAGTAACATTTTTTTTGTATAATTAGCACTTCTTGTGTGTATAACCTCTTCTTGTTGAATCGCTTCTTAAATTTAAATCACTTTGGAAAAACAATTTTGTAAAAAAAAAAACTGTAACCAAAAGGCAAAACAAATACTATGGAAGTCAAAGGTTACAGGTTTGCAACATTGTTCAGAATATTTTCTTTTGTGTTCAACAGAAGAAGAAAAAATAACTTAACTGTTTGGAACAAGAGTAGGATGGGTAAAGGATGACAGAACTATATATGTTGTGTGAGAACTATCCCTTTAAGATAAAAGTCAGTGTAAAGGAGAAGTTTTAAAAAAAGCTTAATTAAAATGTCCTGTTATGGTTTTTGCTTATGATTTCAGTCATATCAGTACATGATTTTAATATGTAGATCTAAATTAATTATGATATTTTTTCTTCTACTTTTTGTTCCTGAAATATAATCATTTGCACAGTGGCTGATAATAATGTACACTCACTGGCCACTTTATTAGGTACACCTGTCCAACTGCTCGTTAACGCACATTTCTAATCAGCCAATCACAGGCAGCAACTCAATGCATTTCAGCATGTAGACATGGTCAAGACGATCTGCTGCAGTTCAAACTAAGTGTCAGAATGTGGCAGAAAGGTGATTTAAGTGACTTTGAATTTGGCATGGTTGTTGGTTCCAGACAGGCTCTTCTAAGTAATTCTGAATCTGCTGATCTACTGGGATTTTCACGCTCAACGATTTCTAGGGTTTGCAGCGAATGCTCTGAAAAAGAGAAAATATCCAGTGAGCTGCAGTTCTGTGGGCCCAAATGCCTTGTTGATGCCAGAGGTCAGAGGAGAATGGCCAGACTGACTTGTTACAACCGAGGTATGCAGAAAAGCATCTCTGACCGCACAACACATCCAACCTTGAGGCAGATGGGCTGCAGCAGAAGACCACACCGGGTGCCACTCTTGTCAGCTAAGAACTGATACAATTCACACAGGCTCACCAAAATTGAACAATAGAAGATTGGAATATCTTTGCTCTGACTGGTTTCTTGAACATGACAATGAGTTCACTGTACTCAATTCGCCTCCACAGTCACCAGAACTCAATCCAATAGAGCAGTGGTTCCCAAAGTGGGGGTCGGGACCCACTGGGGGGGGTCGCGGGACAATGACGAGGGGTCGCTTGGTGATTTACAAAACTTAAATAAATTTTATTAAACTATTAAAATTACCATATTTTATTCATAACCCACAGAAGATAGTTAATAGTAACGTTAAAGAAACAGTTAAAGAAAAATTTTTATTATTGGTTTCAATTAAATGGTTATTAGACTGTTGCATTTTTGTGTTGTCAATATCCTCATGTTTATATATGCCTATAGTTGTGTGTGCACCGTTTGCCTATTTCTAACCACCTTTGAGAAAAAAATGGGGGTCGCGAGTCACTGACATCGTTATTTAGGGGGTTGCAGGCTGAGTTTGGGAACCCCTGCAAAAGAGCACCTTTGGGATGTGGTGGAATGGGAGATTTGCATCATGGATGTGCACCCGACAAATTTGCAGCAACTGTGTGATGCTATCATGCATGAAGCAAAATCTTTGAGGAATATTTCCAGTACCTTGTTGAATCTATGCCACGAAGGATTAAAGCAGTGCTGAAGGCAAAAATGGGGGTCAACCCGGTACTAGTAAGGTGTACCTAATAGTGTCTGATGAGTGTAGGTATAAAATATTACATAGATAAAATACAATTGATTGGAGATTTAAATTTAACCCTTGACATTTGACAACTGAAAGCTTTAAAACTTGTGTCAGATATATATCCATCCCAGTTAGTGTTTAATGATGTAAATGTCATAAAATAAATATAAATCTGATAATATATGTTTCATAATTCATTTTAATTTCATTATCTATCTTTATGCTTTAAGCTAAGAACAGAAGTGTGGTAAAGAATCTCATCTAAAAGCTCATCTCTCTTTGCTTGACACATTTTCTTCTCATATCAGCAATGGAAAAGGTCAGACTGTGTTATATGTGCAAGAAAAACTGCAGATCATCTGAGCCTGCCTGTATTTTAGGCATAAAACTGCAGACTAACATATTTTTTAAATCTTTTTTTTTTTTTTTGTAAGAAAAAATCTAAAAAAAAATACTTTTCATCTCACGCTGATGTCATTTTCTTTTCAAGTTTGATCTGCTAATTAGAATCACAGTCAGGCGCTGGTGCTGAGCAATGCCATGATTTGTTTTTCATCTTTTGCGATAACTGAATTTCCCCAGACTAGAATCGTCCTGCTGATATGATGCGTAAATGCCCAGCTGAGGCAACTGCTCACTGTGTGTTTATAGGATTTGCGTGTTTGCTTGTCCAAGTGCAAATGTGTTTATGGATCCGTCTAAGTGCATTAGTTTCATGTTTAGAAAAATAAGCATTCCAGTTCAGCTTTGGAAAAAATCTCTGTTTTTCACAGCATGCTCCCATTTCTTTGTCAGCTGATGGGATTGTTTGGAGATAAAAATCATGAAAACTGACAGGTTTTTGATAGCTTGAGGTCGATTCAACAAAACCTTCCTCTTTTTTTTTTCTCCCTCTGTTTTACATTAGTTTCTTTTGAGCTGTCAGAGCTAATTGGATAAGAGGTCAGAGGCTCTGAGAACGAAAGAAAGATGGATATTAATCAGTTCTTACGCTCATAAACATTCATGACAACAATATGTCCCTGTCCAGCAGCCAACAGGAATCAATGAAATATGAGGAACTGTAAAATCAGTGTCATGTGCCTGCTCGTCTACATTTTAATAAACATTGAAACATTAATGTATCTGGGGAAGAAGATGAAGGGTGGACCCTTACAGTATGTTTTAGTACATTTCATCTGGCATAACTCAGCTTTAAACATGCATGAAGAACGTCGGCTCATATTTTCATATGAACTGTAAATGTGTCTCATAGGATCATTAGAGAGATGACTGTGATCCACATCCTTCAAAAAAAAAAAAAAAAGAGGGAGCTTAACGGTGCTTTCTTCTCATTTTTGGCTTTTACATGATTGTTTGGGACAGATTTAGTTAGCCGGGCAAGTTAGTATGATAGTGCATTGACATTAAACCATTAAATTTTGTATTATTTTACATCTAAATCTAACTCTAAAGTAGTTTCTACTCCAGTCTCTTGTTGTAATACAATAATTTAGACATTATTTTAAATATTCATAATAATTAAGATGTCACCAGAGCCAGACCGGATCTGTAGACATTTATTTTGCTATTTCTATGCAGAATTTTGTAAAATAATTTAAATAAATTAATATGTAGAATAATTATTGTAACTAAAAACTTACTTTTAGTAAGGTTTACAAAGCAATTAGAACCACAAAGTTAGTCTGTCATATAAAATACAATATCTACTAAAGACAGAATATATTACTTTACAAAGTGTATTGTACATGAATCATATAAACATTTGCATGTTCAACAATATTACTGAAATTAATTAAAATACTTAATAAATATATTTTTAAGTTAAGATTATATAATTTAATTAAACATTATATATTTTATAAGTAATTAGACTCAATTATGGCCTTAACAATGTGCAGATTACCTGTGTGCCTAAATACAGTATCACTAACAGGTTAAGTAAAATATAATAATTATATAGACTAATTGAGCTCATTTCTCTAGTTAACATCATATAATGTATTACAATATATTAATAAGACATTTTATAAATAATTAGACTCAATTATGGCCTAAAAAGGTGCAGATTACCTGTGGGCCTAGATTGTAGTATCACTAACAGATTTATGTAAAATATAATTATTATATCGATTAATTAAGTTATTTTATCTAGTTAATATTATATAATTTAATTCAATATTTTAATAATACATTTTATAAGTAATTACACTAAATTATGTCCTAAAAAAGTGCAGATTATGTGTGTGTTTAGATACAGTATCAGTAACAGATTAAGTCAAGTTTAATTATTATATATACTAATTAAATTAATTTCTTTAGGAAATATATTCATTCATTCATTCATTCATTTTCTTTTAGGTTTAGTCCCTAAATTAATCCGAGGTCACCACAGTGGAATGAACCGCCAACTTATCCAGCATGTTTTTACGCAGTGGATGCCCTTCCAGCCGCAACCCATCTTTGAGAAACACCACACACACTCATTCACACTCATACACTATGGACAATTTAGCCTACCTAATTCACCTGTACCACATGTCTTTGGACTCTGGGGGAAACCGGAGCACCTAAAGGAAACCCACATGAACGCAGGAAGAACATGCAAACATGAAACGCCAACTAACTCAGCCGAGGCTCGAACCAGCGACCTTCTTGCTGTGAGGCGACAGCACTACTGTGCCACTGCGTCACCTATATATAATTTAATTCAATATTTTAATAACATATATTATAAGTAATTAGACTCAATTATGGCCTTAAAAATGTGCAGATTTTGTGTATGCTTAGTTATAGTATCACTAACGAGTTATGCTGCAGTCACACTAGAGCTTGTGTGTGCGGAATTCTGTTGTACTGCACTGTGAAAAGGGGCGGGATTAAACAAGATGAGACATTTAAAAAAGCAAACGATTGGTCCATGTTTTGAATTCCAGTCACGTTTTGATCTTCCATTGGTCTTACGCAATCATGTGATGCAATTTTGCAGGTCAGAGTTCACCAAGCTTGAACTTTCCAATGCAGCAAACTGCGAAACTTGTCGCACGAGCTTGCGTTCCCAGTCTGACGCATTCACATGTGTGTGAATGGGAGTCTATGGGGAGAAAAGTGCAGTGTGACTATTAAAGTAAAATATAATTGTTATGTAGACTGATTAAGTTCATTCCTCTAGTAAATTAACAAGCCATAGACACTGAATGATTTGCCTGAAATAAATGTAATTCAGCATGACATATTGGGTAAATATTGACACCATTGTGGTTAAAACACTGATCGAGTGATTACATAAGAACTTCATTTGTGTTTATTTTGTGCTATAACTAATATGGAGGACAACATCTTGAACTATATGGCAGCTATACAGCCACCCATGAGTGTGGAAATTACACTTTCCCATAATAATTTTCCAAAAAAAAAAAACATTTCATCTATCAAACCTAAACTATGTATTTAAGATCAGTTAAATTTGGAATCAAACAAAAGCAGCATAGACTGCAGGTTATTTAAGACAAAATCTGCTGACTACTTTGCTATTTCTGCACAGATTTGCATTCATTCTTTTTCCTTCAGCGTAGTCCCTGATTTATATGGCGCTGCCACAGTGGTATGAACCACCAATAAATTTGTGAAAAAATAAAATATTTCAGATTTATACAGTAATTTTGAGAGAATAGTAACTAAAAACTTAACTTGCATTAAATAAAAATAAACAACTTTTTGACTCTTATTTAAGGTTCACAATGCAAATACAAATAGAACAACTTGTTTTGTACATTACGTTTCTCATATAATATATACCAAGACAGAAAATATTACTTTGCAAACTGGATTGTACATAAATCATCTTAAAACTCTTGCATATTATTACGTATTAATATAAAAACTGAATAAATACATATTTACACACATTTACATAGGTACATAAGTAAATAAATAGACTCAACGATGAACCATCTGTGGATATCTAGATTTCTGTGGGTGCAGATTCAGTGTGCGCCTATAGTATCTATTCACCTTGTTCTCCGCGTACGAGCGGGCGCAGCCATTTGAATCATTGGCTCGAGACTTCCGGTCCCATTTACTTTCATTCATTTTTAGAGGTTAAAAACAGATCGTTATGCTCCACGATGTTGCAAACTGATGTTTTCTTATTATATTATTCTATTTTGTCTGTATAATCATGCAAACACTTGTTTGTAGAGCGAGTCGTTTGACCGTTTTCAGCCGTTTATTATTCCTAGTCATTTCCCATAGGCAACTGAATCGGAAGTTCTAAAACAATCGCAAAAAAGAGCGCACTTCCGCATTGAATAATAAGGTCAATCTATAAAGGTTGGAATTTAAGATTTAATGTTGATTAAATACAATGAAGATTAAAGATAAATAAGTTATCTATAGATAATAAAATTCTATGTTGATTTAATACATTGGAGATATATAGATAAATACGTTTTAAAAGCACCCTAATTAAAACAACAGTGTTCATTATATTCACATGCAAATCAAATCAAAAGATTTTAGTTTGTTAGTATGTATATTTTTTACACCCCTAGCTGAGATTTTTTTGGTGCAAATACTAGTAAAATAACCAAATCTAATATATATATATATTTCATTGCATAATTCACTTAAGTTCTCTTTTTTCAGAAGTTTTACTTCTGAAAGGGAAACGATCTGCATGTATCTACAAATACACATGCATGAAGGTTATCTACAGTATGCCCGTTGACTGCTAGTTGATCGCTAGTGTTTTTACAAATTCCAAGCAGCATGTTTTTTTATGACAAAGGGAGGGTTTGAGCTGACAGAAGCAGTCAGTAATTCTGACCTTTAGATGATTGGAACAGTTCTTGATGTTTTTCTATAGATTTTTGACCTTGTTGGTGTTTGTTTGTGGCAGTGATAAACTGCCTTCTGTACTGACGAAAATCTTTGGTGAGGTTTTCTTTTATTCTTCTAATCTGGGAAGTACTGCTGTATATCTTATAATGGTGGTGGCTTTAATTTGGAGGTCACCATTGGTATTTGGTCAGCCATAAATACCGTCTAAAGCCTGAAGCTGATATCACAGGCAAGTTGACCTTTGAGTCTCACTTCAGTTATGTATGCCATAATTTAAGCGAACGAGAGAAAGAAGCTGAAAAAGACAACACACTGTTAGAAGAATGAAACTGATGAAGATCACTGACTGTCAAGTTCAGATGCAAATTGAATCCATTGATTTTAGAAAATGTTTTGTTGGGTTTTGAACCCTCGTCTTCTCGCATGATTATCAAAAAACAACTAACACATCTTATGCTTGACTGTTTAAAAAGTAGTTTTTTCTTTGTTTTATCCTGCCAAGAGCACAAAGTTAAACAAGGATTGGCATTGAAGTACAAAAAAATAGCAGCATGGTGCCTCTGATACATCACATACGAACAGTCCTGAGGCCAAAGAAAGGTCATTCAGCAACACGTTCTCACAATACGGCAAAGCAGAAGTAATGCAAAACAGCAACTGATTAAATTTTTAAGCATATCAGTTGGTAAAAAATAGAAGCTTGCAAAAAAATGCATCTTGATATAGCAGCACACATGAGAATATACAGCATGACCGACAAGGAATAGCCTTTCTGACTGTGTATATGCTGTGATTTCCATTAGGGCAAAACCTTTCATCGCTTGATGACACAAATCGGAGCAGTCAGTCTGAAAGCCAAGTTCACTTAAAGTGCGTTGAGTTTGCCCTCAACTTCCCGACCTACTCTAAATCGACACTATACCGACTGTCCATTTATAGTGTTGCATATTAGAGTCGTCTGTGTCTTAAGGCCTTTCAGAAGCATGAAACCTGTCGTGAAATTGGTGGAGTGTAGCTTTCCAAAAGCAGCAGCCTAATCCTAATGCTACTCTTAAGACACTAGTGACATTTTCTGCAGTACAAAGCGCACAAAGAAAGACTGTTAGACACCATGTTTAATGTGGTTTTCCTGTAGCAAAACATTATTCATTGCTTTTATCACCCTGACTCCAACATTGTAATGGATTTGAACCTAACAGAAAGGATGATCATGGGAAAACTGCACATGGTCCGAGAGGTCATTGCCACACAATTCATTCATGTTTTCCCAACACAAATCGAATCGAAAAAAGTTAATTTAACACTTTTAACAAATGTATGGGGAATGAACATAAAAAAGTAAGTTGTCCAAATGAATTTTCAAGAATTGTGTTGTTTTAGCTCATTTTAATTAAGTAGTTTGAACAAGTATTGAGTGCATGCTACTTTTCAGTGTTGGGGATTTTCTTTTAAATTACAACATGTCGAGCGTTACCGCCATTTGATTGGATGACAATCGTCCACTCTCATGGACTGCAGGCTTTAAACTACACTCAATTTTATTTATTTTTTACTCATTCAAACTAATTTAAAATGAGCTGAAACAACACAATTCTTGAGATTTCATTGGGACAACTTAATTTTTTATGTTAAATCCGCATAAATTTGTTAAAAGTGTTAACTTAATCGATTTGTGTTGGGACAACATGAATGAATTGTGTGGAACCGTGCATTTTTTACAGTTTAGATGAAATGCTCAGGAACCACACAAATCATGGATCTGACATGTGATGTCCATTGTAATGGACCCAGGCTCTGAAGAGGTTAACATCCATTGAATGGATTAAAAAAATGAGTGCAACAACAAATCTACTTCACTGGAAAATAGCCTTCATTCATCCAATAAAAAATAAAAGAAAATAGGTTAATGGTTCACATCTTAATTTTATTACTTGACCCAATGAAACAATGTTTTAAAACCTGGTACAGAGCATATTTCTCTTGTTGAAGAAAATAAATTAATTTAAATTATCTTTATGTTTTAAACAAGAAGATATAGCTTTAATCAAAACAACAATTACCTTAAATGTTCATTCATCTAAGTAAAAAAATGCAGGTTAATGGTTTCACATCTGAATTCGATCACTTGTAAATAATTTGCCTTAAACAATATTATTATTTTTTTTATTCCATAAGAGTACAAAGCATACTGAGTTTCTGTTTAATAAGCATGCACTGACCTGTGTGAGTAACCTTAAAATTTACATTGGTCAAAACGCTTAGCTGAGCTCTTAATAAAAACATTTATATTTAACTATGTTTTTAACTTAAAATATATAATATGAATAATAAAAAAAATAATACATAAATATACATTTTTTAATTGGATAAAGTACTGCTTGATTTATTTATTTATTTATTTTTTGGTTTTCAGTGTGGTAATCATAGGCTTTTTTGCAAACTCAGTGTGTATAACTTCACTGCAAAAAAAAGCTGGGTTGCACACGATTCTTTCATGTTGTCCCAACACAAATTAAGTAAGCTTAATCATCTTTACAAATTTAAGTGGATTCAACTTAAAACAATTAGGTTGTCCCAAAAACAACTAAAGCATTGTGTTGTTTCAACTCCTTTTAAATAAGTAGTTTGAACAAACCTTGAGTTTCTAATGCAGAACATCAAGAAAAGATACTTTTTTCTGTTTTTTTTCATATAATAGAATTCAATGCTCAAAAAATTATGTTTGCTGTTTGTTAAAAACGTATTTATGAGCTGAAACAACACAATACATGATTTTTTTTTGTTTGTGGTGGAGGGGGCAACTTAATTGGTTCATGTTCAATCTACTTAAATTTGTAAGAACTACTAAGCTAACTTATTTCCATCATGTTGTCCCAACACAAATCGATTGTGTGGAACCCAGCATTTTTTACAGTGTGGGCATCATCACATTTTTCCAATTATCTTTTCTTTTTTTTTTGTTCAGGAGAAATCATTTCAGAGTGAGTAAATGATTGCATTTTTTTTTTACCCTACAATAATGTTTTTATTCATTTACCCATTTTCATTCCGGACCAAATTGTTTTAATCTTTCTAATTAACAGTCACGCAGCGTAATTAGCTAACCTTTTTAATGAACTGACATCAATTACATTTAGGCATATCATAGGTGTGCCAAAAATGAAATGTGCATTACTTGAAGATGCAGCCACTCTACGCAGTCAGTGTGCCATTTAAAGATAAACATAATGTGCTCTGATGGGACTGCATGCTGAGGAAACTCAATGACAATATAGATCTACCAATAAAACAGCATGAAGCCTTGCTGCGAGTGCATGTAAACCCTGTGAAAATGACAACAAAAAAGTCTTGATGAGCTGAGGGTTTTTCATCTAACGTCTTAACTCTTTCTTGTCCCTCCTTTGCATTTTTGGCCTCCTCCATCTTTCCTTCTCCCAGGAGTATCCGGTGTCTGAGAAATATCATCCACTGGAACCTGATTACAGCATTTATCCTGCGAAATGCCACCTGGTTCGTGGTTCAACTCACCATGAATCCAGAGGTGCATGAGAGCAATGTGGTGAGTAAACAAACATTCTCCGCTTCTCTTGTTACTTTGCCTTTCAAAACACACAACAGCGCACGCACAAACTGTTGTTCAATCTCACAATGCACACACACCCGCTCTCTCCTTCCATCCATTCTTCATTCGCACTAATTCTCTTTTATTTCGCCACCCCGTCACTGTTATTCTGTTGGCACACATGCAGGGAAACACAAGTTTATTAATTGCATTCAAAAGCTGTCCCCGGCACCTGCGGTCTCTGTTTCTGCACTCTTAACGGATGTGGAAATCTAACTACTTTGAGATTGTATGCCACCGTATGCACTAGATGTGTGTCTGTGGGGGTTTTGAGAGGGAATGCAAACAGCTCACCGTCAACTGTTACGCAGAGAATTAATTACCCTGTGCATTTCTGTGCTTCCTTAATCAACTCATCTGAGCAAAGCAATGAATGCATCTACCACCACGTCAATATCAGGTCCAGAGGGCTCTTCCATCGTACATTCATCAGGCTACATCTACGCTAATAGAGAGATTGCTTTGTGTTTTGGTCTTATGTTCACACTCAAGGCACTCTTGTAAATATATCAATCTGCAGTGTAATTTAGACACATCTACTTGAAAAGTGTTCTCTCATTATCAATATCATTTTATAAGTAACATCTCACACTTATTCATTCATTCATTCAAAAAGAGTAAATATGCTATCTATGTTTGCAGAATGTCTTTTGGTGGTTTTTCCATTTTTATGTATTGATTCTGTGTATTATCTTGCCACAGTTGTACCATTCTTAAATAATAACCTTACCATATGTTACATGAGCAATATCACACGAGTAGCAGTACGATGTGGCTGTATATCGGCACTGGTGAGAGGCGTGCGTTAGTGTCCCGCTGCTGTGAGTGTGAAGGCCTGTACACACCAGGACGCTTTTTGCTTGTGTTTTCTGTCTATGTTTAACGCCTTGTGACTAAAAAAAGGATGGCAATTTGATGGTGCACACCAATATGCATAACGCCAGGCGTAAAAGCATCATTTTTAAAGTAACGCCTCATACTTGTTTTGTTTTTTTGACACGACATGTCAAAACCTTCTCCATCAATCAGATTGGCACTTTTGTTCACGTGTACGGAGCTGCTGAAGTTACAGTAAATAGCACTTGGAGGCGCTAAAGCGCAAAACTGTCAATGCGAGTGCACATTAAAGAAAATGCCCAGAGGTGATATGAACATGGAGCTGCTTATTGCCCTAGTGAACAATAATCATTTCTTCATCGATAGAGCTGGAGCTGCTACATGCATCCATCCATGCTTGTTTGAATCGCAAGTAACTTTAACAACAAGCGTGTCAAATTTTTGTCGTCGTCTTATGTGTTACAAGCAGGTGTCAGAAGCTTAAAGTTGTGTAGCGCAATCTAACGTCAAGGAGGGATTTTGCATACTCTTCTGCGCAACCCCAGCTTGGGTTTGAATCCGGAAAAACATCTCGAAAAACGCTGATGATAAACGCAACCAAAAAAGCGTCCCGGTGTGTACAAGCCTTGATATTGTGTTTATACAACAGTTCAATGGCATAATTGTGTATATAAAAAAGAAACTCAAACACAAGAGTCTAAAAACTACTTTCTTCCACCATTCATTCAAATTCACACCATTCAGTCCCATCTCACACTTAATACACTACAATTACTATGGTATAAATACAGCACTACAACATACAAAAGACAGGGATCGACTCAGAAAGTCACTTACCAGTTTATTAATGATTTGATCAGCTGTAGTTGTTGTGCTGTTTTTCTCTTCTAATGGATTATTATGCTGTCTCTGTCACCATCTTGTGCATGAACATCATCAACCGCCTTTGCTCAAAGACAGGCTAATGGCCGCCGACACAGTGTCTCTCAGGAATTATACATATTTAAAATAGGCACTATCCTTATAAATAAACTCCATAGTTGCAATCTTAACAACTACTTCCTGGACTAAAAAAGCCTCAAAAGTACATTATGTTGTCCAACAGCTGCAATATTTGTCAAACTGTAGTGTTCTCTGGTTGTTGCTGTGTGTGGGCAGAGTAAAACACAAGGGTGAAGGGTTAAGAGGCTGGACGAGTGCTGTTATTTGCAGAATATCGCACAGCTATCAGATAATCCAATTAAAGAACCAGACAGAACTGTTGTATAAAATTAGATACATTCACAGTACAGTGATGATAACCAGAATAGAAAATGTTCATACAAAGTTTATATGGCACTCCTGATTTACAGCTCATGTGTTCCATTAAGAACCATAAAATGTTTCTTTAAAAAAAAACTGCAGTCCTACTTTTGTTTACACCTAGTATTAAGATGCATGTTTAAAAATCCAATCACAAGTTGGAAAATGCTTAAAAATAAACACATTGTCTGAAACATTGTGAGCTGTTAACCACATGTAAAGGTAGTTGAAAATGCATTCAATGCAACTGCTTTCATAGTGCTTTTCATTCAGTTTAGTTCATCTTTATTTCTGTAGGGCTTTTTACCATGTAGATTGTGTCAAAGCAGCTTAATATAGATGAAGAAAAGAAAATAATATTTCAAATTGTGGAAAATTCCAGCAAGTCCTCTCAAGGCAGGAGAGTATACTATAATTGTAAAATGCTGGTTTAGTTCTAGTTAAATTAAAACTAGTTCAGTTCAGTTTAGTATAAATGTGACTGTTGAAGTTCAGTTTAGTTCAATTCATATCAGTGTAATGCTAATGTCACTACTGAAGGCAGATCCACTAAAGAGTAACTTCACTGATGCACAGCTCCACTAGTCCCAAGCAGGTAAACTACAGGTGACCAAAATTTCACCAATTGACAGAAGTGAAGAGCAAACCTTGGGAGAAACCAAACTCCGCCGGGTTGACCAGTTTTCTTTGGACAAGTGACTCATTTGTCACTGGGATCTTTACATTAATCAATCTTGTGCTCTCAACTAAGCGAGGACTATGACAACCACCTGCTCAGGATATGGGATTGATTTACAATTATTTGAACCTCACAATAGTCTAACATAAACATACAGATGTCAAATTACAGTGTATTTTTGGATTTTTTTAATTATTTTTTAAATTACTCTTTCTATTCTGACCTTAATCTTAAACATTCTGAGACATATTTTTAAGCAAGTCTGACAGGATTTAATCTTTGCCATTGTTTTGAAGGTGAAAAAGTCCTGATTTTAACATAAACCCTCAGTGTTCTGTGTAGTTTAGCAACCGTTTTCTTTTGCATTCATGTGTCAGCGCTCAGGAAACAAATTATAGTTCTTTCCTTTAAAAGAAATGTGCAATGTGTAAAAAAGATTAACAATGAACCTACCAGAATTCTGTAGCTTCTTGAATGGCCATACTGGTCATTCTGACTATTCACATTAGACCTCATATTGTCACGTCATATTACCATTAAAAGTTTCTATTGCAGTTTAAGAAGGAAGTTTTGAATATCTGCCATCATATTTTATGAATTCATTATCCTAAAAATACTTATTATAATGTAATACTATAATGTTTTGTAATATAGCCTCTAATTGTGTATGAGTTACAAGACAAAGTTTTTTTAGCAGAAAGTTGCCAGGCAACAGAGACAAGGGAATAAGTAGTGGACACTGAAATGCATGCATTGACCTTTATGGCTATTCAAGATAGAAATACTCAGAACTCCTTTGTGTTTTTATTTTTTTTTTAAGTCAGGGTACTATAGACCATTTTGAGGGATGTAAACAATAACAATGGTCCTAACACAGTTCCTCTTTTACATTTTTTATTTTTATAGCTTTAAAGAATTCAAAAAGGTCTGTATATTGATAAATAACGTTATAATAGTTGTTTTAAGGCTAAATTATTATTGAATTGACTCTTATTACAGTTACTAAATAGTTTGACAACAAGCAGGAAATGTTCATGGGCCAAAGACATCACCACATTGAAATGGTCTATAGGGAAATTACCAACCTACGTCACACATGACATAACACAAGTTCAACTACGCATACCGGTTGCAAAAAAAGAAGTTGTGTTGTGCGATAGGATGCAAAAATCGACCACACTGCAACCACAGACGTCTTTGGCTAACAGCTATCATAAGAGCTAAATGGAGTGAGGACCTAATTAAAAATGCTCAGCTTATTTCAGGTAAGTTCATGCGATGCTGAATCATACTCATTACTCATTTTTGATTGCAGCAATGATTTCAGCAAAAACAGTAAATATTGTGAATTAAACTGCGGACACTAAATGCTTAGAATAAAATGTAAAAAGTTCACATACCCTGTCGTACAGGTGCAGTTCGCTGTCAGAATGCAGTAGTTTTGCTTATTGATGATTACCCAGGCCTTGTACAGTTCCGTCTTCTTTCCTTGTCTTTTGATAGGCAGAACCTTGGTTTTTAGCACTACAAAATTTTGAATCTGGTAATCATGGAACATTGTTTCTTGCACATGACCACACAGAACAAAGGTGTTGGCATCCAAAGACTTGTAGGCCTTTAACTTCTCTCTTGTAAAATCACTTGGAGTTTCAATGGGATAGTTGTTTATTTCGGGCTGGATGCTTGGCCATTTCATCTTATCCAATATCCATTGGGAGGGTGCTATCGCAAATGGACCTGCTAGACAAACGCCGCTCACTTTACAGTTAGTTTTGCCGAATAACTGTGCTTATCACTGGGTGACAAGCTGTTATAATACACTGAAAGCATTATGTAAATAATATATATAATAAGTAATGAATATAACTTATCTCTAATACAACAACAAACTCTGTATCGCATCGAATGTCATTCCCTCACTGTAAATGCTAGCAATCACGTTTTTTTCTGCAACCTCACTGCACGTGCATCCTGACTGTTTACAAACCGGCAATTCGTCTATAGGTACTATAGGTTCATAGTACTTTTAATTTCCAAAATGAATCCTCATTACACTTAACAAGTTTACAATGATAATAAAGCTTGTTAACAAGTTTTTAATGATTTAAGAAGAGTTAATTTACAAGTAGCAGAGTATTTACAGCTACTGTATAATTCTATATTTCCACTATATTTCCTGTCCCTTTGTGCCCCCTGGCAGCATTGTCACAAACTGCTGTTGCACCTAAAAACATTTGACTAATCCCTTAAGGCTGATTTATACTTTCACCCGGTGCCACATTGCGCATTTCCGCTTACTGCATGTACACCTCACAAAACAGACGAGGCTTTTATACTTGACGTGTTCCCGTCATGATATTCTTTAAAACGACAGAAGAAACTGACCGTAAAACCAGATGTATAAACAGAGAAGTAGAAAGTTTTACGTAACTACGTCATATCATTAATATCATTTAATGTTTTTATTATTTTTATTAATTATTTTAATGATTATAACGATTTTTATAACAATTCGAAAAAAAAATCTAACTATGATGCATCACTTGCTTTTGTAATATCTCAGACGTTCTACCTATTAAAGAGTATTAAAATATTAATGACAACGGAACATGGATTGCTCTACAAATATATGTTTTAATTATGGAAAAAAAATAAAAGCAAAAAAAGGACACTTACTAATAAATACAGATGTTATTTTTATTTAGCCCACTCCATAATTAACACAATAACGTCTGGCTAGTTTGTGCCCTCTACTTATTCTAAAAAGGCAATAATGGTCCAACATTCATGACCATTATCACCAATAAAGCCCAGAAAAAAAGGACATCAGTATATTGTAAACTCTTTTGGCTTTAACAAACATATCTCTCAGGTTTTTCCAAACTTTTAGAAAAACTTGCTTTCTTTTCTACGGCTGTTGCAATTTCTAGCCAAGAATTATTGGTCATCTAGTTATCCCTATGATCACTCATCATGGATCATATAGATGTCTGTACAGGCGTACCTGTTTCAGACAAAATGTCTTTAAAGTGTTTCACATTCAGCTCAAATGAAATGCGGTGCCGAGTGAACTGTTCGCAGGTCTAGAAAAATGTTGTCTGCTTTGCCAGCTGAAATCATGTTGCACGCACCCAAAGCAAACCTTGTCACATTTGCCACACGCACACTAGCGAATGCGTCGAGTATAAACCAGGCTTTAGTCCAATGGCGGGTCACATGTGACAGTAGTGTTCGTTTTGACTTGTCACTCACTGTTTATAAATTGTATTTTGATAAAGTACAAAATAAAAATAAAAAAACTACAAGAAAAAACTAAGAATGTGTCTTTCCTTTCTACTTTTGGTCTTTGGTCAAAATTCATATTAATGAGATTAAACCAAGCGGCAACTTTACACTCTGCCTCATGAAGCAAATACGGAAGTAACTCAAACTGCAAATCATTGAAATTCCGCTAGTCCTGGCTCCATAATAGAGCAAATTTCTATTGAGCCCACTGTTAAAATGGCCAACTTTACAGCAGAAAAAAAAGGTGTTAACAGTCTGGTACAAAGAACGACTTTGGTTTATATAGCTAATATTACTTTTCATGACATCTGTGAGGGGGGTGAATTTTTTATAACTCATCCGTTTTGTTTATATTAAGTCTGCATAATTAGGAGCGTGGCTGATTATTGTGCATAATGATTCCGGCTGATTAGCCGCTGAACTTGGCATATACATCAAATTTTTGTGTTGTTTTATGTGGCTTTACACATTCAGTTGCTTTTTGGAATTATTTCTTACAATTATCAGATGATATGGCATGCTGTGTGCACTTAATTGTGCTCACAAACCATTCAAGTTGTCTCAATTTTCCAGGTGAGTGAAATTATAAACTTATATATCATGTCTATAAATGTATTTGTTTTATTCAAGATCAATTATCATTTATTTTTTTCTTTCAAACTTGAATACACTGCAGAATCTGACAGATTGATTAGCTGTAGGCTATAGAACAGTCATCTGAAACACTGTCATACAGTGTTATGCCTGGATTTCATCAATAGGCTTGCATTTACTAACACAGACTATATTTTAAGTGTTTGGAAGTAGTTTGTGCTTTCCTTCTGTAGAAAAACATCATAAGAACAATGCTTAGTGGCTCAATGTATTACAGCAGTGTTTTTAAAAGACTAAACACTTTATTGATAGTGTACAACCAAACACATGCAGTCAGAACACAAACGAATCGCAGGTAATGAAGTATTAAGCATTTCTCCCAAAGAAAAGCCCATCTAAGCAAAATGCTAGCAGGCGTCTGTAGCTCCACTTACGCTCGCCACTTTGCCCTTGTTTGGTATCCCCCGGTCGGTGTGATGACGCGAGAACAAAATGGCGACAGTTGGTCATGCCTACTTGTAGCTTTTTTTGCATTCTTCAGAAACCTATGGGGGACGTCATAGATTACGTCCATATCTTTCACAGTCTACGGATTAAACATGTACTTGGGGAGCTTTTATTATGTATTACACATGTGAAGTTAGATGATTTTATCATCTGGAACATCTGGACATTCTGGAAAATTCCTCAAACTTCTGGCACAGAGAGTGTTTTGAATTTTTAACAGTTTTTATACACATCCAAATTAATTTATTCATAGCCTGAAATTCAGTTTTATCTTTATTATGCATATGTTTTTTCAGATGGTATCAAAGTTCAATTGCATCATGTCCTTGATACACATGGTTGGCTGTTGACAAAGTATAATTTGTGCATATTTATCTGTTTTTTAATGCAAAGACCGATTTAATTGGCTCTTCATGCTAAGATTCTGCACATTAGTTCTACCTCTGAACTCCCCTGGAGAGAAACCTAAAAAAAGATGCAAAAAAAGTTGCATGGAATTTTAAAGCGGAAGCGGCTATTAAATATTCCTCCAGGTCTGAATGAAGACAGCAGTGGCCCAATTCTCTCGAAAGCTCTTTGAATGATAAGAAATGATTTGTGTACAGATTGACCTTTCTGGATGAAATAGAACAAGACTTCTTGGACTGAATAGAGAGCTAGAGGCTGTTTAACTGTGAAGGAAATTGTGTAAATACAAGATGCCAGAGAGTCTCTTGTTTTCAATAGTTTCAGTTACGCTTCCAGCTACCCAGTTGAAAAGGTTTACTCAAAGACCATCTTGGCTCATCGATCTGCTTTGCTTAACAAGGTTGAGCTGTGCTGTATGTACAAGTGACATCCGATTAGAAAAGGCTCATGGTGGAGCTAACAGTCTTTCAGCCGGTTTAATAGTGCAGAATGACAGGTTTATTGTCAAAAGTGTCACTTTGTGGAGAATTTATGCATCGGCAGTTAATGAAAGATGTTGTTCAGTAAGTAACTGCAAAATTAGCAATAAAGATCTTACAGAAGCTTATAATCTGTACACGAGTCCTAAATTCCTGTCGCACCAGGGGGCCTATTATGAAGCGGGGCTGTAAAGTCTTCTGAAGTACTTTTGAGAGCCTTAGGAGTTTGTGAGAGAAGCTTTTCGTTTTTTCCCCCCGTGCCATTTCACATGTTGAAAGAAAATCATTACCACAGAATACATGTAATGGTGTGTGGACTATTAGCTGATTAATGTCTGGAAAATAAAAAGTATGCCTCAAACAAAATCATAAATAGTCTATTAACAACTTTGTAGTTCACAGTATGCCTGAATTTAACACTTATTTTTTTATTTAACATTTACAATTTTTGTTAACAAAAACAAATATCAATAATGAGAAAAAATAGCAAGATTTCAGCAAGATATAGCAAAAATTGCTGATTTTAAAAGGAATAGCAGCATATATGAGTACACCCCCACATACAGTTGCAATCAGAATTATTCAACCCCCTAATTTATTAGCCCCCCTGTTTATTTTTTTCCCCAATTTCGTTAACAGTTAAATTGTTTAATGGAGAGAAGATTTTTTCAACACATTTCTAAACATAATAGTTTTAATAACTCATCTCTAATAACTGATTTATTTTATCTTTGACATGATGACAGTAAATAATATTTGACTAGATATTTTTCAATATACTTCTATACAGCTTAAAGTGACATTTAAAGGCTTAATTAGGTTAATTAGGTTAACTAGGCAGGTTAGGGTAATTAGGCAAGTTATTGTATAATGATGGTTTGTTCTGTAGACTATGGAAAAAGTAAATAGCTTAAAGAAGTTAATAATTTTGACCTTAAAATGGGTTTTAAAAATTAAAAACTGCTTTTATTCTAGCCAAAATAAAACAAATAAGACTTTCTTCAGAAGAAAAAAAATATTATCAGACATAGTGTGAAAATGTCCTTGTTTTGTTAAACATCATTTGGGAAATATTTAAAAAAGAGAAAGGGGGTTCAATAATTCTGATTGCAACTGTATCTCTCATTTAATTTAATATTTTTATAGGATGCTTTACAATATTATATTTGTGTATATACATTAGTTTAGTCAGTACTGAAGCCAAATCTGGAACTAATCTAACAAAATAACTAACGATAATGATTCAAAAATTTGTAGCTCAAATTTATGATAGGGACAAATATTAAATACATTTTCAAAAATAGGAAAAATGAAGAGAAACAAAAAATAAATACAATTTTGTTGAAGTGTGTTACTTTGTATTTTTTGGCAATATTTTGCATGAATTTAAATGTATTATCTTTGCATTTCTAAAGATATTCTGTGACTTAAATATTATTTTAATAAATATATATGTTTAATAAATATGTTTTGTTCAAATGCATCAATATATATATATATATATATATTACCCATATTCACTGAGAAATGGAGAAAAATGTTCACTTCTAAAATGGGCTGTGCTCATATATGCTGAGCACTGTACACTGAAAAAAATTATTTAGAGATGATTCCTTGGATTTACTAAATTTTTTACGTTAAGTGACTGTAAACAATTTATTTGGGCTGAATTTAAACAAACAAATTAAGTAGAATTTTATTTTATTTTATTTGTTTAAATTCAATACAAGTAAATTGTTTGCAACAGTTTTGCAGACATAATGTTTTTTCAGTGTACATATTAACAAAGTTAATACAACATTGTATTATTTGAGATTTATCGAAACAATTCAATTTATTCTATAATTTAATCCGATTTTCATTTCGATATTAATTTTATCTCCTGCTCAAGGCTGATGAAAAATAGATATAAAATAGAGCGTATTGTAAATATTTTTACTATTTAAAATAACAATTTTAAATACAGATAAAAACTGATTTAGGTCCCACCTTATATTGTGTCGCTTATACCTGTGAACTAACATGGTAACTAGATGTGTAAGTAGTATGTATCTACAGTGTATGTAAACACTGGTACATAGTATTTACTTGTGTAATACTTGTGTAACTACACACATGTAACAACCCACTGAATATGTGCGAATTCAAATGTGTAACAGGACATTAGTAACAACCCTAAAGTGCACATCAACCCTAAAATTCAACTGACCTCCATAGACTACAGCAAATAGTCCGGACTGCTGAATGAATCACCGGCACTACCCTTCCTACACTTCAAGAACTGTACTCTTCCAGAGTGAGTAAAAGGGCTTGCTAAATCACTCTGGATGCCTCGCACCCAGCACACTACCTGTTTGAACTGTTACCGTCTGGTCGGCGCTACAGAGCACCAAGCACAAAAAAAGCCAGATACAGGAAAAGTTTCTTTCCTCAGGCCATCTACCTCATGAACAGTTAAATATTCTCCTACTGTGCATAAACGTTTAATACTTTCTCATACGCACTTGTACACAGCACCTTATAACAATATACAATGCAATACTTTCTCCATTCGCATTGGTACACAGCACCTTATAACCTGTATATTCACAACATATCTACATACAATTCAACATCCAGATATTTTTTTTACTTACTGCATCTCTGTTTAATGTTTATCACCTTTTTCTTTTCTCATATTTAATTTTGTGTTGTCACTTTATGTATACTGGAAGCTTCTGTTGCCAAAACAAATTCCGTGTGTGTGTGAAGCACACTTGGCAATAAAACTGATTCTGATTCTGATCTGTAACAAGAATTATGTAAGTGCATTGTGTAACAACAATATGTCCTTGCATGTGTTTTCCCACTTCCACATACTTTTCCATGTTTGCATAGCATGTACTTCTGAACATTGTATTAGAATAAGAATGGCAGAACTAACACTGCATTAGAAGGTTTCACCTTGTGATACCAGTGTAATTACAGTGTAAATTAAATCCTCAGGAACTGTCCACTCAATTTAAAGTGTACTTACATGGTAAATCCTCAGTGTTGTTCATATTTTTACAAGTTACACAGTAATTTGTGACCATTTTACATTTTATATTAAGTTTCTGAGGATTTAACATTTAAGTAAACTGTTAATAAAGTGCTGCATAAAAGATATTTGTACAAGTTACACGGTAATTTGTGACCATTGTACACTTTATATTGAGTGGACAGTCCCTGAGGATTTAATTTACACTGTAATTGTGCTTGTATCACAAGGTAAAACCTTCTAATGCATTGTTGGTTCTGTCAAAAATTATGTTCTGGAAAGTTCTGGGAAAGTATGTGGAAGTGGGAAAACACCTGCAAGTATATAGTGTTGTTACACAATGCACTTACATAATGCTTGTAACAAATGTGTACATTCTTTGTGTTGTTACTAATGTCCTGTTACATACATGTCCTGTAGTTACATACTACTTACACATTTAGTTACCATGTAAGTTCACAGGAATAAGTGGCACTTAATATAAAGTGGGACCCTGATTTTTTCCTGTTTTTCAAAGCAGAAGATTACAGAAGTTACCTCTTAAACAGAAATCGCAGGTCTGAACGTTTATAATCTTTTGGTTACACTTGAGTTCCTTCTTGAGTCATAACTCAGGCCTGTAATCTTCAATCTTGAGCCCGGAGTGGCAGATTTTCTATCTTCTCTTGAGACAACAACTTGACAGAGCCCAGTGATGAAATATGGCCAAAACAAAGGAGCGGTGTCTGGGATTAAACAGGATTAAACAGAGCCTTGACTCCAACAGAAACCCCTCTGATGTGCCAGCTTGTCTCTTCCAAATGTCAGGAGCATCTCTGCTTTTTCATGCAGCTACGCTACTGTCATCCTCTCTGTTAAATGACTCTGTCATCCACATGTTTTTGACTTTAATTTTCACAGTTTCTTACCTTTATGGTAGCACTTAAATTTAGGAAGTGCATATTTATTAATAATAACAAATGTTTTTAATTACTGCTTGCTTATTGATTGAACGTGAGGCATTTCTTCAACATAGGCTCATTGTGAAAATGTAGCATTCATTTAGCATTTTGTCACTAAAATGAATGCTACAGGGTGGTATGATGCCATTCCTTTTCATGCTTACCGGCTGACTGCTTACCCCAGTATGGATGGCTTTCCCGCTGTTACCAGTTTGTGCAGTTAGCTTGCCATGATAACGGGGTTTGAGTATAGCAAAGAACGATTCCATAAAGTAGGTAAGAAAAAAAAAGCCCAAAAATAAAATAAACAAGAAAATAGCAGGGTGAGACTGTGGTAAAATCTGAAAATGTGGTAAAAATCAGGCAAGGGCTTTTATTTTTCTGGATTGCTTTTTAAAACTGTCGGTTAGGTTTAGGGAAGTGGGTGCTCAGGTCAGTCAGTGCTTTTGAAAACACTATTGGTTGGGTTTATCGAAGGAGTCAGTCAGGGGTCAGTCGTTTGGTCAGTCAGTCAGATGACAATGGCCTCTGTGGACTTACGTTAGAATAGCAGGCGCGATTGGCAGTCGCAAGAGAAATTTGAGATCTGAAAAAGCATAAACAGCGGCCTCTGGTGGCTTTCAGAAAACAAAAACTGCAAAAAATTGTAGCTCCTGGGAGTGTATTTGGCGCTCTCCAGAAATGTATACAGCTGTACATTTTCAGAATGAGCCTGGGTTGCATTTCCTGAATGTTTAGGGATGGGGTGAAGGTAAGAAATTTAGAATATGGTCATATAATGTACTTTTAAATAAAGAGTTCAGATGCAAAAACCTCTAAATGCTATCTGAAATTTCCTTCAAATACAAGCATTTTTCTCAACCTCCTATGTTTAATTTAAGTTATTAAACTTTACAGGTAATGAAAATACACTATTCATCAACATAAAAGTGAAATTACAGAAACTACCCACAAGAACATGAGAAAAAGGCTCATTTTAGAAGAATAGTTTAGACAGTTTTGGATCTGAACTCTTCAAATATTAATGTTGTAAAACACAAATTACACTCCAGACCTCAGTGTCAGATAATCCCTCAGAACTTATTTAAATATAATGTCTAATGCACAAGTAGTTTTCTTATTATTTTATTTATATAACATTAATATTGCTTCAGCATTGTACACTTTCACACTATCAGTTGTCTATTCATATGAACTAATACATTCAATTCAATTCACCTTTATTTGTATAGCGCTTATACAATGTAGATTTTGTCAAAGCAGCTTCACATTCATGATTATAGTATTGAAACAGTGTCAGTTTGATTTTCAGAGTTTCAGATCAGTTCAGTTTAGCTCAGTTCAGTGTTGGTTAATAATCACTACTGAGAGTCCAAACACTAAAGAGCAATTCCATCAATGCACAGCTCTACAGATCCCGAACCATGCAAGCCAGTGGTGACAGAGGCGAGAAAAAAACTTCACCAATTGGCTAAAGTGAAGAATTTAAAAAACCTTGAGAGAAATCAGGCTCAGTTGGGCACGACCATTTCTTCTATGGCCAAACGTCTTGTGCAGAGCTGCAGTCTAGGCGCCTGGAATCTGGAGAATGCTGGACCTCAGCGAAGACTCGTCTGTCCTTGGAACGTCACAGGAATCAGTCTCATGCTCTCCATTCCTACATGACCACCACAACAGCTGCTCAGGATGCGGCCTGGTGCACGATTGTGAAAACCTCCGGATCATCCCGTCGCTGGTCTTGGATCGCATCAGTGGCGCTGCATAGTCTGAGGGCCCCGGGATGAGTACCCCTAGGTGGAAATAGAGAATAAGAGAATAATTTGCGTAGCTGCTGTTCATAGTGTATATAAACGAGATGCAAAAACTTGCGGGGGGCACAATCATGCATCATACCGCTAAGTGATGCACTGCGTGTATGCTTTGCTAAAAAGATTTTTAATTAAGGTTTTTAATCTAGTTTTGAGCTGTGAGAGTGTGTCTGAGCCTCTGACATTATCAGGAAGGCTATTCCAGAGTTTAGGGGCCATAAATGAGAAGGCTTGACTTCCTTTACTCGACTTTGCTATTCTAGGTACTACCAGAAGCCCTGAGTTTTGAGATCTTAAAGAGCGGGTTGAATTGTAGCGAGACAGGAGGTTGGTTAGATAAACAGGAGCTAGATTATTTAAGGCTTTTTAGTCATAAAAGCATGAACTAGCTTTTCTGCATCTGAGATGGATAGCATACTTCGTAATTTAGCAATATTTCTCAGATAAAAGAAAGCAGTTTTTGTGACATGGGATATATGATTTTCAAAAGTTAAATTGCTGTCTAATATGACACCCAGATCTTTTATAGTAGAGCTAACTCTAACTTTGTATCCCTCTAATTGCAGGTCAAGTTGTGAGAACTGCTGTGTGCAGGATTTAGGCCCGATAAGTAATAATTCTGTTTTGTCTGAGTTTAAGAGAAGAAAATTGTTGGTCATCCAGTCTTTAACATCTTTAATACACTCAGTTAGCTTAGATAGTTCAGACATCTTATCCGGTTTAGTTAAAATATATAATTGAGTATTATCTGCATAGCAGTTAAAGCAGATCCCATGTCTTCTAATAATGTCACAATAATGTCATGTAATACATACAAATATAATATTTAATAAGATACAAATTGAATCCATAAAATGTTGAGATCAACTTATACCTTCAAGATTTTGTATATAATCATGTTATTTGGGTTAAAAGTTAACCATCTGCACTATTTTAAATATCTTTTTAATGTTAAATGTAAGATGCATGGCTCAGGCCAGTTTTAAACACAGGGGGTCGTTCATGTAAATTAACTTTTCTGTTTGCATTTCTTCTTGTTTTAACTCAAGAATTCAATGATCAGATAGGATTCTCATAAATTAAATACTTTATTAGCCCAAAAAAGACACCACAAATCTGTCCTTGCCTTGAAATGTAGCAATCAAATGGAATTTCAATCTGTCAAATATAAAAACATTCAAATTCAGAAGTTAATTTGGCATTGACCGAAATTGTAATACATCTTACAGTAAGAGCAAGTATGATGCTTCTCATATTCCTGTCATGTGAAGCCACAACTCAATGGCTTTCATCATGTTTTCATCTAAATCTGTTCCAACCTGGGGCCTCGTTTCAGATCCCTGTCCCATTCACCCATCTGCACCCGTCCCTTCCCTCAAACTAGAAAGATTTTATCCCCTGCTTGGTGTGTTTGAACTCGCTTCAGTCATAAAGAGTAGCTCTTCCTCACACACACACACGTGCACACACCAATAAGCTTTCATTTCCTTAAGCTATTAAAATAAAAGCTTTTAAAACAGAGACGTCTAAGCAGAAGTGGCATGGCGATTTCCGCAGGCACAGTTTAGGAGAGTTTCTAAAACCTCTAACTGAATTTTTCTCTCTCTCTCTCACTCTCTCTCTCTCAGATCTGGTGCAGGCTGGTCACAGCGGCGTATAATTATTTCCATGTGACCAATTTCTTCTGGATGTTTGGAGAAGGTTGCTATCTGCACACTGCCATAGTACTGACATACTCTACAGACAAGCTGAGGAAATGGATGTTCATCTGTATAGGCTGGTGTAAGCATCCCAACATGCACCGTTATTTGATCCAGATATACTCTACCGGTCAAACGTTTGGGATCAGTGAGATTTGTTTTAAATATATTTCGAAAAGAAGTCTCCATTCTGCTCACCAGGGCTGCTTTTATTTGATTAAAAGTGTCAAAAAGATATACACAGGAGACCCAAATGCAAGTGAATGCAAGATGATTTATTAAAGAGTCACAACTGGTATTCATCTTACCAGATATAGTGTGGAGCAAGGGTGCTCACACCAGGAATTCAACACGCTAAACAGCGGTAATAGTTCATCCGAGAAACAGCGCCAAAGTGAAGTCTCTCACTGATATCTCACCAGATATCGAGGGAAGGGGAAGGTTAGCACTATTAAGCAACTCTCAAGGAAATCGACACGCTTACCATCTGTAATAGTTCATCAGAGTAGCGGATTCGGGATGAAGTCTCTCACTGATATAGTTGTCAAGTGCAGGCAGTTGTAACAACATCAACAAAACGGAGACGTGCATAAGGTCCAAATATAACAGACTTATGGTGAAACACCACCACCAGATAGAGCGAGAGCACCTAACAGGAAGCAGACACAGGAGTGAACAAACAACGGACTGATAATGCTATCTACAAAACACTGAACATATATAGGTGCGTGGTAAAGCGTAACAGCTGTGACTGATAGAAAACAGCTGAAAGATATAAGTGGTAACAAGACACGTGACAACCCAGCTGATGAATGTAAACACACACACACACACACACACACACACACCACGCTGTGAAGATAAACCCAAACAAACACACCCACTTTCCACACACACACATGCAAGAAGAACAGATAGATCCACAACCGTGACAAAAAGACTGTAAAATTGTGAACCATCATTACTATTTAAAATATCTGTTTTCGTATTGAATATAGTTTCATTTATTGAAATAATGTTATAGAATGTAAATGCAATTTATTCCTGATTTAAAGCTGCATTTTCAGCACTATTACTCCAGTTTTCAGTGTCACATACAGTGCATCCGGAAAGTATTCATAGCGCTTCACTTTTTCCCACATTTTTGTTACAGCCTTATTTAAAAATGTATTAAAGTCATTTATTTCCTCAACATTCTACATACAATACCCCATAATGACAATGTGAAAGAATTTTTTTGTAAATTGTTGCAAATTTATTAAAAAATAAAAAACCTGTAAAATCCATGTAAAACCATGTAAAAATCACAGATTCGGGTTCAGGCATGCTTTGCACTTACACTACAGCTCAGGCACTCTTTGCACTTACACTATAAGTGTACCATGCCAAAGCCCAATCGAACCGTGCTCTGGCCCACCTCTTCCAACCAGGCCAGGGCCGGCCAACTAAACCATGCCTGAGCTCGATTCGGAGCACTCACACTTGTCAAATGAACCAGGAAACGCACCTGGGCACGATTCGGATAGCATAGTAGTATGAGTAGTATAGTATAGTATGAGTACTGTTTACATTTTAGACAGGTCAAGTAGCGATATTAAACAGGATGACATGGAGATGCTAAACATTTCATTTAATTGGTCATGAAATACCTGATTATTATTTTAAATAGTTTTCTGAGATCTACTTAAAATGTTTAGAATTTTCTGAATTTACTTAAAATCTGAACTTTCACATTTAAAAAAAAAAACTAGTTTAGAAGTATATTTTCTGTCCTGTTTTGACTAGATTGTTGACTTAGATTTAATCTCCCACTGCTGTTATTGGCTAAAAGTTTTGCATATTAACAGGGTAAACAGGCAGTGAAGTTGAATTGGGCATAGATCTTCTGTGAAGTTGGAGCTTATCCACTCTATTACATCATAGAGTAGAACATAGCAAAATCAGTTGTTTTGATAGACTGCCTGAAACTTAGAGGATGTTTGTATAGTACTGTGACCTCTAATATTTCAGAAAATCCAGGGAAATTAGATTTCTCAGTTCATGACTCCTTTAAAATAACCATATTACAGTATTAAATCAAATTAAATCAAATCACTTTTATTGTCACATCATCAGCAGCACGTGTGCTATGATGAGTGAAAAGCTTAGGTGCTGGCTCCAGACAGTGGAAAATACAGATAGTGCAAATACAACAACAGTGCAAAAAAACAGACAGTGCAAATACAACAACAGTGCAAAATACAGACAGTGCAAAATACAGACAGTGCAAATACAGTGACAGTGTAAAATACAGACAGTGCAAAATACAACAACATACTCACAAAAAAGAAACAAAACAGTGTAAATTTGGCAATGTGACAGTGATGCGTACGATGGATAGGTGTACACATAGTTGTAGGCAGTATTGTTTAAGTATGGATTGGTTAAAGTGCAGTGCATGCTACATCTTTATGGTGTGGGGTATGGGAGAGTTTGTGTGGGGTGTGTTAAGTGTTCATCAGCCTGATAGTCTGAGGGAAGAAACTTTCCTTCAGTCGACTGGTGCGTGACCGAATGCTGCGGAACCGTCTGCCTGAGGGTAGCAGAGAGAAAAGTCTATGGCTTGGGTGGCTGGAGTCGCTGATGATTCTCTTGGCTTTCCTCATGCACCTCCTGGTGTAGATGTCCTGGAGGGAGGGAAGCTCACCTCCTACTACACGTCCAGCAGTTCGCACAATCCTATGTAGACCTTTGCGATTGCTGCTGGTGCTGTTCCCGTACCAGGTGGTGATGCAGCCAGTGAGGATGCTCTCCACAGTGCAGGTGTAGAACGAGCGGAGGATGTGGGGGCTCATTCCAAACCTCCTGAGGCGCCTGAGGAAGAAGAGGCGTTGTTGTGCCTTTCTTAACACTGCGTCTGTGTGAGCAGTCCATGTCAGATCCTCAGCGATGTGTACTCCAAGAAACTTGAAAGTGCTGACTCTCTCCACTGGTGTCCCGTTGATGGTTATGGGAGTGTGTTCATTCTTCTCTCTCTGTTGAGTGAGAGGTGGTTTTCCTGACACCACTGCGTCAGAGTGTGCACCTCCTCTCTGTAGGCCGTCTCATCATTATCTGTGATTAGGCCCACCACCGTTGTGTCATCAGCAAATTTAACGATGACGTTGGAGCTGTGTTTGGATGTACAGTTATGTGTGTACAGGGAGTACAGGAGTGGGCTGAGAACACAGCCCTGTGGAGCACCAGTGTTGAAGATCAGTGTGGATGAGGTGATGTTGTTCATTCTGACCACCTGGCGTCTGCTTGACAGGAAGTCCAGGATCCAGTTGCACAGAGAGCTGTGTAGGCCCAGAGCCTGGAGCTTCACCACCAGCTTGGCAGGCACTATGGTGTTGAATGCTGAGCTGTAGTCCACAAACAGCATTCTCACATATGTGTTTTTGTTGTCCAGGTGAGACAGAGCAGTGTGCAAGGTGAAAGCAATTGCATCATCAGTGGAGCGGTTGTTTCTGTATGCAAATTGCAGAGGGTCAGTGTTAGCGGGCAGTACAGAGCAGATGTGATTTTTAATCAGCTTCTCAAAGCACTTGCTGAAGATGGGTGTCAGTGCAACCGGACGCCAGTCATTCAAGCATGTGGTTTTAGCTGATTTCGGTATTGGCACAATAGTAGCCGTCTTAAAGCATGTGGGAACCACAGACCGAGAGAGCGAGAGGTTAAAGATGTCCGTGAAAACCCCCGCTAGCTGGTGTGCGCATGCTTTAAGTACACGTCCAGGGATGCCATCTGGGCCCGTAGCTTTTCGGATGTTCACGCGACAGAAAGATCTCGTTACATCCGCTACAGAAACAGTGAGTGTGCTGGCGGTTTCTGTATCGGCCGCGGGAGCGCGCTGTGTGTGCGCGCTGTCCTGGGCTTCAAAGCGGGCATAGAAAGAGTTGAGCTCGTCCGGGAGAGACGCAGCAATGTTCACAGTGGTGGATTTATTACTTTTAAAGTCCGTGATGTAATTAAGTCCCTGCCACATGCTCCTTGCGTTATTGGTGTTAAATTGACCCTCTATCTTGTCTTTGTATTGACGTTTTGCTGCTTTGATCGTTTTTCTGAGGTTGTAGTTTGCTTGTTTTTGTTCCTCAGCATTTCTGGATTTATAGGCGGAAGTTCGCACTGATAGGGCTGTTCGAACTTCGCCGTTGATCCATGGTTTTTGGTTAGGGTAGATACGGACAGTTTTTGTTGGGACCACGTCTTCTATGCACTTTCTGATGAAGCACGTAACTGTGTCTAAGTACACTTCGATGTCGTCATCAGAAGCTGCCCGGAACATCTCCCAGTCAACGTCATCAAAACAGTCTTGAAGTATGGAATCCGATTGGTCTGACCAGCTCTGAAACGTCCTGAGGGTGGGTGGTTCCCGTTTCAGTTTCTGCCTGTAAGCAGGCAAGAATAGAACAGAAGAGTGATCTGATTTGCCAAATGGTGGGCGGGGGAGGGATTTGTAAGCATCCCGGAACGGAGAGTAGCAATGGTCCAAAATACGATCGCCACGCGTGTTTGTGGTGATATGTTGAAAGTATTTTGGAGCGATTTTCCTGAGATTGGCGTTGTTAAAGTCCCCTATAACAATAAACGCTGCCTCCGGGTGTGCGGTTTCCTGCTCGTTTATGCTCCTATACAGTTCTCTGAGCGCCTGCTCTGTGTTGGCTTGAGGGTGGATGTAAACAGCCGTAATAATGACCGATGTAAATTCCCTTGGTAGCCAGTATGGTCGACACCGAAGCATAAGGTATTCCAGATCAGGAGAACAAAATGATCTAACTGGGTGTATGTTTCTCTCATCACACCATAAGTTGTTAATAAAGAAACAAATACCTCCTCCTTTGCTTTTTTCCTGTAAGTTCTTTCGTTCTATCCGTGCGGTGCAAGGAGAACCCCGAAAGTTCAGCAGCTGTGTCTGGTACCTCCGCAGATAGCCAGGTTTCTGTAAGACAGATAATGCAGCAGTTTCTTGTTTCCCGTTGGAAGAAAATGCGCGCCCGTAGCTCGCAAAGTTTGTTGTCCAGTGACTGAACGTTAGCCAGCAGAATGGTGGGGAGCGGAGGTCGAAATCCACGGCGTCTTAGTCTGACCAGGACGCCGGCTCTCTTTCCTCTTTTCCGGCTGCGTTTGCGTCGTCGCCTCGGTTGTGTGGCCCAGACAAAGGGCTCTGTTGTTGTGTTTGTAAACAGAGCGTCGTTGAAGAACTCAAAGTCCGGTTTTCGGTGTGCGACGAGGGAGCCAATTTCTCGAAGTGTGTGTCTGTCGTAGGCAATAAGAGTGTGTACATCCAGCACGAAAAACAACAAAAATACAAGTAAAACATACAAAACACAACGAAGTTCGCTGGGAGCTCGCAACACGGCGGCCATGCTCGGCGCCACAACAAAAAAAAATAAAAATAAAAATAAAAATAAAAATAAAAAAAATAATAATAAAAAAAATTAAAAATTACATTATATAATTGATATAGTACTTAGATTCTTAAAAAAAAAATCAATCAGTCAAATCTATCTTTTAAATTCATATTTTTAGGAAACACTATACATTATACATTATATTATTCAGTACTGAAGCCAAATCTGGAGCTTATCTAACAAAATAACTCATGATGGATCAGGGTAGGGCTAAGTAGGAGCACTCACTCTGAACCCCTGAGCTCTGCGAGGGTTGTGGAAATTCCAAATTGAACCAAAACAAACAATTACACTTCGCTTAAGATTGGCTAGGAAAATTTGTCACATTTTCGACCAGCAGAACTTCGGAATCTAAAAATAAGTAAATAACTTATGATAACAGTCCAAAAACTAGTACACCAAAATTTGTTATAGAAAAAATATTAAACACAAAATTAAAAAAGAGGAAAAATCAAGAGAAGCAAAAAATAAAAATAAAAAATTGTTTCAGTTTTGTAGGTTGTAATTTAATTGTATTATCTTTATGTTTGATGACTAAATGACTAAAATATTATTTTAATAAATTTCTCTGTTTAATAAATCTGTTTTGTTTAAATGCATCAAAATACATTGCCTATATTCACTGAGAAATTGATACAAATATTCATTTTCAAAATGGGGTGTACTCAATTATGCTGAGCAAAGTATATAAGGTTGTATTTATGACATCAGCAGAAGAGGAAAGTATTTTTGATGCAATATTAATGAGACCAAAATTTAGCCATGATAAGATGCTCATCTCTGCATTAAAACGATCTAAGAACACAAATAAGGTCAGTTCTGGTGTCATGTTGCCTTTTAAAGTGCACCAGTGATAAAATTACTGTCAGTTAATAACTTGAAAAAGAGATGGAGTTTCAGTACTTGATAATTACACTAATGAGGACTGCAATTTGATCAGGTTCTCCTCCGAACCATGGGCGAATTATTATGTGAATAAACAAGCCTTGGATTTTCCTCATTAAAAATACATTGCAAATGAGTCATTGCCGAGGATTTATCACACAGTTTCTTAATAGTATCAATTATACTGTTTGTACAATGTCTTTGATTTTTGAAGTATTGAGAGTGGGTGGAAATCTGCTCTGCTTTTATTTCCGCAGGTATTCCTTTCCCCATTATCGTCGCATGGGCCATTGGCAAGCTGTACTATGACAATGAAAAGTGAGTTACTCTCATTCTGAGCCTTTTTCCCTCCTTTTTCTTGCTTTTTTATCTCGCATAATTCCTGCATTTTGCTCCATAGACGCACAAAATCCCTGACCTCATTTACAATAAAGGCAATTAAAGGTTAGATTAACTCCAATTTTCTCCGTCATCTACCCTCGCTCTGGTCATTAAACAATCGATCCACGCTAAAGCCGGAGAAACACTCCATGCTCTGAGTGATGCTAATTAACACCTGCTACTCACTGAATTAATGAGCGACACTGATGTAAACATCCTGAAACTCAATAGTCTAGACATATATATATATATATATATAAACTAGAGGATCACCTTTCTGTTAGAAAAAAATAAGAAATAAACATCTGTGCACACTTTTAAAAGGAGAGATTTTTCTAAAGCTTACATTAGCTGTTTTATCCTAATTTATAGATCAGACAGACAGACAGGCGGACGGACGGACGGACGGACGGACAGAAAGATAGATAGATAGATAGATAGATAGATAGATAGATAGATGGATGGATGGATGGATGGATGGATGGATGGATGGATGGATGGAT
>CAIGQZ010016425.1:9651541-9662031 GCA_903798205.1 Danio tinwini
GATGGATGGATGGATGGATGGATGGATGGATGGATGGATGGATGGATAGATAGATAGATGGATGAATAGATGGGTGGATAGATGGAGATGGACAGACGGACGGACGGATGGATGGATGGATGGATAAATAATAGACAGACATTAATTAATAACAGACAGACATTTTGTTCTCTATTCAGTATTCAAGAAAACATTGCTCATTGTTAGCTTTATTCTTGTGTGTAAATTGTTCTTAATTGGAGGTTCTGGAGTGCTAACAAAATAAAAGCCGATTAATTTCCTTCAGAAGCTTAATTACAGATTCGTTGCTAACATCTATTTATTTCTTGTTCACACTTACATTTGCCGTAAACTACAGAGCAGCACATCCCGACTGGCACATTGTGACCTCAGAATAGGTCACGGCTCTGCACAGAAAGGAAAACAATGCTAAGTGCTAAAAATAAAATGTGGCTAACTGGATTACTGTTACTCATATTATGTTGTTAACGTCAAAGACTGTATATCAAGTGTAACTCTGGAATGTTTTGTTTTCAAAATTCATTTACTTGGACGAAACCACTTGATACCACTTGAGTCACCTGATAGAGGTTAGCCAGATTAGCCTAGCCCTGATTAGCCTTATAGCAAATGACATATGAGCATAGACAGGTTACAAGAAACATAGAAAAGGCTTCACGATGTCAAGGAAAAATCACAATATTAGATAAACTATAAAAGTACTGATTCAGACAGCTGGAAGACTTCACACATTTTAAAACATGAGACTTGTTTTACCAGGTTGAATTGGTGTGATTCTTTGCGTGAGCTCCACAACTGACAGCACTTTCTCGTTCAGGCATATTCCCAAAAGCCACATGTCTCCCTTCGTACAAAACTAACACACTCAGCCGAGACAGTCTTCATTATGCTGTGTACCCAACTGAAGCTGTAAGATTAACAAATCTGGTGCACATTCACCCAAGGGACACACTTTCCTTCTCTTTCTTGCTTTGTTTCTTTTTTATATACATGGAAAAGCTTCTTTTGGATATATTTTTTGAAGAAATATCTGGATTCACTTTACTAGACTTGTTTGTTTAATCATTGTGCTATAAATAACCACCTCAGAATCCCTTTATATTGTTACACAGGTAAACAGTGTTGTATCTGGAGAAATGGGGTCAACATATTATGTATTCTGCATATTAATTTTCACTGCTGAAGTAAGAGATGCTTGTCTGTCTGTGTGCAGGTGCTGGTTTGGGAAGCGGGCCGGCATTTACACTGATTATATTTATCAGGGTCCCATGATCCTGGTCCTACTGGTGAGTCAACAGAATTTAGATTCATATTCAGTTACACAAATGTTTCATGAGATCTGGTGTGTGCAGGTAATTTAGCTTCCTCTATTAAAAGAGATCTATGTTTTTTTGTAGTTAAGTGTGTAATTATGGCATTACAGTGAGTGTCTTTTCTGTTTTCTCTTCATTTTTAGATTAACTTTATTTTTCTCTTCAACATTGTGAGGATCCTGATGACAAAACTGAGGGCCTCCACCACCTCAGAGACCATTCAGTACAGGTGAGACCATCACATTTTCAGCACAGACAGAGCTAAGAGAGTATTGATTCACTCATTCATTCATTTATATAGTTCAGAGTCTGCTTTTTGTTATCCCAGCAGAAATATGTACTTTGGTTTTCTATTATGAAATATTTATTTTATTTGACTAGCCAGCTACCAAACAGAGTATTGTACTTAAGCTACAGTTCAAAAGTTTGAGGTTGTTTTTTTGGATTTGGATCTGGATTATTAATGGCAAATCCAAAGAACTGATAATAATTCTGAAAGACTTTGGTATGTGGCTTATTCAGATTTAAAATAAAGTTTATCAGGTGTGTTTGTGTGTGTATATTTGCATGATCTGAAAACGCTATACAGGGGTCCCTCGTCATTTGTGGGAGTTACATTCTAAAAATAGTCTGCTTTATTTTTTAGAATGATTACAGATATTTAACGACTGTAAATCCCCTCACTGCACTCTTTTTACACTTTTCTCAGAGAGGCATCAAGATTTTCACACTTTTCTCTCTTGTTTAATCACTTTAAATATTCTCAGTATTATAGAATGAAACCCAGAATCAAAACCATTTGATCTTCATTTATTTATTCAGTAATGGCGCATAACTTCAACCTTCCTTCAGCATGTCCAAAAGTCCAACTTTTTGTCAGATGGTTTGCATTTTCCTCTGTCTTTTAGGTGTTATCGTGGGTTCCTTTAACAGTGCAGAACATTTCATCGACATTGTGGGGAGAAAACTTGCAAACATACAGTACAGCACTTCAGTCACACTGCTAGCGATCAAAGATTTATGTAAAATTGGCAAGCTGAACTCATTCTATACTGCAGGCTACAGGAGATATGGAGGAGATCAATGGACAATGGTCTACATGCACTAATAAGGACGCAGAACACAACGCAAAGCATGTCAAATTAAGCGAAAAAAATCTCAGAAGCTGCGAGACCACGAAAAGTTAATCGCGTACGATTATAACGAGGGACCACTGTACTGCGAAAAATAGTATGTATATGTATATATATATATATATATATATATATATATATATATATATATATATACATACACTAACTATATTTATAATTATAAAAAATAACAATATTTAAGTATACTTAAAACAAGATGCGTTTTCTAGTCAAGTAAAAAATATATTATTGTTTTCAGAAATAATAAGCTAAAATTAAGTGAGTTTTCTTTTTAACAAGAAAAACAATCTGGCAGTGGGGTAAACCAAAAACAACAATATTTTAAACTTGGCAGATTATTAAAAGAAAAACACATTTAAATTTGATTAATTTTTGAAAACAAAACAATATATTTTACTTGTCTCAAAAATCCTTCTGATTCTGATTTAATATTTTAATTTCAGAATTTTCAGATAGACTGTAAGTCAGAAAAGCATTCGCTGTGATCTACACAATGCATACAAAAGGGAGAAAGACACTGTGGTAATCATTAAATGTAACCCAGCAGGCACAGGACATCAACGTGTCATCTGATTGACGTTGTACTCCAATGTTGTGGGGATGTTACCACTATGACGTCTATCAGACATTGGATTTTTTTGCCATACCTGATGAATAAATGTCAATAATTGACATCAATATGACATCAAATGTTGGCTCGACATTGGATTTCCAACACAACCTAAAATCAACCAAATATCTACGTCATTAATGGACATCAAAATAACGTTGTCCTAGACATTGACTGATTAGACATTGAATTTTGGTCACCTGACATCACAACCTAAATCTAACCCAATATTAACACGATGTTGTGCACCTTCTGAGATAAACAGAAGAGGATTAGGCTCTTAAAGTAGACAAAAGAATGGACAAAAAACAGATTTAACTGCAGTGTTCATAGTGTTTAATGTAGATTATGGGTCAGTCATCCTACAAATGACTCATTGCGTTTGTGTATGAAATTGTGGTATTTATTTTAACAACCAAAACATTAGGCACTTCACCTAATAAATGATTTCATGAAGGAGACCATGAAACTGGCAGGGGATGAGCATCAAAAAATATGTTTTGTGTCTGGTCTGAGTTCTGGAACTTTCTAATTAGTGTGCCGTGTCAAAGCTGAGGTGTGAAAAAGGCCAGTAGAGACTGATGAATGATTGTTTGCTTGATTGATGTATTGAGGATGACTGTTAGAGGAGGGGAGAGAGTGTTTGTTTGCGTGTGTCTGTGTGTGCGTGATGCTCATAGTCCCTCCAGCTATGACTAATGTCTTTGACAGTCACAGTCAGTGGCCCATAGAAAATGCAATACATACTGCTGAAACTGAATTCATCTCAGTGGTGTTACTCTGTGTAACAACATTCAGACACAACCGGGCTAAGATATTGTGCTGAATCTGTGTCCAATTTAATCACATTTGGCAATCAAAGGTTTATATAAATGTGACCTTGGACCACAAAACCAGTCATTGCCAAAGATACATTAAAATTATACATTTTTATTTTATGCCAGAAATGATTCGAAAATTGGGTAAAGATCATGTTCCATGAATACATTTTGGAAATTTACTATTGTGAATATATCCAAACTCATTTTTTTAGTAATGTGCATTGCTAAGGACTACAAAAAATAAAGACAATTTTGTGAATATTTAGTTAGTTTGTTTTTTGTAAATCATCAGAATTTAGATTTTAAAATAGTAGTATGTTAGCCATATATTGTCCTATCAAAGTATACATTTATGGAAAGTTTATTTATTCAGATTTATAAATCTCAATAAAAAAACACACTTATGTCTAGCATTGTGGTTTAAGGTCACATATTTCAATTAATGAAACAAACTCAAGTTTAATTAGCATTTTTATTTTGCTAATAATTATGGGATAGTCCTTTTATTATATTTTTATGACATGTTTTATTTCATTTATGGCTTTAAAAACCTAGAAACATGTTCAGCAACAATCTTCACAATAAGGTACAAACATTAACATGCATACATTTACATACAAATACACTTCAACAAACAAATACATTGTATAAAATAGTATGTATAAACATAAAAATACAACCATGTGGCCAGAAAATATCATAGAATACTCCCTAATAAATAATAACAATAGAAGTTGAAATCATTTCTGAATTCTAGTATAAAAAACAGACTGTTCCTGATTTAAGTATTTTAATCATGTTCATTTTGAAATGCATCTTTTTTTATTTATTTGTTAAAATTATTCATTGCATTTATTCTTATTCTTAGTGTATTTTTCAGGCCACCTGTATGTAATTTAATTTATTTTCTTTTACATAATACTGTTGATACAGTATGTATTTGTATATTCTAGTGCATGAATGTAAATGTATATGTGTGTTTATATGTTTGTATCTTGTTGAGGCCATGGATATTGTATTTTCTCCTTGTACAGTGAACTTGAACTTAAAGGCATTCTATAAATAAAGCTTATTATTATTATTATTATTATTATTATTATTATTATTATTATTATTATTATTATTATTATTATTATTATTATCTGAATTCTCACAGGAAAGCAGTAAAAGCCACACTGGTTCTGCTGCCTCTGCTGGGCATCACATACATGCTGTTCTTCGTCAACCCTGGCGAGGATGAGATCTCACAGATTGTCTTCATTTACTTCAACTCTTTCCTAGAGTCCTTTCAGGTGAGAAAACACAATTTTTGATTTTAACAAGTTGCATTATTGCAGATCAGAATCTGATCTTTCCAACTTAAAGGTGTAAGTTTACTAAGGACAAATAGAGTTTTTTTGTTTGTTTGTTTTTTATGTTATTGCAGCCTTAAGCCATGGTCACACTGCACTTTTTGCCCTATAGACTTTCATTCAAATGCATATTCACATTCTATAAAGAAAAAACAGTGAACACATATGCCTCATCAATGTATTGTCAGCTTGTGAAGCATAATTGGCTTAAGAACATGCATGTAAACACATACAGTGACTGAATCTAAGTATAGCTCTGTGCTATTTAAGTGCATTCAGCACAGGTGTTTTGATTTTTTTCTAAAAACAGCATACTGTACACTAAAATAGTGCAACTGTTTGGTGTACCCACTAAACTTTTTGTTTTTGCAAAAACAAATCTGCTTAAACCAGTTGCACAACTCATTGTTTGTTTTTGAGGTTTAGTTTTCTAGAAAGTCTCACACATACGTTGGTAAATCCTCATATTATTTCTTTGAGATCTGTTTCTTACAGCAATCTAAATCCGTGTCATCTGACGCACACAATGTCAACTCTGTCTCCGGTTTGCAGCATTTGGTTATTGGCGTGACCCAAGGGGTCTTTCACACATGTTGAAGCCATGTTGCCCACAGATTCATCTGGCTCCACATCTGTCCAGATCCTCATGGGGATGACAGTTCATCTGTGGGGAATGTTACTATAACGTGGAGTGAAAGTTTTTTGTTTATTTTCTGCTCAAAATTTTGTAAAAGTGTATTAATAAAATCCAAAAACAATTAGGAAAAATATTATTTGAAGGGGTTCTTTGAGGTTGCTGCCTGCAGGCAGCACTTAAAAAATGGAGAAAAAGTAATTCAAAACAGATTTTTGTTTTATTACATTTCATAATGACTAAAAGTGCCTAAAAGCATTGTGAATGAAAAAAAATACACAAAAAAGATAAAAAAAATAGATCTTGATAAAATACATTATAATAAATTAGAGAGATATGATTGTAAAAAATGGGTTAAAGACAAAAGGGGCTTTCAAGCATTAAAACAGTAAAGTTTATGAAAAATAATTACACAATACATTGCAAATCAGTGTAGCAGTAGTTGATACTAAATTCATATTTTCTGTCATATTTAAAACAAGAATCTTTAGATGGGATATTAAAATACGTTTTATATTTAAAGATCAATGTTCAGTCACAAAATACTAATTCATTGATTTTAATAAACACTCAGAACATGTATATTGTTTAAATTTTACAGAAATTTGTTAAGTAGACATAAACATTCATCTAACGTGTTCAACTGTAAAATGTGATGAAATGTTTACATTTAAGGACCATGGGGATCCATACAAAATACAGTGTTCATTAAAGACGTGGGTGACGCAGTGGTGCAGTAGGTAGTGCTGTCGCCTCACAGCAAGAACTTTGCTGGGTCGCAGGTTCGAACCTCGGCTGGGCTGGGTCAGTTGGCGTTTCTGTGTGAAGTTTGCATGTTCTACCTCCATGTACCCGGTTTCGTCCTGGTGCTCTGGTATCCCCCACAGTCCAAAGACATGCGGTACGGGTAGGCTAAATTGTCCGTAGTGTATGAGTGTGTGGATGTTTCCCAGAGATGGGTTGCGGCTGGAAGGGCATCCGCTGTGTAAAATCGTGCGGATAAGTTGGAGGTTCATTCCGCTGTGGCGACCCCAGATTAATAAAGGGGCTAAGCCAACAAGAAAATGAATGAATTAAAGACGTGGGATTTGAAGCAGGACCTCTAGACCACCTCTAGACCACTTTAAAAGTACCTCAATCAGGCAGATCATTGATTTTAAAACAAGTTAAAAATGACACAGCTCACCGGAAATGCCTAATCTGCATAATCAAAATCCACAGTAACCCTGCATATTGTCAGTCGATTGCTTTATGATTAACTTTTAATCAAGGCAGAGTTGAAGCGATTCCCTTGAATATGCTTTTTCACTTGAAAATACACTGTAAAAATATCTGCCAAAAAAATATATATTTTTGTTGTTTTCTACATGTATGTGTGTGCTTTTCAATTGCATTATAGGCTACATTTTTTCATCCAACATTTGGTATTAAAACATTGTGAAAATTTAAATTTATTGATGTTTTTAATAGTTTGAAGGGATATATTGTCTCATTTAGGGTTGTAAATTACAATACAAAAACCTGGTAACAAACTGTTACTACTTTTTGGTTATTTTACAATCTTTTTCTACATAATATGTTATATTAAATAGAAGCCAATCTAAACCTAAAGTTAACTGGGCAGAGATTAAGGTCCCATAACACAATTAATAACTGCAAATAAACAGAAAACACATGTGAATCTCAAAATACAGAAACTGTTAATTAACAGATATTTTTACAGCGTATGTTAGGTAACGACAGTAGTGAATTCTGTCTCAGGTGGACTTTAAATATGTTTCAAATGCCCAAAATGATTTTTAGGTAAAAATTGAGTGTTATTTTAAAAAATCTATTTTTGTAATCATTTTCTCAAATGTAAATGTCTCTCGTTCTCTTCACAGGGCTTTTTTGTGTCAGTGTTCTACTGCTTTTTGAACAGTGAGGTAAGCAGCTGATTTTCCCATTCTGTTTTTATGTTTTTTGCACAAATATGCCCTCTGCTGTAACCATACTGTAGTTTAACACAAGTCGTGGTGCAGTTCTTTGAAGTGCAACGCAAACAGTAATTCAGGCAATTCAGATTCCTTCAGCCATGGCAGTTCATTGAAACCTGGCCAAAAAAGGACCCTCCTAACACTGCTAACCAAAATCCACCCTTTTGACATTCAGTAACTATAAAAACATCTCATAAAATATACATCCCTGCGAGGTCTAAATCTGGCTTGTATTACATGTCCTTTGAAAAGGACAGTAAACCTTTGGGAATTTCCAGTCTAAATGGTCATTTTTAGCATCATGCCCAGATCACAAGCACCAGCATTTTTTACACATCATGTTTTCTTCTTTAAAAAAAAAAAGAAAAAAAGCGCTTACAGGTGCTGTAAAACAATCCAGCATCGGATCCGTCTGGTCTGTTTTGTTTGTCATTTTATCCAGTGAACAAGTTGAAGTCGAGCAGAAAAGTGTGAGGTTTGATCTGAGGTCACCCTGAATCACAGATAGATATCAGAATACACCAGCAAAGCAGAGAGTAAAGTGTTGCTTAACGCCAAAACGATAACATTGATCTGTTCCCGGTACATATGAAAGGGACACCGCAATGTCAGGCGCAAAACCTTCAGAAGGTGCTTTTGGCTCCAATGCGACTACGCAAACATATTTCGAACCAAAAAGACTGTGGTGCAAAATTACAGTTACAATAGCAAACACTTGCCAGAAGTTACTGAAAGTCAAAGCACAACAGAGAAATGATCTGGCTTGGAAGGACTATAAAGTGCTTTCATTTGCTCACTTTCCCTCAAAGTGCTGCATCAGAGTTTATTACACTTGCTTGTTTTGATATCATTTTGAAGTGGTTTACAGTTTGTGGACATGAGAGCTGCTGAGAGAGACGTTTAGGTGCCTTTTACACTAATGTGCTGTCATTTTTAAAACGCATAGGATTACGGTTGAGGCCGGCATTAACACTATGCAGAATATTTTAGCCAACATTTTAAATAACACTAAAGACCCTGTTTTTATTTGTTTTGCCTGTACATAGTACAATTTTAGGGAAGTGTAGATTAAAATATGTAGTACACTACCTGACAAAAGTCTTGTCATTGATTCCAGTTGTAAGAGCAACAAATAATAACTGGACTTCTAGTTGATCATTTGGAAAAGTGGCAGAAGGTAAATTTTTCTGAAGAATCATCTGTTGAACTGCATCATAATCATTACAAATACTGCAGAAGACCTAATGGAACCCGCATGGACCCAAGAATCTCACAGAAATCAGTCAAGTTTGGTGACAAAAAAAAACATGGTTTGGGGTTACATTCAGTATGGGGGCGTGTGATAGATCTGCAGAGTATGGCAACATCAACAGGCTAAAGGTTTCAAGACATTTGTGCCGCCCATTACATTACAAACCACAGGAGAGGGCAAATTCTTCAGCAGGATAGCACTCTTTCTCATACTTTAGCCTCCACATCAAAGTTCCTGAAAGCAAAAAAGGTTAAGGTGCTCCAGGATTGCCAGCCCAGTCACCAGACATGAACATTATTGCACATGTCTGGGGTAAGATGAAGAAGGAGGCATAGAAGGTGAATACAAAGAATCTTGATGAACTCTGGAAGTCCTGCAAGAACGCTTTCTTTGCCATTCCAGATGACTTTATTAATAAGTTATTTGAGTCATTGCAGTGATGAATGGATGCAGTCGTCCAAGCTCATGAGAGTCATACACAATATTCATTCTTTTTCCACTGCACCATGACTTTATATTCTATATGACAAGACTTTTGTCTTAGCAAAGTCAGACCTTACTGTCCTAATGAAATAGTTAAAAATCAAGGCATGATCATATTTTATTTTGGTCAAATAAGCGTAATCTAGAGGCCTTTGCCTTTCATATAAGCCACTGCTGATACCAAATGATCAACTAGAAGTCAAGGTATTATTTGTTTTCTCTAGAACTAGGATAGTGTAGTGCCTCATCAGCAAAGTGTGGATTTACTTCACATTACAGTCAACAGCTGATACACTCTCTGACTGGTCTTCTGGACTAGTGTGTATCAATTTGATTTGATTTGTCAAGCCCCTCTCACATGATCATTACTCAGAAATAGACTGCCAGTATGGATGCCTGCAAAATATGTGCATGCCCAGTGAGCATGAATGCTCATGTATCATGCATTGCAGGCTGTATAGTGTGGACAGAGATTGCTTTTCAGTTTTTTTTTACATCAGACTGGACGACAGGGTTTTCATTCTAAAATGCTAGTGTAAATGCCACCTTGGATGAATATGTAAATACATGCTGCTCTTTTCCAAAATAAACACGCAACTGAAAGGCCATTGGTGAGAAAATAACGGTTAAAAAAGCATCTGGACAAAGCGATATGAATATTTTTGCCCAAGCTTACACATAAAGTGACTGGAGCTCTAAATTTCTATTTAACCCTCTGGGCTTTTGTAGTTAGCATGACTATTTTACTTGGATGACAGATTTTGTTCTGCATTTGCCATGTCATAGAAAGTCCAAGACAAATTTCCCAGAAACAGGACCGCAAAGATTATTCTATTCTATTCTATTCTATTCTATTCTATTCTATTCTATTCTA
>CAIGQZ010016425.1:9662041-9681653 GCA_903798205.1 Danio tinwini
TTCTATTCTATTCTATTCTATTCTATTTTGCTCTGTTCTGTTCTATTAAAACACCATCCATCATATTAGATATTAAACCAAGGTCTTGACTGTCCATGGTCATTAATTGGCACTTCTTCAAGAGTACACTCTTAAAAGATAAATTTATTGCCATTGAATGCTTCCTGAAGAACTTTTCATTTCAATGAAGGTTCTTTATAATGGCAGAAATAATATTTAGATTCATTCATTCATTCATTCACACAGTAAGCATAGACCAATGGTCAATTGTCAACCAACTTTTCCTGTATTTAACATTTCCACTATGTTCACTTTTATACTGTAGGATGTTTAAAACTACACAAACAACTTTGTAACTACTTTTTTCTGTGTGTGCTTTCAGTGAAATGGTTGTTTAATTACACATTAGGCTTTCACTGTAAGGAAAGAGACATCCCACATGATTTCAAGTCTTTTGTAGGCCCTATAAAATAACATTTAGAAGGAATGGTTGAAAAGAAAACGATGCTATGAAATATGGTCTGGTAAATATTTGGTAATATTTGGTAAAATTAGCCAATGGGATTTTTCCTTTGACATCCATCCAAACAGTGTCATCTGGTCTCCTTTTCTGTGTAGCAGCATTTTTTATTTATTTTTTTACTCAAAGCAGTTTTCTGTTAAGTATTTTAACTTTTTAAGGTTTATACTGTAAAACAACTGGTAAGCAGCTATATAATGTTCTCAGCATGCACTGCCTCAATTACAGCTATGTTCTCAGGGAAGCAAAGTTAACCTTTCATGCTTCTCTGAGCTGAAAAAAAGGATGTCAGGGATTATTTTTGGCGAATGCTCTGAGAGCTGTATTTCAAACCTCACTTTAAGTGTCAGCAGTCACTGACCCAAGGGGTTTGAAGCTTTTACAGAGACACAGAGAGTCAAGCTCTAAGAGCAAAATCAGACGGTTCTTCTCTAGATGGATTTTTGATCGCTTGGCATGAGATTGACCTTGTGGATTCATCTTTTGAACCTTTCACTTGACTAACAGAGCTGAGGTTAATAACATACAGAATCAGAGCTTCACTTTTCACTGATGACCTATTGTAGACACTGATCTTTGACCCACACAGGCATGAGCAACTGTTTCCTGCCTATAGTCCCGTTTCACAAGATAGCGATGACAGTCCATAAATTTAATATTGTTCTCTCATCTGGCTGACATTATTGGTTTCACACAATTTTATTCCTTTTTTAATTCATAAAAACACTATTGTGCAGTTTTTCTTTTGTTATTTGAGCAAATTGAGGGCAACGGGGTGGCACAGTGGGTAGCATGTTCACCTCACAGCAAGGAGGTCGGTGGTTTGAGCCTCGGCTGGATCATTTGGCGTTTCTGTGTGGAGTTTGCATGTTCTCCCCGTGTTCGCGTGGGTTTCCTCCAGGTGCTCCGGTTTCTCCCACACTCCAAAGACATGTGGTACAGGTGAACTAGGTATGCTAAAAATTGACCATAAGGTGATGGGTTGTGGCTGGAAGGGCATCCGCTGTGTAAAACATATGCTGGATAAGTTGGCGGTTCATTCTGCGGTGGCAACCCCAGATTAATAAAGGGACTAAGCTGAAAAGAAAATGAATGAATTTTATATTTCCATATCACCCTGCAGCCCAAGACCAGTTACTCACTAAAGCTAAGCAGATCTGAGCCTGGTCAGTACCTGGAAACCACATGGGAATGCTAGGTTGCTATAGGAAGTGGTGTTGGTGTCTGTGTGAGCCCTAATGCCCCAATAAAGAAAAGTGAATGGTACACTATACTGTCAGTGAGCAGCGTCTTTTGAATGAGACATTAAACTGAGGTCCTGTCTCACTGTGGTCATTAAAAATCTCATGGCACTTCTCGTAAAGAGTAGGGGTGTAACCCCAGTGTCATAGCCAAAATCTCTCCATCAGCCCTTACCCGCCTCCCAATCATCCCCATCCACTGACCTGGCTCGATCACTGTCTCTCCATTCCACCAATAGCTGGTGTGTGGTGAGCGCACTGGCGCCTTTGTCCTGTGGCTGCCGTCACATTATGCAAGTGTGCTATATAAATATGCACATTACATTACATTACAAAATAATAATAATAATAATTATTATTATTATTATTATTATTATTATTATCATTATTATTATTATTATTATTATTATTATTATTATTATTATTATTATTATTATTATTATTATTATTATTATTATTATTATAATTTGCCCAACTACGATGACTTCTACTGCTGAAATGCCCAGAAATGTGAAAAGGGTATATTAGTAAGCAAACAAACAAAAATGATGAAATATAATAAAGAAATGCAATTATGCTTTATTATTATTAACAGTGTTGGGCAGTATCATTGCTACAAGTAGTGATGCTACTAGCTTAGTTACATTTCTTAGTAGCGTGGCGTTAAGGTTGCTACTTTCTAAATCAATTCGCTTTTCAGTAGCAAAGCTATTTTTTTAGTCAAGTAGCGCAGTAGCATTCACACAAGCTACATTTACCGATTGCAGATCAATAAGGGATGGCACTGACATTCACAAAGCTGTGAGGCTGTTGTCTGGCTGATGAAAGTAAATCCATATGATGGCGAGAATGACAAATTCTTCTTTCTCCTGTTTTTCGGAATATGATATGATATATCACCTGAATGATATATATGAATCACATTGACTTAAATCTTGAAGTTTATATCTTTTTTCTGCTTCATTGGGTTTGAAGTGTTTAAATTACAGCACAGGCAGCATTGTTGACGCCAGCTTTGGTGACTGCGAATCTGAAAGTCAATCTGGTGAAAGAGAGCATCAAACGCTCTCCGTAGCCCATCAGAGCACCAACAAATATTTGTCAGTCGAGCGTTCTGAACATAGGCTTCCTACAAAGAGTATTGAATGAGCTGGAGATGGAGAAAGCTTCAGTGTTTACTCGGACATCCATCTCATTGATTTGCAGAAAGCGAGGCCTTTAACAGTGGTCCGGCTTGTCTTTCTGAGAGCCAACACATTGATTCAGTGAAATGCCCACCTCCAATTTGCTGTCCAAAGCACTTTTGATTTTCCACATTTGACCACAGGCTTCTGTATTTAAACTATATTTGGCTTTTCAGCTGTCGATAGACTGTACAATATCACTTTTTGCTGACAGTGCAGCCTAAGAAAATGCCATTAGTAAGGCTCGATTTTCTGTGATACAACACTGAATATGCAAGCCATGCCGATTTTCATTGGTGGCATACAGTATAAATGTTAATGATTTGACATTCCGTTTTTTTTTTTTTTATCTTTACTGCTGACCTCTAACCAGTCCTGCTGCTTCAATACTACATCTGAACAATTAGCAGAACAGATAAACTCTGTTCTCATGCTCTCAGATCAAAACATGATCTATTGTAATTTTAATTATCTATTATGAAAATTTATATACACCTACTTTCTCTATATTTTTCTGTTGTAGATTAAAATGCTTTTCTCTGACGTACTGTATAATTATTGCACACAGTTGTTCACACATGCACCCACACAAAAATGTAGGTTCACACCAATTTATTTCCTTTTTCTCTGACACGCACATATACACACATGTATCCGCCTACAAAAACACACTTATAGTATGCACACACAGGTGTTATTGCTGTCATTATTAATCCTGTTAATATTACTCTTCACATGTTTTATTTTGAGGCGCTGTGCGTGGGATTGATGTATGATCACTTTCTTTTCCCTTATTTTGGACAAAAAAAAAATCACAACATAAAAATACATTAAAAGAGTTTATTAGAAACACATGCTTATTTAATTATTAATTAATTAAATCAATTATGCTTGTTTCATTGATTAATTCAATTCATGTTTATTTACAGCATATAGTGCTTTTACAAAGTTTAGTTTATTTCAGTGTGGTTTAAATTTCATTGCTGAAAGTCCAAACACTGAAGAGCAAATCCATCGATATGCAGCTCCACAAGTCCCAAACCAAGCAAGTCAGTGGTGACTGACAAGGAACAAACTTCACCAACGAAAGTGAAGTAAAAAAAAAACCTTGAGAGACACCAGGCTCAGTGTGCACGACCATTTCTCCTCTGGCCAAACTTCTTCTGCAGAGCTGCAGCCCAGAGGCTAAGGCTGGAGAACACTGGAAGTCCATCATGGAGAACTGCAGTTGTGAGCAGGTCACGGGCGGGTAATCAGGCTGGCCCACGGCATCAATGTGAAGACTTGTCTGTCACTGTGGTCTTTCAGGAATCAGTCTCATGCTCCCCACTCCTTCATGATCGCCTCAGCATCAGCTCAGGATACGGCCTGGTCCAGGATTATGGATACCTTGGCATCATTTCCTCAAGTCTTGGATGGCATCAATGGTGTTGCATAATCTTTAGGGGCCTCAGGACGAGTATCCCCAGGTGAAAATAGAGAATAAAGAAAACATTTAGCGTAGCTGCTGTTTGTGTTTAAACGAGATGCAAAAATTAAGTGCTATAAATAAAAATAGTAGCTATATAAACAAATATAAAAAACAAATATGTAAGGCAACAAAATTTAATTGTGTTTTAATTTAAAATTAATAAAAAAAAATTCTAACAAAATGTCTGGTGCATTAAAACAAGGGGAGTGTGGTCTACATGTGGTTTGTCAAGCACACTCACCTGCGTCAAGCACACTCATGCATCATACTGTTATGTGATGCATTGTGCGTATGCTTCACTAAAAAGATACGTCTTTATTCTAGTTTTGAACTAAGCAAGTGTGTCTGAGCCTCGGACATTATCAGGAAGGCTATTTCAGAGTTTAGGAGCCATAAATGAGAAGGCTTTGCCTCTTTTAGTAGACTTTGCTATTCTAGGTACTACCAGAAGCCCTGAGTTTGAGATCTTAAAGAGCTGGTTGGATTAATGAATTAATGAATCAAGTTTAAATTAGTTAAGTTATTTTTAGTCAGATAAAATACTGTAGAGGCACAGTTAGCACTGTCGCCTAACAACAAGAAGGTCGCTGGTTTCAGTCCCAGCTGGGTCAGCTGGCATTTCTGTGTGAAGTTTGCATGTTATCCCCGTGTTCATGTGGGTTTCCATCGAGTGCTTCGGTTTCCCCCACAGTCCAAAAACATGCAGTACAGGTGAATTGAATAAACTAAATTGGCCATAGAGTATGTGTGTGAATGTGAGAGTGTATGTGTGCTTCCCCTTCATAGGGAACTCCAACGTGTGTCTGTAAAACAGACTTTTGGAAGTACTTCAGACGACCAATCGCTTCTGATGATAAGAAAACGGGCCAATGAAATGCCAATTGAATTGGCGGAGCTGAGCTCCACAGCTGTGGCTGATGAGCTCATCAGGGCTATATAAGCCAGCTGCTGGAGTCAGATCCTCAGAATTGTTGCTTCAGAGCCGATCGCAGCTGAACAACCTTCTGCCGAGCTGACTTTCAAGGAGAAGAAAGCCTTATCTGCACCAGTGGAGAGAGAGCGTACGAGTGGCGAGCTGGGTTTCTCGTCCTCCGGGCGTGTCGCTGGTGTACTAAAAGAGCAGTTTTCACTAAAAGAGAGTTTTCCTAAGAGAGCACACGGTCGCATAACGCGTCTTTTTAAAGATGTCGTTCCGACCGTGCGTTTCTGGATGTGGTGGTTTCCTCGCCCCGGATGACAGGCACGAGCACTGCATCACATGCTTGGGGATCGAGCATGTTGAAGCGGTGTTCGCGGACAGCTCTTGCCCGCATTGCGCTGGCTTGACTGTTGCGCAACTGAGGTCGCGGCGAGCTCTTGTATTAGGGCCCGTGCCCTAGGGAAGACGATGGCCACACTAGTGGTCCAGGAACGCCACCTCTGGCTTAACCTGGCTGATGTGGCAGACGTTGACAAAGCTCGCTTTCTTAATGCTCCCATATCCCAGGCTGGCCTGTTCGGAGACAACGTTAAGGGAGTTCACCCAGGAATTCTCCGCGGTGAAAGAGCAGTCCAAGGCGATGGGTGAAGTCATCTATCAGCGAGCTCGGAAAACTGCTCCTCCCGCTGCACCATCTGCTGCGGCTGCTCCTCGCCGAGGGCGTCCACCCGCGGCTTCAACATCTGCTCCGCCTCAGCCGCCCGCTCCACCGGCCAAGCGGCAGCACCGAGCCTCCCGCGGGACCGCGACGCCCCCGCCCCAGGGCGCCGCTAAGTCCGGTAAACGGACCGCGAAGCGTCCCTGAGACGGGCCACCCGGAGAAGAGAGGACCTGCTCTTTCCTCGGTGGGGGGCCGAGGACCATCAAAGTCAATAACACCGACTATAATATCACCGCTGCTGGCCTCCGGGCCGGCGGCAACCAAATTTTCAATAAAAGAGCAAATTCCTCTCTCTCCGGGTGTGCAAACCCGAGCACTGTCAGTCTGGGACGCCCCGCCTTCCAGCTCACAGCGCCGGGACCCTTCGCCTCAGGCCTCCAGAGTGCAGCAGAACGGACTCCTTTCTCTCACTCCGGCCTCATCGCGGGATCCAGGGAGGAAGGTAAGAGAGACTCTCTTATTTTCAGCTCTTCCTCGGGACGCTCCGCTTTCCGAGGTGAGCACTCCCTTCCCGAGCTGCCCCTCTGCTGGCACGTCAATGATCTCTCCGATGGTGCCATTAGCGCGCGTTCTGCCAGCTTGGTTAGCGCTGCCCAGCGCGTCGCGGTGGCTCATACGGACGATCAGACTCGGCTATGCGATTCAGTTCGCTACTCGCCCTCCCAAGTTCACGGGAATTCTCTTTACGAGGGTGATCCCCGAGAGAGCCCCTGTCTTGCGAGAGGAGATTGCTGTCCTCCTGGCGAAGGATGCAATCGAGCAGGTCCCTCCAGCCGAGATGAAGTCCGGGCTATACAGCCCGTATTTCATCGTGCCCAAAAAGAGCGGAGGGTTAAGACCAATCCTAGATCTGCGCAGACTGAACAGACATTTACTCAAAATGCCTTTCAGGATGCTCATGCAGAAACGCTTAATCCAGAGCGTCCGTCCTCGGGATTGGTTTGCAGCTATAGACCTGAAGGACGCGTATTTTCACGTCTCTATTCTTCCACGCCACCGTTGATTTCTCCGGTTTGCGTTCGAGGGACGAGCGTGGCAATACAAAGTCCTCCCCTTCGGGCTCTCTCTGTCTCCGCGGGTTTTCACCAAGCTCGCGGAGGGTGCCCTAGCGCCTCTTCGGCTAGCGGGCATTCGCATACTCAACTATCTCGACGACTGGCTGATTTTAGCCTCCTCTCGCGATCAGCTGATTATGCACAGAGACAAGGTGCTTCTGCATCTCGACCAGTTGGGGCTTCAGGTCAACCGAGAAAAGAGCAAACTTTGCCCGGTGCAGAGGATCTCTTATCTCGGGCTGGAGCTGGATTCGATCGCCATGGTTGCGCGCCTCTCAGAGGAGCGCGCCAGGCTAATGCTTTCTTGTCTGAACGAGCTCGACAAGAAGATAGTGGTCCCACTGAAATATTTTCAGAGGCTCCTGGGGCATATGGCATCCGCAGCCGCGGTCACGCCGCTCGGTTTGCTTCATATGAGACCACTTCAGCGTTGGCTTCGCGATCAAGTCCCCAGACGGGCATGGCGCACGGGCACGCACCGGGTGTACATCACTCCGCTGTGTCTCCGCACTCTCAGCCCCTGGAAGGATCTGGCTTTTCTACGGGCAGGCGTGCCCCTAGGGCTAGTATCCAAGCGTGTTGTCGTATCGACAGATGCTTCCAGCACGGGCTGGGGGGCCGTGTGCAACGAGCATGCAGCTGCGGGTTCGTGGTCCGGACCCCACCTGCATTGGCACATCAACTGCCTGGAGCTGTTGGCAGTGTATCGCGCTCTCCGCCGTTTTTCTCCGGTGCTAGAGCGGAAACACGTGCTGGTCAGGACGGACAGCACGGCGGCGGTGGCGTATATCAACCGTATGGGGGGTATGCGCTCTCGCCGCATGTCTCAGCTCGCTCGCCGTCTGCTCCTCTGGAGTCATACGCGGCTGAAATCGCTGCGCGCCATTCATATTCCGGGCGAGCTCAACCGTGCAGCCGATGCGCTCTCACGGCAGCTAGTGTCCCGAGGAGAATGGAGACTCCACCCCGATTCGGTCCAGCTGATATTGGCGCGCTTCGGGAAAGCCCAGATTGATCTGTTTGCTTCCCCCGAGAACGCACATTGCCAGCTGTTTTATTCCCTGACCGAGGCCCCCCTCGGCACGGATGCACTGGCTCACAGCTGGCCATCGGGCACGCGCAAATATGCGTTTCCCCCAGTGAGCCTAATCGCGCAGACACTGTGCAAAGTCAGGGAGGACGAGGAGCAGGTCTTGTTTGTTGCGCCTCTCTGGCCCAACCAGACCTGGGTTTCCGAGCTCGCACTCCTCATGGCGGCCCCTCCTGGGCACATTCCTCTGAGGGAGGACCTCCTCTCTCAGGGACGGGGCACCATCTGGCACCCGTGCCCAGATCTCTGGAACCTCCACGTGTGGTCCATAGACGGAGCGCGGAAGACTTAGGTGACTTACCACCCTCGGTAGTTAACACCATCACTCAGGCTAGAGCACCCTCTACGAGGCATGCCTACGCCCTGAAGTGGAGTCTATTCTCTGAGTGGTGCGCTTCTCGACGAGAAGACCCCCGAACTTGCCAGATTAGCATTGTGTTATCCTTCCTTCAGGATAAGTTGGAGCGTAGGCTGTCACCCTCCACATTGAAGGTTTATGTGGCTGCCATTTCCGCTCATCATGATGAGGTGGATGGCAGCACGCTTGGGAAACATAATCTAATCATCCGGTTTCTCAGAGGCGCGCGGCGGTTAAACCCTCCCCGCCCCCCTCTCATGCCCTCGTGGGATCTCTCCGTAGCCCTTGCAGGCCTGCGGGGGGATCCGTTTGAGCCACTCGATTCAGTATCTCTTAAATTCCTGTCCTTAAAGACAGCTCTGCTGGTCGCGTTGGCATCTTTCAAGAGAGTAGGAGATCTGGAGGCATTTTCGGTCAGCGAATCGTGCCTTGAATTCGGGCCGGGCTACTCTCACGTTATCCTGAGACCCCGACCTGGCTATGTGCCCAAGGTTTCTACCACCCCTTTTAGAGATCAGGTGGTGAACCTGCAAGCGCTGCCCCCGGAGGAGGCAGGCCCAGCCCACTCACTGCTATGTCCCGTTCGCGCCTTGCGCCTTTACGTGGAACGAACGCAAAACTTAAGATCATGTGAACAGCTCTTTATCTGTTATGGTGGTCGGCAGAAGGGAAGTGCTGTATCAAAACAGAGGTTGGCCCACTGGCTAGTTGATGCCATCGCCCTCGCTTATGTATGCCAGGGTGAGCCGCGCCCCCCTAACGTGAGGGCACACTCCACTAGAGGTGTTGCTTCCTCATGGGCTTTAGCGCGCGGCGCCTCTCTCACAGATATCTGCAGAGCTGCGGGTTGGGCGACACCTAACACATTCGCAAGGTTTTATAACCTCCGAGTGGAACCTGTTTTTTCGCAGTTATTGGCTAACCCCGATCAATCGCGAGAAAGCTAGGCTCGGTGTTCCGAGCCTATGAAGGGGAATGTCTGGTTACGTCCGTAACCCTCGTTCCCCGAATAAGGGAACGGAGACGTGTGTCTCTACTGCCACAGCACCTAAGTCTCCAGCTGGGAGCTGAGTGATCGGCTCTTCAGCAGGCAATTCTGAGGATCTGACTCCAGCAGCTGGCTTATATAGCCCTGATGAGCTCATCAGCCACAGCTGTGGAGCTCAGCTCCGCCAATTCAATTGGCATTTCATTGGCCCGTTGTCTTATCATCAGAAGCGATTGGTCGTCTGAAGTACTCCCAAAAGTCTGTTTTACAGACACACGTCTCCGTTCCCTTATTCTGGGAACGAGGGTTACGGACGTAACCAGACGTTTCTAGTACTGGGTTGCAGCTGGAAGGGCATCCACATTTGCTGAATAAGTTGCCGGTTCCTTTCGCTGTTGCAATTCCTATTGATTAAGGGGCTAAGCCGAAGAAAATTAATGAATGAATGAAAATACTGCAGAAAACTTTATTTTAAGAGTTTGGATATCATTATTTTATATTATATTTTATATTGTCTGTGTATTTACAACACTTCTCACTTGTCTTTTTCTTTATTTTAAAGCATAGTAGGAAATCTGACGGGGTTAATGTAATGCAAACTCTATCGCTGTTATGAAGCCCTGCTGTGTGACAGCTGACATGTTTGACAGGAAAAACACTCTCCTGTTTGTGGCCAAGTTTGACTATAATTCACAGATTAGCTCTAATCAATGTAGAGTCACTTCATACTTTTGTCTAATATTCATGTCTGTCATCTCTGTCCATTTTCATGTCATTTGTCTTTAATTTCCACCTCATTTGACTTGGTAATTGAAGCTTTTCTGAAAACAGCAGCACCAGCTCCAACCATTCTTTCTGTAATACTGGCAAAATTAAACAAATATAGATTGACAAAGAGAGGGAAACTGAACTAAACTACAAGTACTAGCGCTGGATTTAATGCTGGAATTATATTGGGCGTATTAAATGTTATATTATATAATTTGTTGATTATGTATTTAATAATTTTATTCTCATGTTGGACTCTAGTCTATATTTTATAGAAGCACTTGATATGGGAGAATTAGCTGAAATGCCATCAGTGTTAAAGGAATAGTTCACCTAAAAATTAAAATGTACTCACCGACTCAAGTGATTACAAACCTTTATGTTTTCTTTTTCTGCTGAACACACAATTAAATATTTGGAGGAAAGCTGAAAACTGTTAAAAGTTATAAAGAAGAAAAGAGTGAGAAAACTATAACAGAATTTTTATTTTTGGGTGAACTTTGCCTTCTGGCCTGTAGAAATGAAGAAAAAAAAGTCTGGACAGTAGGAATGAAGTACAGATGTTAGAAAGAGAAAAGTACATGTATTTTTTTTTTTAAAAGTGTACAATTGTCTGCTGCAATGTTTTATTAAATATTTCTCATATTAATTAGTCTTAGGCTAGGTATTTACTGCAGCTTTCTACAAAATCACAAGTTGACTACAATAATTGATTAATACTAGCAGGGTTGCCAGGACAGACTTTCTTCTGTGGATTCCATATACTTTTGTTAGCAACAATCCTGGAGAGTCCTTCTATGGAGTGCTTCTATGGAAATAAAAACAGCTACACAGTCTCTTCTCTAGTGTCCTTGCGCCTCACAAAAGTGTGCTTACTCTGTTTATTGTTCTGGCACAGATTTTGTCAATGGTAGAATATAAATTTGGTAAGAGTAAAATATTTCAACACAGCCATATAAATATAATTAATGCAATATGTCAAACCATGGGCGGCACGGTGGCTCACTGTCACCTCACAGCAAGAAGGTCGCTGGTTCAAGTCCCAGCTGGCCCAGTTGGCATTTCTGAGTTTGAGCATGTTTTCCCTGTGTTCGCGTGGGTTTCCTCCGGTGCTTCGGTTTCCCCCACAGTCCAAAGACATGCGGTATAAGTGAATTGGATGAACTAAATTGGCCATAGTATATGAGTGCATGTGTGAATGTGAGAGTGTGTGGGGGTGTTTCTCAGTGCTGGCTTGCAGCAGGAAGGGCATCCGCTGCGTCAAACTTAGGCGGAAATAGTTAGCGGTTAATTTCGCTGTGAGGACCCATAAAAAATCAGGGACTAAGCCGAAGCCGGGACTAAGCCGAACCTTCAATTTGCAGAATAAAAACCACTAAAAAAGTGGTTAAAAGTAACCCAGTTCTGCTGGAAGACTACAGACTTGGCAACTTTTAAAAACTGTCCCCTATAGTATGAACCGCAATAGTCTCATAATGTATTAAGGTTAGGGTAAGTACTGACTTGGGGTAGGTAGTGAGTAAATGATGACATAATATTTATTTTTGGTTAAACACACATACTGTACACACAACAGTTTAAAATGCATAGATAGACAGCCCTAGTCCTATGCCTACATATTGAATTGATGTATACCGCATTGTACAGTAGATCCAATACTGTAAACAGAAGCATTAGTATATTGTCACACTAAGTGTGTTTCTGTGTCTGCAGGTCCGCTCAGCTGTTCGTAAGCGATGGCATCGCTGGCAGGACAAACACTCCATTCGGGCGAGGGTGGCACGCGCCATGTCTATTCCCACCTCTCCAACGCGGGTCAGTTTCCACAGTATCAAGCAGTCGTCAGCCGTCTGACCTCAGCAGAAGTGAAGTATCTGTCCCCGTTTCTTCTGCTCCCGCTCTTTCCATCCTCAGCTAACCAATTCACATCCTCTGCAAAACCCAGGGATAACAGCTATGGGCCAAACAGGGTATGATCCTCAGCTGAACCATGTGAAGGATGGAGATATACACAGACAATGAGATCCACCAGCCAAACACAAACAACTGTTTCAGGACAGATTAGAGCATCGGTGGTCTCAGTCAGCAATGGAAGACCAATAGAAGGAATACGACACACACAAAAGTTGGATAAATACAAGCAAAGGGTATTTATTTATAGTTTTATGTTGCCTCTTCTCCTGCTGATCTGCTTTTCTATCTCAAGTCTTTAATGATTGGAGACCTCAGTTTATCCCTAATGTATTTCCAAAACGATTAAAGTGGGGATATACACTACATGGGCAAAAGAATTGTGATTATAATCAAGACTTGCATTAAAATAATAGCAAATTACGCAGAATTCCACCAGCATTGAATGGAAAACATGTAAGAATGAGGATAAATTTGATAACGTCAGTGGTTTTGAAATTGTATGTCGGTTTGTTTTTCAGGTGTACACAAACTTTTGACCATGTAGAGTATTAATTGTAGATTATAGGAATTTCAGAGACAACAACATAATCAGAAGCTAAAAATTCATCATTTTTTCCAATCGGAAAATGAACTGAATATCAATGTGAACTTGCATTATTGTTCTTGAATCCTTTGACTCGATACATTGGGGATAAATGTATAGAGTCATTCAGATTGTGACCCTTAGACTTTTTTCTTACTCTTTACTCGCTGCTCTTCACGTCGTTGCAGATAGTAAAAGCTCCCTTTGATTCTCACAAGTGAACAAGATCATTCAACACGGACACTTTTTGCTTTGAAAAGATGAGTGCTTTTATCGCTGCAAGTACAAGTACGGAAATTGTAAACAGTTTTTACAAAGATGAAAGGTACATGTTAATGCTCTCTAAGCCTGTTTGCATCCTGGGACTCAAGGATATATCGAAACCCTGGGGAGAAAGAGGAAGGAAGCGGGAACAGGATCCTGAAAGACTGTCATCATGCCTGCTAAGGTAGAAAATGGCACGCTCCGATACTAAACACATAACACAATCTTTTAAATAAGAGGTTTATCACAGAACAAAGAAAGGATTTTGATTTTATCCTACAATCGGAGCCTCAACCAAGCAGGTGATTGAATGTATTTCAATTAACGACTCCAGTGCTTTTCCATGCACATTTTCATATAAATTCCCAGGTGTTGAGCAGGAAATTGAAATGATCATAGTGCTAAATGTGAAAGTTGGAGACTCTTTCAAAACAAGAGAATAATTCTAATCACACATGACTGGAGGTTGTGCGTGGTTTTTGTTTGCACAGCCTTATGGATACAGTTCAACCTAAAAAAATGACAATTCTGTCATATTTTACTTGCTCTTATGTTGTTCAAAACCTGTATAAATTTATTCAGGTAAATACTCTAGTTTATTTCTGAATATAATATGAGTTGCACCAATGCACAGATCTTTTCTCACATGTAGTATAGTTTTTGTCCCATCTGTGACTGCCAGAGCTTCTTTCATTTTCAAAGTCAACCCTGCATGAAATTACAGCTGTTAATCCAGATAGTTGCAGCATGTAGCTAAAAGCTTGAGAAGGATTACTTTTATATAATTTGCAAGTGAGGAAAGAGCTCTAGAGCTGCATGATTAATTGTTAATAGATTGCAATTGTGATTCAAACACCCATGCGTATTCCTAAATTACAGCAATTGTCATATATCTAATAAACCCTTGATAAGTATGATAACAGGACATTCACATCTGCTTTGACCTAGAGATGGCAGATGGCATACCATATAGTTCATGTTTGGATTTTATACCCTGCAGGACATGACGTTGTTCCCCAAAATTCCCCAATGTCATGAGGATGTTGGATTTTGTTTAAAAATGAAAATCGGGTTGACGTCAGAATCCAACGTCAGGCTGATGTCAATGTCCAACCTAAAATCAACCAAATATCAACATCTTATGTTACACCTTGATGTTGTGTGGACGTTACCACTATGACATCTATCAGATGTTGGATTTTGGTCACTTTCCAACACAATCTAAAATCAACCAAATATCAACATAAATTGGTGTCGATATTGTACGTCAAAATAACGTTGTCCTTAGATGCTGGCTAGACAATATTATAACGTATTATGATGTTGTGTGCCTGCTGGGTATATACACTCTTAGAAATAAAGGTACAGAATCTAAACAGGTTCTTAAAGGTACATATTAATACCTAAAAAGTACAAATCAAATGTGTACCTCATAAGTAGGCCCATACAGAATCTGCGCGTGCAGAATTCTGCAGATTTTCCACAGAATTCCGCAGATTTTTAGCCCATCATTAACTCTGTTTATTTGCTTGAGTAAATGTGTGTAAATCTGAATTTATTGAGTTTTAAAATTACACATATTTCACATATTAAGGTTTTAGTTATGAGACTCCCAAAATAATTCCGCAGAAATCTGCTGATTTTTACCAAAATTCTCCACAGAAATTGCAAAAAACCTCCACAGATTCCGTCTGGCCTTACTCATAAGTACCTTAATAGTACAGAAGTAAACCTTAACCCTTTGACTGCCTGCTCTACCAAATGTTTGACAATATTTTGACTGTTTTAAATAATGACTAAGCGTATAATAATGGTTTACACTACACAGCATTGTTGGTTTACAAAATAATCAAACATAAATTTGTTTCACTACTACATTTGATTTTGGTTTTATTGTAAAAAAAAATCTAATAAAAAATAAAGATGATTGTTCAAAAACGTTTTATGTTGATTATGTTTTTAAATAAATTGGTCTTACACTATATATATTCAGAGTATATGTATTAATTCCAGTACTTTTACCATAAACCGGCATATCAACCATTTGGTAGAGGCTGATATTTTAGAAATTATGTGATGAGTTGAAGAAAAAAAATACATTGAGAGTGTTAACTAGCGACATTAGGAGTTAAGAAATGCATCCAATTTATTTATTTTTTTTTTTGTTTTTATGGGGCGGTTAAAGATACAAAAGTATTCCCTTATGGTACTAATGTTTACTTGTATGGTACAAAAGTGTACCTTTTGAAAAGGTACCACCAATTTTGTATCTTTATTTCTGAGTGTGTATGCTCATATGGTTATCAGATTTCTGTGTGGGTTCACAATTTTTAACCACACAATAGCTACAGTATTTCTGTTACAAATATTAAAATGATCACAGAGGTACTGGGATAGCAAGTTATAGTGCAGATATAAACACAGATGAGAGAAAACCACCATTTGGAGTAACTTGAGGCTTCTAAATAGTGGAGATTGCATCAATTACATTCGAATTGGCTTAATGAGCTAAACCTTTAACATTAGTGCATTATACACATCTCACAATTTGTTCAATATCTCCAGCAAAGATATAGCCTAGCTATCACTAATATTTGATATATAGTCCAGTCTTAATGTTTATTAAAGTTGTTAATACTTTAATCATCTTCTAGTCCAGTATAGCAACAAATCAATCTGATTTGTGAATGAATCTTTCAGACTGACTTTATGAAAAAAATCACAAATGATTTGTGCTTAAAAGTAAAAGTCAGGTGGCTTCAAAGCAACATGAGTGCAAGTAAATTATGACACTTTTCATTTTTGGGTGATGAAGTCTTTATTTATCAATGATTAACATGAAGGTGCATTTGCCTATTAATGTTATAGATTTAGGCAGATATTTATGAACAGCAGGGAAAACACAATGTCGTTTGTGGACCATATTTCTTTTTCTAGCTTCTCTAGAAAGCTGCTTTGGAATGGAAAATCTCTGAATTTAAAAAATAAATGAGCGCTTTTGTGTTGATTTAGGACCAGTTTCTCCAATTCAAATCCCTCCAGAATCAGGCCAAAAAACCCAATTCTATATCATCACAGGGTCAAGACAGATCTGCATTTAAGGCCATTTAACATCCACTCATGTGTTAAACCCTCGCTAAGCTGAGCCACCATTGACCGAGTCCTGTGACCGCTCACTGCTGACTCAGCACAGTAAAGCAGATTTAGCTTGTGTGCTACACACATAAAATCAATCATAACTGATAAGAAGAGCAAGGTTGTTTAAAAAAAAAAAGGAAAAAAATTACTCAGGACCTTCATCTATGCCTTTGTGCTCTTCTGACCTTCCTGAAAAACTTGTGCAAGAATCATTTGTAAAAGCTTCAGGAGATTCCACGTTCTGCCATGCTTTTTGTGTGTGTCCAGTGGCATTATATAGACTAGTTTGACATCTAGTTGTGTATGTATATATAGGAAAACTAGCATTGTGGAGTTGCAAATTTACCATATAGCTGTGTGAATACAAACCAAGGACCAAGCTCACGTCACTGCTGAAATGGCTTGTTTTCGTGTTGTTTAGTGCAAAGGTCTTTAAATCTGTCATTTTTGTAGTGGAATTTGATCCTTTTGTTCTGAAATTGTAGTAAATGTTTGCATACCAAGAGACTTGGGTTGAGAACTATGATGGAAAATGGAAACAAAAAGTTGGTAATTTTGCCTCGGCTCATGTCTGTCTTAAGATTTTGCCTCTGTGCTGAACTTAAAAGGCACATTAGAGAACATTAGTACCCATTAGCCATGTTTCCATCCATTTATTTTTATGCCCATTTAGGAATATTGCATAAAAAAATGCTGGTAAACACTTTAACAACTGAACAAACAATTGGTAATACATTTATTACAGTATTTATTCATCTTCGTTAATGTTAGGTAATGTTATTTAAGTTAAATAACGTTAGTTCATGTTAGCTCACGGTGCATTAACTGTTAACAAGCACAACTTTGGATTTAAAAAATGCATTAGTTTATGTTGAACCATGATTAATAAATGCTTTACAAGATTATTCATACTCAGTTAATGTTAGTAAATACATGAACTAATGGACCATTATTCTAAAATGTTACCAAAATGCTTAATGGAAATGTCAAGATGCACATACATTTTGAAAATGCACACAAAGTATTCTCGTCAGTCACCTAAAACTTTTAATCTGATAAAGAATAATATTTTTTTTAATAGTTACTTACTTAAAGTTACTTATATATATATGCACACACACACACACACACACACACACACACACACACACACACACACACACACACACACACACACACACACACACACACACACACACACAGTGTCAAAAAAATCAAAGTAAAATAAATGATTTCTGAATTTTGTCAAAACACCTCTGATTTTAATTATATTTTGTAATTAAATGGCAAATAGATGAAATTATATGATATATATACATTTTCCACCTCACCTGATTTATATCACAGAATTACCTTCTTCTTCTGCGTCTTCTTAGCTCAGTACCATGTCTTTAACAGTGGTGATATTTTCAACAGTACAGGCAGTGTGTGGATGACCACTCCCCACTACACGATCAGTTTTCGCCAACAAGTAATCCAATCCACCTTTTGTCCAGGTTTTAGTCAGCAATTTACGAAGAAAACATGCACTGTAGCCTTTCAGTTCTGGTAAACCACTGATCAAACTTATATTTTCATTCGAAAACACCATTGTTATTTAAGACTTACGCAGCTAAAAATAAATATGTCATCATTACGCCATCATTACAGTACATCATCACCAAGGAAAGTAAATAAAAGTATTATTCTAATGAACAGATTGCACTGTTATTCCTGTACAAAATTGAGTTGTTCTTATTCCTGTAGTACGATAAGCAGTCTTATTTTTGTATGATATGACACAGTCTATATATATTTGGCACCAGTTTATCAGGAAGTGATACTTTTGTTCTCTTTGACTCATTGGATGGAAACAGTGCTTTATTTACAAATGTTTTATGCTATATTCCAGTTTTGTGTGTAAATCTACTTCGAATCTTTGGATGGAAACACAGCTAATGATTCATATATTATGTCCAAAACCGCTTGTTTGTTCACTTTTCACCATATTAAGGCTTTTTAAGTTTGTTACACAAGGACAGTGTATTTTAAGATAGTTCTAGACAATATTGAGCAATCTATATGATATTGTAGTCATTTCAACGTTCAAGAAGTATTGTATTCAGGAATGGTGTGTTAAACTAAGGACGAAAATGAGGTTTTACATTGTTGATCAAATGAAAGCTAAACTTTATATTGATCGAAGCATGCTGAAAAATTGTGGTCTGTGCAAAATATTCCCACATGAAAACTATAGTAATTTATAGTAAATGCTGTAGTGTTTTAGAATCATACTATTGTACACTCTCAGAAATAAAGGTACACGAGCTGTCACTGGGGTGGTACATTTTCAAAAGGTACACATTTGTACTTAAAGGGTCCATATTGGTACCTCAAAAGTATATATTAGTACCTAAAAAAATTAAGAGGAACGCCTTTGTACTTTTAAAGTACTACTATGTACCCTTGAGGTTTTAATATGGACCTTTTAGGTACAAATATGTACCTTTTAAAAAGGTACCACCCCAGTTACAGCTTGCGTACCTTTATTTCTGAGAGTGTATAGTGTATTATAGTTTTTACAACTATAATGGTATGGCACGGTGGCTCAGTGGTTAGCACTGTCACCTCACAGCAAGAAGGTTGCTGGTTCAAATCCCAGTAGGGCCACTTGGCATGTTTTTCCCGTGCTCGCATGGGTTTCCTCCATGTGCTCCGGTTTCCCTCACAGTCCCAAGACAGTCTATGTTCACTATATTCAGTTTATATTCACTATAGGTGAATTGGATGAACTAAATTGGCCATAGTTTATGAGTGTGTGTGAATGTGAGAGTGTATGAGTGTTTCCCTGTACTGGGTTGCATAAAACATATGCCGAAACAGTTCCACTCTGGCAACCCCTGATAAATAAGGCACTAAGCTAAAGAAAAATGAATGAATGGATGTTAATGGAAATACTGCATGCTGTAGTATTAACTATGGTGATAAGTTAAACTGTAATAAATATTTTAGTATACTTTAGTTTTTACTACTGTAAACTGTGGTATATTGTAGTGTAACATACCCTATAGTTGTAGAAAAATACAGTATTGGGTCATTTGGTTATATAGTTGTTACTATAGATTTATCACAGCAGAGTAATTTAAGTACTTTAGTCTGGTTCAGAAATACTATAGTATTTACTATACATTACTATAGTATTTTTTTCATGTGGGATAACAAATTAATATCAACAAAGATATTTTCAGCTTACTACTAAAATAGTTCTTAATGATCATGTGACACTGTAGAAGGGAGTAAATGTGCTTAAAAATTTTGCTTTGCCATGACAGTACATTGATATATATATATATATATATATATATGTACTTTCCAAATATATTAAAACAATAAAGGAAATTAAGTATTTTAAATCTTGA
>CAIGQZ010016425.1:9682053-9697015 GCA_903798205.1 Danio tinwini
TATATAATTTCCAAATATATTAAAACAATAAAGGAAATTAAGTATTTTAAATCCTGATATTATTTCACAATAATACTGTTTTGATCAAATAAATTAAGCCTTAATGAACAAACTGTTATTGACCCAAAAAACCAGAGTATTTGTGACTGACCATGTTTTAGTTTTAAAATGATTTTCTATCTGTAGTTACTTTTTTAAAGCATACTGTATAACATGGCCTTTTATCTCAAACTGCAGAAACAATGAAAGATCATATAACAAAATAAAAACAAATCATCCCATTGATTTGCAGACATGCTATCAATTTTCAAACAGCACAACACTATTACCGACAGACAAAAATATAATGTTTAATCAGCCAGTCATTAGGGGTTCATTTTGAGGTAATGACCATCTGACTGCACGTTGTCTCATTTATCAGTGAACTGCTTTCCATTTAAAGAAACAAATGGGTATGAAATATTGATTTGAGCTGAACTTATTTCATTATGTCAGAAGAAAGGGTCTGCCGAGTGGCGTTGAACTAACACACTGTAGGAAATTGGTTTTCAGGGAAAACGATCAAATGTGCAGTTCAGCGGTCAAAAGCCTGCTCTGTCGATTGACCAATCACAATCAAGTATCCCAGTAATGAAAAGACAGAAGCGAGAGACCAAGAATAGCTGGATGCTGAAGAGCTAAACTCCACATGGACATTGATGGATGTGATGCGGACAGAAATGAGAGACGCTTAGGTTACTATTTATGCCGAGCAGATCTGTTTGCTTGTGTGTATGTGTGCGTGTGGAATCGTGTCACCTGAGGGATCTGATTTAGCATCATGAGCCTGAAGATTTTCACAGCACTGCTCAGACACACTCTATCAGCCTTCACCTCACTATTTATAGCGATCTGACAGTAAACAGCTCAAATGTTCACTTAGTATACAAACCTGAGAGGCTACTTGTAAAAAAAAAAGCCCTCTGGAAACAGTATGTATGCAGTCTATACAACACAAAATATTACAAAATATTATCATCCTCTAAAAGAGCTCAGTTAGTAAAATGTATAGTGATTTAGGTGCTCGCTGGAGCCATATTCTAGTGTCCATTAGCACTAATGGTGTCTAACAGTAGCTACAACTTTAATGTACACATAAAACATACGGTGTCATGCATATTATTTAGAAATTACTAGTCAGTCACTTATGGAAGGTAGTGCCATTTAAAGTTTCAGCATGTTTAAATGTCGATTAAAGGGGCTATATGTAAGAATTGTCACATTTTGTCATTTGGTTCTTTATTGGCACTGCTTGTAATGCTAGCACTTGCCTGTAGCTTGTGATTCCCTTGTGTTTTCTGTGCATTTCACTCATTCAGATTGCATTATAGAATCTTAATCTTTACTTCAACAAATGTTGATGTTAAAATGTAACTCTGCAGTTTAACAAAGAGACTTTATTGACATTTTTAGAAGATAAAAGTACAAATATTTTCAAGCATTCTCGCTTAAATAAAATGAAACTGGAGTCTTGCATGAATTTACAAAATTAAGATTGAAACAAGCCTAACTTATTTCAGTAAGTTAACAGAAAAAAAACATCCTGACTTATTGATCTAGTAAGTTTAATCATGTTAAAAACATTAGCAATGTGCTAAACATGCAAACTGTGTGCATGCTAACATGCTGCCATAGATATTTACATTAGATGTCGCCTACGCTGTTGTTGTCTATTGGAAGGAATGCGTCAATAGAGCCACCTTTTTAGTACAAGGTAGCACTTCTTTAAAAACCAATGTGCAGTGGAGGACTGGACATCCAGAGCCAGAGAGATGTGCACATATATACATATATCTATAATCGGGAGTTTTCCCAGTGGTCCCTATGCAAATATTTTTTTTAAATTACGAATTTTATTTAACATAACTAGCATATTCCTAGCATTTAGTGCCCTTGGTGCTTCTTTGCCTTATGGTTAGTGCAGTAAATGACTGTATAATCATCAATTAAGTTACTTGTTTAGCAGAAAAGTTCTTAACATAAAAAATCTTAAAAATCTTAGCGTACCTATGAAATGTGATACCTTTTGCTTTCTTTGTTTGCTCATTACTACACCCGTAAAGCGATAGAGTCCAGCATATTCAGATTGGCTTTAGTCTTGACTAGTTTGGTTAAATGACTTTTGTCCGAGAAGCACTGTACAAATGTGGTGGCGGTATTGACGCATGCTCAGGGTCCGTATGCGATATCTAGTGTATATATCTATGACTGCCAGTATGCTAACACATGCACATGTTAACAATGTGCACCCTAGCAATATTTATTCATACTAACTATGCTACAACATGCTAACATGCTAAACACTTTATCCTTCAATCTATACATCTATTTAAAGTTTAAAACTCTTATAAACATTAAGCTTTTAGAAGTATCCAAAAGCTTTCTTAACTGCTGTTTACTCACGGCTGCCATTTTAGTTTTGTGTTTATTTTTACACTGAGAGGAAAAGAGCAGCACATATTTACATGTTAACAATCTAAATGATGCTCTCAGCTGTGTGAACCACATCAGCATACATTTTTAGCTGTGGTTAACAGCCAGTGGTGTTGCTAATAACAAGCGTTTCTGAATCCTACATATAGCCCTCTTAATGGCGTCTCGGAACTGAAGGCATCCTTCAAGCTGGTGAAATGTGTAAATGTATTCCATTTTTATAGGCAGACAACCATAACCTATGTACTGTAAGCAATTCATAGTGTAAAAAAACAAGTGTACTGCTATGGCTCCATGGATGTTGTTCTGTTTGCTTGAGCAGATTTGATTCAGTCAGTGAATTTCAAGCGAGACTACCTGGTGTGCTGACAGTTTTCTAGGTGATTACATTCTTGATTTTCTCTTAGGTGATAAAACGAATACAAAATATCCCATACTTACATTTAAGGAGGTTCCTGAACCACATTGCTTTCGATTTGAGCCAGTGAACAACAATCTAGCAACCACCCAGAACTCCCTAGACGGAATATATTCAATCATAGTACTTTAGAAAACCACACTTTAGCTTTAAACTACAATTAATAGTGATATTTTTTGTGGATTTTGTGGCATGTGAGTAGTAGTAACTCTTCAGTGCTCATTTAAGTTGTACGATGCTTTCCTTTTGCCTTTTGTGTATGGGTCATGTGACCATCATTCCAATGCAAACCATCATTTTCCATACCCTTAAAGGTATAGTTCAGCCATAATTTAACTCTCATTTTACTTGTTCCAAACCTGTTTGAGTGTGGGTTTCTTTGTTCAGTTGAAGTCAAAAGAAGAAATTTTGAAGAAAGCTGGAGTATTTTTTTTTCTAATATGAAAGTCAATGGTTACAGGTTTTCAGCTTACTTCGGAATATCATATTTTGTGTTCAACTGAAAATAGAAACTCCTAAAGGTTTATAACCATTTGAGGGTAAATAGTGAACGTGCGTAAATTTTGTCGTGAACTATCCCTTTAACCATATGCAATAATCCAAAGTAAAGCCTTGTGCTCCTCCGATGTGCCTCAAAGAAGGCCTAAAAACAACTCTCTGCTTTCGATTTATGGCTGTATCTCTGCCCATAACTCAAATACCTTCTATGGCTCAAAGATAAAAATGTTCAGACTCACCATTCTTGGTAAGGTCAGTGTCTGTATCAGATTTATTGGCCGCCGCATCCTCCAGTTGGAGTTGTACGTTCTCAGTATTAGTTCAGTCATTTCTATTGGTGTTGTCATTTTTGTGTTAGTGAGCTTTTGCTTGATTTTAGCATATATCTGTGAGAAGCAACACTGGTGTCTGTGTTCGTCTATGTTTCCTTTATTTACTAAAAGTCAATTTCTTCATCATTATTTTTGGCCTTGTTTTCCGATTAATGTCATTTGATAAATTAAATTCAAACAGGTATTACTCATTGTGCACTGTTCAAATTTACTACCCTTTTGTTATGTTAGGGATGAAAACATCCACTGAATTAAACTGCTGTAAAAATGCATCAAATATTTTTGTTGCAATTTTTTTGCATAAATATTTTAGTCAAACTCAGTCCTGATCAAAACTACTAAATCTTTTAAAAAATTACAGAATTTTAACTGTTTAATTGCTAAGTCCACATATAATATCCCAAATTAGGTGAACAAACACACAAAATTACATTTTCAATATAAAAAGTAATTGAGTACTGGATTTTTTTTGAAACCTTTTATTACAACCTTGGACATGTGAACAATTAGTAACAACATTGCCTTTGATGCATTGCTAGATTTTCATTTTTTTTTCTCTCTAATTTACTGTTGGTGGCTGTTTTTGCCCCATTGACTTCCATTATAACCTTTTGATGGTGCATAAATACAGTCTTTGTTTTTGTTTACTGTTTACTGTTACTTTAGTTCTGAGAGTTGAGATGCATATTTTGATTTTCTCAGACACATCAAGGTATGTACTCAAAGGTCACTCTCACACACACATACACACACTTTAATTTGCTGTTATACAAATAAAATCCAGAAACTAAGCTTTTTTTTGCACAGGCCTATCTAAAGGATTAATGATGCCAACTAATGATCAACAGTAAAAATGACAGATTTGACCTCTTTCCAACAGGGAAAACCACCAACAATAAAAAAATGCATGATTATATGGTGTCAGTTTTTTACAAAAAAAAAAAAAGATAATATAATGAAAGTCAATGGGGCAAAACAGCCACTAACAGTAAATTAGGGAGAACAAATCGAAATCAATCAAAAGCAATGCATCAAAGGCAAAGTTGTCACGTGCAAGACTTTGATAAAAAAAATTCCAGTCCACAATTACATTTTTTATTGAAAATACACCTTTTTGTGTGTGTTTTCTACCAACTCAGTGACATCATTTATAAATTGGCAATTAAAAAGTAAAAATCCTGTAATTAGCAATCTAGTAGTCAGGGCTGAGGTTGATTAACAGATTTATGCAAAACAAATAAAAAAAATATTTATCTGATGCATTTTTGCGGCAGTTTAATTCAGTGGTTGTTTTCATCACAAACAAAAGAAAAGGGTAGTAAATTTGCCCAGAGTATACGGTTGAGTTCTTTCAAAAATTCAAAGCATTTTCTTAAAAAAAATAAGATTTTTGTGTCAAAATAAGATTTTTCACCAAAAATCATTTTGCTAGCTGAAACAGAAAAAGTTATGGCCAATGTAAGACTCAAAATCACGCCCAGAGTGGATGAAAACATCCCCACCATACATAAGGGTTAAACTTTGTATGAATATAGCAAGATAAAACTGGAAAACAACACAAAAATGCTGATTAAGAAAACACATTTTTCAAAATGTATTTTCTCTTGGGTTTTTTTAGAGATTGAGAAGAAGTTCTTCCAAAGTTGTGAAATGTACAGAAGGTCTGAACAAGTACAAGCTCTGTATTTGTGACAACGATGTCAATATGTGATCTTTTTTCGGGTATTTCTGTTGTGTTTAGTGGCTGATGTGAAAGTGTAAAAAGAAGAATTTATTTATTTATACATATACGGCACAGAAAAAAAAAACAATCTATATATTTATCTCACTATTTAAATAGGTCAGCAAACACAAGGCCACATGTGACTCATATCAATATATCCATAACATTAATGTCCAGAATGTGTGAAGATAATGTACTCTTGTATGTCCTGCTTTTTGTGGTTCTGTGAGACAATCTTTGCCACCAATTTCTGTCACTTTCTGCAGTGCTTCAAGAACATTCTATTTATTACTTTTGCTCATTTGTTCCTCTGTTCGTTTTATGACTGATTCTGTGTTTGAGAGAATTTAGGAACTGTACAGAAATTTATATTTACAACTACACAAAGAGTAAAGTCATATGTTGAAGGCATATAGTACTGTGCTGATCAAGATGTGCATTAAATTGTTTCTCTTTTCTAAATTCTCTACTTGTGTCATGTGTTCACATTTCCGGGTTAAAATATTATAATTTACTATAAATCTTCTAGTTCAGGGGAACATCATGTCACTTTGTAGATATCAAGTTTCCTGAAAGGACTTTAATCCTTTCAGTGTGTCATTACCTCATGTTTTTGTAATTCTACAAAAATGTGTGAACGCCTTCTATAGGTTAGCATGACACACGAGCTATATATCTGTAATCAAATGCTGATGTATGATCTTCAGGATATCCTCTAAAGCTCTGAAATAACATGCTATCTGAGGCAGATCAATGTGAGGTTAGGAGAAATCTAATCTATCTTAAAAGATGCTGTGTTTTGAGTGAAAGGGATATTTTTATCTGGCTTTAAAGGTTCAAAATAGCATTTCTTCGATATTTTTACCTGCTCAAATTCCCTAGGTGTTTCTCATTATAATGAAAAGCATTCCTAGACACTCCTTTCATAAAAGCTTCCTGTACATGTTCTCTTTCCTTTACATTGCTTTTTAAAGGTGGCTGGGTTCAGCGGAGTCATTCGCTGAATAAATCTTTGCCTTGCATACCTAACAACTGAGATTATCTGTAACAAATACCACCTAAAATGAACTAGACATGTACATTCAGATGCCCTTCAGGTGCAAAAACACCTTAAAAGGCTCAGTTTGTGAAGACATCACTGACAGCACATTAGCACAGAGGCCAAACCAACAAAGACACATGTTGTGTTGTTAGACAGCTGTTAAAAGCATTTTTGTTCCCCGTACAGAGATGTTTTTTGGTATTTTGGAGCACCAACACCCAATAAATGTAAGTGAGATGATTGCTTAACTGGTTCAAGCATGGAAAATTATAGACACAGAGAAACACCTGCCTTGGGAATTCCCCACACTTTCTCTGTTCTTGTGTAATAGCTGTCATGTCTTTCAGTGTTGTAATACCCATTTTTTTCCATACAAAGAGTGATGTAAAGTTATATAGAGTTGTTTTTTTTGTTGTTGTTGTTTTTTTGCTTTTCTTTTTTGCCAGAAAAAAAGTGTCTCATATAAACACATAAGATAGAATCCCCTTATAGGGGTAATTGCTGGTGGGCAGCTGCCCTGCAGAGTTTAGTTCCAGCCCTGCTTCAACACACTTAACTGTGCCTTGCCTTGGTTTCAAACGAGCCTAAAGCACTCAAATATTTTGATCAGGTGTGTTTAATTAGGGTTACAAAGTTTGTGCGTGCGAAATTCTGCTGTACGGTGCTGTGAAAAGAGGCAAGATGATTAGACGTTAAAAAAGCAAGCTATTGGTCCATGTTTTAAATTTCTGTCATGTTTTGATCTTCGATTGGTCTCACGCAATGTTATGCGATTTCACAGGTCAGAGTTCACAAAGCTTGAACTTTCTATTGCAGCGAACTGTGAAACTTGTCACACGAGCTTGCGTTTCCAGTCTGACTCATTCATGTGTGTGCGTATGAATGGAAGTCTATGGGGAGAAAAGTGCAGTGTGACCACAGCTTAAACTGTGCAAACACCTGTGTTTGACACCTGTGACTTAACTGTGACTGAGTTTGTCACCTGAGGCAATGGTCACGCTAGAATGTTTTTGTTTTGTGGCAACGCCTTTCGAAAAATGTCAAAAGCTAAAATTGAAGATGGCATTTTTGCGTCATAAAGTGGACTATTAAAATGGAGGCTTTTGAAAAAAAATTAAGAGTTTTTACTCACGTCATCAATTCATCTAAAACAGTAGATGACAATTTACAGCAACTGTTTTGGATGCTCTCCAGTTGGAAAGCTTTGTTAAAGATTAATGTTCGTTTGTACATACTCCAGATTGCTTTTCTTCGAAGGATACAGAATGTTTACTCAAAACTGTTGCTGACTAAAATAGGCATACTCCACAGGCCCTATTTTAACGGTCTAGGAGCAAAGTCTGAAGAGCAGGGCGCAAAAGCATTAAGGGCATGTCCGAATCCACTTTTGCTATTTTAAGGATGGGATACGCTCTGCAAAACTATTTCTAAATTCAGTTCTAATTTCCAGCAGAACATGAACAATAATAACAAAGTGTGTTCGAAAAACTCAGTTATATCCAAAGACACGTCCTATGCCCCATATGGTCCAAAACCTGACAGGTGGACAAATCTAAGCTTGATTTTAATAAAAAATATATAAATATACTTATAATAAATGATACTAAAGATAATAATAACATTATACAAAAGCAAGTTGTCGTTATTGTATAATTTTTATAACTTTTTAATACTTTAATTCTTTTTCATTTGTAAAGATATTTCTGTATTGCTCTACATTCTGTGTAAGCGAAGTGCACAATTGACGCACTTTGCGCTGGACTTTAAGCCTGCTTTAAACTGGTCTATTGTAGTTCCTCAAAATAGCAATGCACCTTAACACACCTCCTTTTTAGACTAGAACGCCTATGGATGCGCATATGAGCGCAAATGCATTTGCTATTTAAACAACGTGTTGCAAAATGTCAAAATGACACTTGCGTCGAGCTGAATCTAGCAAATAACATTTGCATCGAACCTTGCACCGCATTGCGCCGGGTGTATGATAGGGCCCCACATGTATTAATTTGATTTCGATTCGATGTCTTAGTTCGATTATAACTTTAATCGGATTAAGGTAATCAAAAATCGCTGTTTACATGGACAACTCTTTATCAGAATATTATCCTAATCGTTGTTACGTTCGCTCGCAGAACGTATTTTGGTTATATGTGTGTGCGTTTGTTTGTATGTGGGTGTGTCATTTTACACGTGTGTTACAGGTACGCACGGCATTGGAGGATCCGCATTTTATGCTGATGACGTTGGCTGCTGACGCTGGGTTCGCTGAGTTCGATACCAATTGCTGGTCGGAGTAGCATTTAAAAGCCGAGCCCAAACTGCAATGGCGATCTTTTTCTCTCTCTCTTTCTCTCTCACTATCTCGCTCTCACTCTGTCTGTGGGTCTTGATGAGGACAGTCTCTCTTGCGAGGACTAGTCTGAGAGAATGTATTTCTTTTGCTTGTATTTAATGCTCTTGTCTAATGTCTTTTGAGATTTGAAATAGCAATGTTTGTTTGTGAACTTGTCCAGTTAACTGATGCTTTTGAGTGATACCTCGGAGAGCGTGTAGGAGTAAGTAGCGCAATATACATAAACAAACACTCAGGATACTTTTTTGTATTATTTCCATTAGGTTCAGGAGAGTGTGCTGTTTTGTGTATGTTTTTTTATTTAGAGTAGTTTAGTTAAGACATTTGGTATGTTGAAGATGTTTCTTTTCATGCTTTTCTTTTCAAATTTAGTTTAGTTATTTAATACAGTTAATATGTTTTGTTATATTTATTTCTTTGATTTAAGCACCTCTATCTACCTCCTCTCCAACAGGTAATAATTAATTGTAAATATTTGTATTTTATTGTACAATATATTTTCACTGGTTTCACTGGAAGTATGGGCAATAAATAATTGCAGTGATATTCGGTTTTCAGTGGTTTTCTTTCCCCCTCCATTTGTCACACACACTAAACTATTATATGTTGTCAAATACCCTTAGTTTAATATTAACATCTGAAAGGACGTAACAATCGTATTAAAACCAGATTATTGGTGTCCATATGAATATACTCAGTTGAGATGAAATGCCATTTTCTAATTTACATGAATTAGTGTAAATATGTACCATCAGATATGGATGATTTACATGAGCCATCTTAATGTAATTAAAATGGGACTTTGGTAATCTCACAATCTAAATATTGTGATTAATCTCAGAATTGCTGTAAGCATAATCATATAACTATAGGTGGCATATGCTGATTTTATTTATAAACTTTTTTCACTTATAAACAACTTATTCACATTATAGCTGTTCTGACCAATATGTGTATGCTTTCATAATTTTGGCCATACAGTGTGCCATCTATGGAATGTACTTTCAAAGTGGTTCACTGTCTCGCCTGGTCCACATTTGGCACTTTAACTGAATCACATGCCACTGGTATCATGAATTTACAGAAAAAATACACATAAATTTTACTGTGCATTTGTTGACTTTGCACAACTGCACCACTTGTACATACTCAGCTCCAGTGGTCAAGTACATAAACATAAGACTATTCTTGACTCGTTTAGTGACCAACAAGTTCACACAGCTCTGTGATATGCGTTTCATTCTGAAACTTTCCAAATTGCTGATAAAGTGCAAAGTGGCATTGCCAACACATTTATATGGCACCAAAAAAGCATGGAATACTACCATATGAAAGTGTAATGCATTAAAACAATGGTTAGTAACCCACCTATTCTTTTTAAGTCTATAAATTGTGCTGTGAATTGAGGCATGTGAATAATGATGCTAAGAATAATCACAACTCTTATGGAATAATATAAGTAATGGAAATTGAACGTAAACAGGATTAAATAGCTTAGATCCTGGAGCATAAACATTATATAGTGATTAAGCTCTCTGATTATTGGTAATAATCACATTATTCATGTGCATGTAAATATAGTCATTGTTTCTTGTGTTATTAAATTTTCCTTTGTCCCCCCTACCCCCCCTCCCCCCCTCGTTCCCTCATTTTTATGTTCACCTGTGTTTGTGTCTATTTAGTTCCAGTTTCTTCCATGTTTTCCAAATAGAATTGCACCAAAAATTGCACTTCTTTCATATTGCATTTCTTAATACGTCATAAAACTAATTTGTCTCTGTCGATGTTGGAGATTGTTATGGCCTTGCGGTAGCACATGCTTTCTTTGTGTTAGAAAACACATTTGTCAGTTGAATAATGTTGTCAATTATGTTCAGTTTCTTGCACAGACGAATCGTTTTGCTTCAGCACCTCAGTATATTGTGTGAAGCCCCGATAATTCATTTTGGTTTGCCTATATTTGCATTTTTGCTTCTTAAAGTGATGGCACCTTTGGGCTTGAATTTTATGAATCGCCAAGGACCATCCCGACCTGCAAATCAACTTTAGGGTTCTACCGACGACAGAAAGTCACCTACATATTGGATGGGATGAGGGTGAGTAAATCAACTGCAAATGTTAATTTTAGGGTGAACTATTCCTGTCACGCACACACACATAAAAGTCTGAAAACATTAGCATTGCATAAATAATAATAATAATAATGTATCATGCAAAGTCAGTTTCCATTTGAAACTAAATGAATGCCTGCAGGATCAGAATGTATTAGTGCAAAATGCATAAATGGATATGGACATTTTATTTATTTAACCTGATGTGTTTGGGTGGATTTATTTTGCATGATTACAGCTACAGTGATGCTTTTGAAAACAATCTGCTTCTGAGCAATAACCATAATGGTCCTGGAAATTGCCAGGGTGTCATCAGCATATTAAACGGAAAAATATACCAAATGGAAGCAGAAATAAATCTGCTGTATTTTTCTGCCTATATTTTCTTATTACCAATATCTGCAAGCCATTTACTTGCCTTTGTGTCAATCCAAACCCTTTTTTTATGTATTTGTCAGGCAACATGAAAGCTCACAGCTCTTGGCATATAAGGATAGCTCATAGTGATCACAGCTGTGAAGCTCCCAAAAGACCCCCCCCCCCCCCCCCCGAGAAAAGAACCTCAGTATTTAGAAATGTTGCTGCAATTTAAAACATATGCTATCAACTTTTTGTAACTCAACTGGGAATTGACTGTTTTCACACAAACTAAAACAGGGTATCTGCAGGGTCTTAAAAAATCTTAGGGCCCTATCATACACCCGCCGCATTAAGGCGCAAGACATGTTTGATGCGATTTGTTGCCATTTTTAGACCAGCGCAACTCTAATTTTCACTTTTTGCACCACAATGTTTAAATAGCAAATCCATTTGCACTACTTTGTGGACTCATGGGTGTTCCAGTCTAAAAAGGAGGTGTGTTAAGGCGCATTGTTGGTCCGTTGCTATTTTGAGAAACTGAAATAGACTGCGTCATTGACCAACTGAAAGCTGGTCTAAAGTCCAGCGCAGAGCATCTTGGTTATGCGTCTCTGCAGGTTTAAACGCTTAATACACAATTGATGTACAGCAATACACAAATATATTTACATATGAAAAAAATAAAGGATTAAAATGTAACATTTTTATTTTATACATAAATATAAAAACCATTAGCTACATGCCTTCGTCATGTCTGTGGGCTTTTTTCAGTTTATTTATGACAATTAGCATTTTATTATAATATTAGTATTAGCAGTATTATTTATTGTATGCATATTTCAATTTTTTTCAATAAACAAGTTTAGATTTGTCCATCTGTCTAGTTTTGGAGATGTATTCGTCACTATATGGGGCATAGGACGTGTGTTTGAATGTGCTTTTTGACCACATTCTGTCATTATTGTTCATTTATTCATTTGCTGGAAATTAGAATTGAGTTTAGAAATAGTTTTGAAACTGATCTTTGCGCTTAACAAACAAAATTAAATATGTAGGCTTATGGATGTCTTCAGTGGAGTCCGTACAACACTGTTTCCTTAGCCACAAAAGTAAAGAAAGAGTTTTCTTTACCCTCATTCTTTATCCTCGCGCTGCAGATTGTCTGTTTAACCATTTTGTTGCTAGTGAAGCATTCAGTTTTTCCACTTAAAAAGTCTGCCATGGAAATAACAAATGCACCATAGAGAGATGCAACTGACTCTTAAAGAGATGAGATTCTGATTGGTTTAATACATGTTATGCTCAAGAAACACCCATAACTCATTAAGAGAATAAGCACAACCCTATTTGACCATGCATTGCGGCGCAAAATGTATTTTTCAATTCATGATTATTTATATAGTGCTTTTACAATATAGATTGAGTACAAGCAGCTTAACATAGAAGTTCTAGTAAAGTCCAGATTTCAGAGTTGAAGTTCAGTTTAGTTCAGTTCAGTGCAGTTTAAATTTCACTGCTGAAAGTCCAAATACTAAAAAACATATCCATCGATGCACAGCTCCCCAAGTCACGATCCAAGCAAGCCAGTGGTGACAGTGACGAAAAAAAAAAAAATTCACCTCTTGTCGAAGTGAAGGGATTTTTACATCCTTAAAATAGCAAAAGTGGATTTGAACACACCCTTAATGCTTTTGCACCATACACTTTAGACATTGCACCTAGATTGTTACAATAGAGCCCTTAAAATGTCTTAAATTTCAAAAACCAAATTTTAGGCCTTAAAAAAGTCTTAAACTTACTGAAATATTGTCTTGTCTTAAATCATTTTAAACGGGTCTTAATTTTCCTTCGTTTTTTTGAAGCTACCCAATTGATCCAACACACATGCAATCACCAACAGTACATCTCAATAAAACCTTTAGCAAAACTATATTTATAACTACTATTATAACAGTCTGTTGTGCATACATTTAGATTTTAAAGAGTTTTTAAGTTATGTTGATGTTAAGGTATGCTTGTTTTGACACAAAATATGTGGCTAAGAAATAACTAATTACAATTAGTGTAACGCAAAGTGACGCTGACAACAGGGGTGTGGATCTAAACGCAGGTTTATTTAGCAGAATGGTCAGCGAAGCAACTGTTAACACAGGGGCAAACAGATGTATACAAACAAATAGAAAGTCGTAGTCAAATAAACAGGCAGATGGTCAGAAGGCAGTCAGCAGACAGGAAATAACAGACAAAGGTCAAAACATGGCAAAGCAAGACAAAGTAAACGCGTTGTAATGTCACAGAAACAAATAACAAGACTCAGCACTGAAGTGTGTGTGTGTGTAAGGTCAAAACATGGCAAAGCAAGACGAAGGAAACACATTGTAATGTCACAGAAACAGATAACAAGACTCATGAGCAGCTCCAGCTGTGTTTGTCTGCAATCATGGGGATCTAGGCCAGGTGTGTGAGTCGTGCATGACTGGACCTTGTAGTCCATTTAATGGCAGATTTGTTGTTCTATGCAATACTGTGTGTTTACCAGCGATCTGCACAGGCTGGATTGCTGGTGATTGTGACAATTAGCTTTTTGATGGGGCAAGTACCTTTTTTTTTTGGCTATTAAAAAATCCCTTGGCGTTTAGCCCTATATAAGTCTGAAATTTCATTCTTCGTGATCTGAAAAAGCTTTTAAAATGTCTTAAATTTGACTTTGTGAAACCTACAGAAACCCTGCAAATGTTTGTCTCAGCTTATCTCAATGTATACATAAATTACATTAATTAAGAATTAAAAAGTAAATCTCTCTTGTTAAAACAAAACAGCGATTGCTTAGCATTTCACAAACTAGAAAATCTCAACTCATCCATCATGTTTTTTCGCTAAAGACCCCTGCATATTTCCAACTTGATTTCATAAGAGGGTCTTTCCATGACATTTGTACCAGATCACTGGAATTCTCCATTTTTGCTCATATCTGGTTAAATTCCCACACAGGCCACGAAAAAGGTCGGAGCAGAGGGTCACGTTTCAATGACCTCAATAAGTCTTGCAAGATCGCAAAAAGAAATTGCTTTTGAACACATAGAGCTCACCCAAGACCTCTGGAAAACTACAAAAATCTTTAAAATAATGTTGACTGGCAGAAGAGAAGAACATTTTGAGGCATAAATTCCATGATCATGAATACTGTGGTTTCTTTCATTAAGCAGGACCAGAGCTAGAACAGTGTCAGAAAAAAATTCTTAAATCAAAGTACAGATGTAATGCATTGCGCAATAGATACTTATTTAACATCTCTAATGTCTGTGTGTGTATGTACTTCCAAAATCATCCATTTGCATGCATATTAGTATTGTAACTTTAAATGGATCTTTCACAGAAGAATGCAAAGTAGGCCTAAATGGAAGGGTAATGTATTTTGAAAGTCACATTAAAACTATCTAACTGATGCTGTCTTAACCTGAAGTGTTAAGCAAACATCAAACTCTACAAAATGAGCGTATTGTGCTGATAACTAAAATGAGAGACATAAAAGCTTCTTCTGTTTTATGTTAGATGTCATTTGTGATGGAGTCAATAGAATGCATTAACACTTACCCACATTCTCAGCAGAGCTGCTTTCTGATCATATTGTATTTCCCCCATTCAATCTTTTA
>CAIGQZ010016425.1:9712015-9737381 GCA_903798205.1 Danio tinwini
ATATATATATATATATATATATATATACACACTTTGTTACTGTACTTAAGTAGATTTTTCTGGTACTTTACTCAACTATATATATTTTTTGACAACTTTTTTACTTTTACTCCTTACATTTTTAAACAACTATCTGTACTTTTTACACCTTACATTTTTTAAACCATGGTTGTTACTTTCATTTTCATGTGTTTTGTGGCGCAATCTATATTATTTCTTGTCATTGCGCACTGTTAACGCATTTTTTATGCAATTTATCTACGCATTTCAGTTCAAAAACATGCCGTTTAAATGCTTTTGTCCACTTCCGATCATACTGCACGGGCTTCTCTGGTCTTTAAATCTAATATTGCGAATAATTGTGCTGTTTTGTAAAGATTTGTACATTTCAGTACTAAAACAATCAAATACTTTATAAAAAATTTATGCATTGCAAGTTATTTCCTTTATTTCTGATAAGTTCATATTTCCTAATACAGAATTTATGCAGTTTTTGAGTTTTTTTTTTTATTATTGACTATAGGATCATACATATAGGCCTACACTGTTGTCTTCGATTAATAATTTTAACAAATATTTTACAACAACAAAAGTAACTATACTGGGCAATTTATGAATAAAAACATAATGCAAAAGATCCTGAGTTTGTCATGTGAAAAAAAAGATCATGCACATGTTTTGTAGGATGTAGTCACACTTGTGTATATTGCTTTTAGCATAGAATAAATGTATTACAGTATTACAATACTGTAAATGTATTACAGTTTTACAGTATTACATTTCTCAGATCAGAATAGAAATTTGCAAAACAGTAAGTGCATGTCTCAAAACAACGTGTATAAATAGCAAAACACCATGGATTACCTACAAAACCTGCCCAAAATTCTTAGTTCATCTCTCAAAACTAAATTTCTGTCTCAATGAACATGTCAGTGACGTCAGAATGGCAAGTCATTGTCTATGGATAAGACTCAAATTACTTAGTAGTCATGTTGTCAATAAAAGTGTACTCTGCAGGGCTGTTCTGAGGTAAACTGTGGCAATATTTTTTTCTGGCTGTTTGTACTGTAATTTGTTGCCAGATCATGTCATTGTGATACAGAAAGGTAAAACAGCACTGCATAGCATAGAGAAAAAAAAAAAACTAAAGTAGAAATGTAAACATAGGACAACCTCCTTTTAGGCCTTCATTAGAAACAGTCAATATTCACCTGGGGAAATGTACCAATTGTAGAGAGATTTAGAAAATAGTCAAATAAAAATATCTAGAAAAATGCATTATTACAAAATTTTGACAACTTGTTCAGCCATTTTTCATGTAAAGACGTATGCCATGAACAAGATTAAATGTTGTGGGGGTGAGACTATTCAACAGAGACCAAAATAATACATTTTGATCAACATGACATAAGCAATTGATAATATAGGAAACATCAGAGAACTGCACATTATCATTTGCATGGATATACAAAAGCATTTGCAACTTGTTCATAATGAGAAACAGCTTTTCTGATGTGCCCAACTGACACAATGATCTGAAGATTGAACAGGCAGTTTGAGAATTTCAATTCTGATCTGAGAAATGGACCAAAGTAACTGAGAAAAACTGTAACAGAATTAATGTTTATCCATTAAATAAAATAACCACAATACCTGAAGAAAAAAAACACTGAAATAACCAGCCTGATCTCACGAGGAAACGTAAGTATATTTATGTTTTGTCAGTTTAGTGGCTAATTTGTACAAATTCATACGAGTTGAGTCGTACAAAAAATGTACCCAACCCTGCCCCTAAACCCAACCGTCATTGGGTGATGAGCAAATCATAGTAAATGGTACAAATTAGATTGTATGAGTTCATACGAATTAGCCACTAAATCAAAAAGTTACGAATTGCCATGAGACTGTGTTGGAAATAACGGGTTGTGTATGAGAGCTGTTCTTTGAAGAGAATAAGCCGATTTAGCCTAATACAAAAAATATTTAGCAGTCATATATAATAAGTATTTATTTTAGCAAAAGAAAAAAAAAATCTGAAAAAATTCTGTGTAAAATGTAAGACATTATTTATTAAGATAGACTGGCTTATTGAATTATTTTTAGAGTGTATCAACATGAATGGCAGCTGTTGTTTCTGATCTAAGAGCTGCAAAACTACATGCTGAATGCGGTGAGTTTGCGTCAGGATGATACATGGGCGGACTTTTTGAGCAATGTGGATAGGCAATATTACAGGGTGTGATGCTGCTTGGCTACTTCCATAAATTTGGCAACAAAATTTACATAAAAATTTGAAATTTAAAGCTTCGTTCCTGATTTATTAGGGGTCGCCACAGTGGAATGAACTGCCAATTATTCCAGCATATGTTTTACACAGCAGATACCCTTCCAGCTGCAACCCAGTACTAGGAAACACCCATAGACACTCACATTCACACACACTTATACACATCGCCAGACTGTATCTGTATTGGAAAACAAGTTTTTTGGTAGTGTAGAGTCAGGTAATGTTTATCCGTTTGTGTAATTCAAGCAAAAAAGTAAAATTTAGCCTCTGTGCAAAGTTTGTTTTTACAACGTTTACCCAAACACAAAGTTATAAATTAACCTGGAAACTTTGTAGTGCAAAACCTCATTGGAACTCTCCAATGAAATGGTTTCTGACTTTGAAAATTATAAAATAAAGCATTATTACCAGAAAAGGTGCTAATGAAGAATCTATATTACTGAGCAGAGCTGGTACAAATGTCTGAACTGGAATGCAATGCACACAGGCTTATCTCGTAATGCCTATCATCAAACAAGTGAGTGTAAAACTATAATGACAAGAGTTCAATTGCTGTGAAAACCAAGAAGGTTGACAAGGGGTGACCTCTTCTTGCACCCAAATGCATTAGAAAACAGTTTGATGCATTAGTTAAAATAGCTGCCTATGGGGCTGTTATACAGGACCTCAACCTAATTAATAAAATGATCAACAAGGCCCGTTTTCTTTACAGGAGCAATGGAAATTCTGCTTGATCAGAGTCATTGTTTGATTAATATTACATTGGAGTCTCCTGCAATCACTAAGCAGCCAATCATGTAGCAGTAACTCAATGCATCTCAGCATGTAGACTTGGTAAAGATGATCTACTGAAGTGCAAAGTGAGCATGGGGTGGTGGTTTTTCAGAAACTGCTTATCCTCTGGGATTTTCATACAAAGCCATATAAGAGAGAACCTTGCAACAATATCTAGTGAGTTCATTGGGTGAAAAAAAACTGCTAGAGGTATAAGGAGCATAACTACATAAAATACAGTTAAACTGATAGAAAGTCGGCAGTAATTAAATAACCACTTCTTTTCGTAAGTCATACTTTGAAGCAGATGAGCTACACAAACAAAATAATATTGACATCAGATATAACATTAGTAAACCTGTTAAAATGCATGTTGATGTCAAAGCCTTAATGTCCATTTGATATCCATATAGCTGCCCTTTTGACCACAACTGAAAGCTTCATGTCAAAATTACAAATTTACAATGAATTTTGTATACATATAATGTATGGAAATTACCTTGAAGTCAAAACAACATTGAATTGATATCTAACATTTCCTGTAATCGATTTTTGATGTGTTTTGTTGAAGCCAATGGTAGGTGTCAATTTGGTGTCTTTTTGGCATAAATACCTGCTGGGTCACACAATGGTTGCCATGGTCCAGATTGTCTTGCCAGTGTTGCTTTTCACCTCTTTTTGATAAGCCCTGTGCTGTTTTGGCAACAATTTGGTCATCTGAGACAGATTTTCTGAAATCCTAAAAGATCTGGTTTTTGATTGTTGTTTTTACGTTTACTGACAGCTGATTAACGGCCATTGTAATAAAATGTTTTTCCCAATACAATGCGGCCAGTTTCAGTAGATTTTAGATACTTTCATGCAGTGTGACTGTAGCTATAACACTTGTCAAACCAAGAACAAGTAGAAGCTCTAATGACGCAATCAGTGCGACAACATCCAATCTGAAAACTTCCAAGCTGATCTGGGCTTTACCTGTGCAACTCCCTCATTTGTTGCTATGGTCTTTGATTGTCTACACCTCCTCGTTATACAGTATTGTTGGTGACCTCTTCTTGCACTCAAATGCATTAGAAAACAGCCAGATGCATTAGTTAAAATGACTGCCTGGGGACTTTAACACAGGAACCTCCACCTAGTTAATAAAATGATCAACCAGGCCATTTTCTTTACAGGAGAAATGGAAATAGGCCCATTCTGCTTAATCAGAGTCATTGTTTGATTAATATTTGTGAGCAGTGCAGTGAGTTAAATACACTCCACATCTCAATCCAGCAAGGTACCTTTGGGATGTGCAGCCGACAAATCTGCAGTAACTATGAGTTGCTGTCATGTCACTAAGGGCCTTTGAGAAATTTTTCCAGCACCTTGTTAGATCTATGCCACAAAGCATTTAGGCAGGTTTGAAGACAAAACCAGAAGGAAAGTTTACTTAATAATGAGACTGGTGGTGAGTATATATTCAATATGTTTATTTTTATATAACATATTTAAATTCTACACTTGCAAATAAAGGTAAAAGAGCTAGAGTGGGATCTTTCCAAAGGGTACCAATCTGTACCTACAGTAATGGTTCCATATTTGTTTGTCCATGTTATATTTTTGATTGTAAAATATTATAAAATAATAAAAAATATATTTTATTGTATATTTTTGATTTGGGGCGTCACGTGGCGCAGTGGGTAGCACGATCACTTCACAGCAAGAAGGTCTCTGGATTGGGCTCCGGCTGGGCCAGTTGGCATTTCTGTGTGGAGTTTGCATGTTCGCCCTGTGTTTGCGTAGGTTTCCTCCAGGTGTTCCGGTTTTAACCACAATTCAAAGACATGCGGGATAGGTGACTCAGGACACTGTTCATATTCCTGTCACGCCACAGAGCGCCGTCTAAATAGTTTAGACTGTTCCAACTGTCATGTGCGCGCCTTATCACGGTGCCGAGCGGCGCATCCGGTGTGCGACCTCCTTTCGGGTGTTTCCCAGTATCGGGTTGCAGCTGGAAGGGCATCTGCTGTGTAAAACATATGCTGGATAAGTTAGCGGTTCGTTCCCCTGTGGTGACCCCTTAATAATAAAGGGACTAAGCCAAAGACGGAATGAATTTTTTATTTGATTTAAGAGGTACACTTTTGTATACTATATAGGAACTAATATGTACCTTTGAGGTAGCAATATGGACCTTGTACTGTAGGTACACGTGTACTTTTTGAAAAGGAACTGACCCAGTGACATCTCTTGTACCTGAGAGTGTACTTTATTGTAAATGTGTGCTGAAATAATTAACATACTGTAGGTGTAAGTGAACCATTCACTTTTGTTTAGCTCTTATAGGAACTTATTTGTTCCACTATCTGAAGGACCCCAAATGGTGCATCAAGCTCTTTTTATTTTTACATTATCATATTCTGTCCATAAATGACCCATCAGAGCTTTCAGAGTACAGAGAACAACCGTCTACAATCCAGTGTGCAGCACTGGAAAAACACTTGACATGACTTTACTTAAGAATATAAATACATTCAAATTCATTTAATCATTTTTCAGTTTTTGCATAAAAGTTGCTAGACATCAAGAGGAATAAATAATAATGGGTTATTATTTGAATATAATTATTATGGCAAATCTACTTAAAGGGATATTTGACCAAAAACTGAAAATACTGTCAACATTTACTCACCCCTTGTCCAAACCAGTTGTTTTTTTCTTTTCCTAATGAGCACAAATGAACATATATTGAAGTATGTTGGGAATCTGTAACCATTGACTTCTAAAGTAGGAAAAACAAATACTATGGAGGTCAGTGGTTCCAGAACAGAACAACAACAACAAACAAAAAAAACAACTGTTGGAACAAGTATTTCTGATCATTTTCATTTTGGGTGAATTATCCTTTCAAACTATATCTAATATCACTTAACTATGTTGCTGTCATACTTTTTGTTAGGTAATTCACATAATCCAGAAAGGATCATGAATTCCTGAAAATCATTGCACAACAGCAGTCATTCACAAGACACCAGTTTTAGAAATAACCAAGAAGGGTTTATTTCGCAACAGTGCTGTCTTTCTCTATGGCCCTTTGTAAGAGAACAGGTCTGCATGACTGTTTGAAGCCCCACAGACTTGGAGAGAAAATAATAGGAGATTCACATTAAATTAAGATAACAGCCACAGCTGAATTAGAAACATGACTTCGCTGGAGCTGTTTGGACAGGTCAAGCAGTGATGCAACCGACTGAGTCAACTTTATTTACCAAAATTCAAAGCCTAATGGGTCAAATGTTACAACAGAGCGTGCCAAGATGCATTAATGAAACTGTCCACGAAAGAGAAGCATTGCTGTGCTTTTTAAGCATGACACAAGATTAAATACTATGCTCATCTGGGTTTATTATGAATATCAAATAAGTTATCAAACTTTTTTGCCTGTAACTTGCTCTGTCCTATTTTTGTTTGATATCTGTCATGTTCAATATGGACACATGTCAGTCACGACTGATCTAAACACTGACTGACAGCAGGAAGAAAATAATCTCTGCCTTATAGAACAAAATTGTTTTGCTTTTTTATTGTTTTAAATGGCACTTGGTTTAATGCATTTTCATGTGAAAGACAATCATTAACAATAACAATAAAGATATAGTTAATGTATAGTTAGGATATGGTTAAAAATACTTTGTTTCACGATAGTTCACCCAAAAAAGAAAAGTTTACTCAAGTTGTTTCAGACCTGAGTATCTTTATTCTATTAAACACCAAGGAAGATATTTTGAGGATTTTTTGGCATGTAGTTGACAGGAACCACAGACTTTCACAATAAGTAAAAAAATACAGACTTTTAATGTTTAATTTGGAAATCACATTTTCTTTCTAGCTACCGAGTGCTAAAAAATCATTAACGGACAGTCAGAATCCTTCCTGCTGTAAAGAGTTTGAGTATTTAAAGTTTCTGCATGTTTATACAGTAATAAACTGAACAATATGAGGTATGATGGTGGTGCAGTGGGTAGCATGATCGCCTCACAGCAAGAAGGTCGCTGGTTTGAGCCTTTGCTCTGTCAATTGGCATTTCAGTGTGGAGTTTGCATGTTCTCCCTGTGTTCGCATGGGTTTCCTCAGGCTCAGACTCAACTTTATTATCCAGTTTAAAGAAACTAAAATTGCAGCACAGGCAAAGTTCCATGTACACATTACCAAAATATTATCACACGACATACAATACATCATTTTGTACAGTAGATGTATCTCCCTCCCCTCTGGACTCATTTAATGACCTAATGGCCACCATTATAAAAGTTTTCTAGTACTATTTGTACTGCAAATAGGAACTCTAAAACGAGGTCCTGATGGCAGCAGCTGAAACACAGAGTACAATGGCTGATCCTCCGGGTGCTCCGGTTTCCCCCACTGTTCAAAGACATGGGGTATAGGTGAATGGGGTAAGCTAAATTGTCCGTAGTGTATACTTGTGAATAATTGTGTATGAATGTTTCCCAGTGATGGGTTGCGGCTGGAAGGGCATCCGCATCGTAAAACATATGCTGGATAAGTTGCCGGTTCATTCCGCTGTGGCGACCCTAGATTAATAAAGAGACTAAGCCAAAAAGAAAATTAATAAATGAAGGAATGAACATATGACAACAACTTAATATTGGTGTGAACAGGCTATTAAATAAATATGTTTTTATTCACAAACTCCAAGTATTAAATCTAAAGTCTAGGTGGGGTAGGGGTATTTAATTGTTTAGCAAATATATGTTTAACAGTTTTAGTTTAGTTTTTTTTTTTTTACATATAAAAAAATAATAATAAATTGTAAAAATCTAAAACGTAAGTATGCTAAATATTACTTTTTGAAATCTATACAACTATAAAAACAGATTTTCTTTCTTGTTTTATATAAATCTAACTATTTGTATTTATTCTTTTTTTTTAAGAAAACAAGACATTGCATTAAATGTACAAAATTGAGATAAATGCTAGTATTAAACAAATAACAAAACTATTCATGCAGGATTAAGTCTTTTTACATAAAGGGGTCCTATTTTGCCCCTTTATGCAAGATGTAAAAGAAGTGTCTGATGTCCCTAGAGTGTGTATGTGAGGTTTCCGCTCAAAATACCCCGCAAATAATATTTTATAACTCTTTGAAACTGCCCCTTTTAGGCTTTGATAATTGTACCAATTTGGTAACTGTCGCTTTAAATTCAAATGAGATTGCGCTTCCAGTCCTTTTAAAAAAAATGTGTCAGCATATAGTGGCACATTCAAAAACATGACTAACAGCCAGGGATTTAAGTTAACACCCGCCAAACTGCCAAATGCAGGTAGATTTCACCTGTGGTGGGTTAGACAGACAACCCCACTAGCCACTTTGGCTAGTTAAAAATAATTTTTTAATTGCCAATGCTGCCTTGTCACTAAAGATTAGACTTTTATTTTAAGATTGTTTGTCAATATGTGTTCAAATGGGATCTTAGAATCGAGAAGCAGCACGATAAGTGTTCGTGCAAGCAAAAGAAAGCAAGTGAATACTGAATGAGAGAATGATCAGATGCACTGTAATCCTCGCTCACTGACCACAGTGTCAGTTGATGTGTTCCGTGTTCCATTTTCTTGCAAGAAGCAACCATGCCTGGAAACGCAACTGGTGGAATTGTTTCTCTTTTAAATAAACTGGAAAAAAACGGTGCTCATGCATGCACAGTCCTGTCACAAAAGACCTGCTACTATCAAGAGCTCCAGATTTTTTGTGATCAGCAGTGGTTGCCGCTTACACTTAAACCATGTTTCACTTTTCACTTTGAAAAGATTATTAATGAGCCTAACGTTAACTGTGTGCATGTGATCATCCATTCATCATCGCACTCAGAATGTTTTGCACCGGCTTTCGTTTGCTTACAGGTATTTTCTTAAAAATGGTTTACAGTGTAAAACCCAACAGGTAACTTTATCAAATGAAATAAGTGTAGTTAACTCAAAATTTACTGACAGTTAATTCTACTCATTTGATTTGGTTTCAGTTAATTAAATACCTCATTACTTTAACTTGAATGTAGTAAGTTCACAGTACTCAAATAGATTTGTTTTTAAAATGGTTTGTAGCAATTGGTTTCCTCAAACAATTTGAGTTGCCTTAACTTATTGGGTTTTACAGCACTCAGTTGGTTTGAGTTCTCAAATGGATGAAGTTCACAGTACTCACTAGCATTAGTTTTTGAACTTAAATGGTTTGTTGCAATCTGTTTCCTTTTGGGTTTTACAGTGTAATTATCATCCTTTACAATAACATTGTTTTAATAGAAGATTAACTCTCCATTTGTCTATAGTTAATTGGTGATCTGGGACCTTTAGCCTAGACAGACTGCAGTGTATAGTTTTATACATGAGAATAATGTTTTAAATGTCAATAGTTTTTTTATAAACAGTTAAATAAAGATTAAACTAATAGGAAATATATGGGAAAGTATATGAAAGGACTTTTAATTTGTCAGTAACCTGGGTCAAGCACTTTCAGTGAACTGTATGCCATTACAAAATCGACACGTTTAAGATCTGTTTTCTTTAAAAATCAGCGATCTCCACAGGCTGAGTGATATCCGATATAAAGTGGGTCTCAGAATGTACAAGAAGCACTGCATTGTTACATTTTCCCCACCATGTCTTTAAAATATGAACATTTATTTTAACCCAGCATATTCATTGGAGCTTCTGCGCTAGCCTGCTAATCCTGACGGATGCGTGCGTGTAAACGACTTTTCATCTCGTTTAATTACATTACAACATTGATGCTGTAAAAGGAACCGTATAAAATGGAGAAAAGTCACATTAACTGTTCACCGGATGTGTATCACTATGGGAAGAAACACTAGCTCTGCATATACCCTATTGAAATGACACAATATGAAACCACAACTCATTTGCTCATGCTCATTGAGTAAGGTCACAGCACACAACAAAGTTAAATTATAACGAGGAGGCATGTGGACATAGCATACAATTTAAATCAAGTAGTTTTAGCTTACCAGTCAAATTTATGCTTTTAAAATATATTTTTCATAACACAATCAAAGTGTTTCTGCAGTTTTTATGAAGTGTGACATTTTTATCATTAGAAGCTAATTATATTCACACACTGTTGCCACACAAGTGTGCTTAAACCCATCATAAAAGTGTTTTTGTGCATTATAGGTCCTTTTTAAAATGTAAGTCAAAGAATTGTTTAAAAAGTGTTTATTCATTCATTTTTTATTCATTCATTAATTTTCTTTCTGGCTTAGTCCCTTAATTAATCTGGGGTTTTACGCAGTGGATGCCCTTCCAGATGCAACCTATCACTGGGAAACATCCATACACTCACATTCACACTCATACATTACGGCCAATTTAGTTTATTCACTTCACCCATAGCACATGTCTTTGTACTGTGGGGGAAACCAGAGCACCCGGAGGAAACCCACACGAATACTGGGAGAACATGTAAACTCCACACAGAAATGTCAACTGACCCAGCTGGGACTTAAACCAGCGACCTTCTTGCTGTTATGCGACAGTGTTAACCACTGTCACGGTTATAAATTGTTTTATAATTATTTTTGAAATAAACTTTTTAATGTGAAAACATGTACAGTATATGGTCGTATACAACATATCTGAGCATTATATTCAAGTTTTTGCTTTAAAAATGATAATAACCTCAAAAAATTTACCCCTCGTACTCAGTATCAGTATCAGCTAAACCCACTTTCAGTTATCAGTGTAAATACTAAAGAATAATTGGTTTTCTGTTAAGCTTTTAATCTGTAACACCTACATACTTCAGTCTAGAATTCGGCAAATGCCAAAGCTCAGCATCGAAACAATAAAAAGTCCTAATGCTGTTTTAACTGTACGCGCTGACTCTCTAAACATCCTGGCCATTGAAATTCAAGCAGCGGAACTAACTGTTGCATTACTAGTTTTAAATTAATTAGTGCAAGGGCGATACAGGATCAACCCTCTGAGATTTAGACAATAACATCTAAAGTGCAATGCAGTTAGTACAATTACACCCACAGAACACATTTCCACAAAACCTTTTAGAACTTAAACAAAACTTTTTCCTTTTTTTTCCTTTTTTTTTTTTGCAATAACGCTCCAGGCACTGGTTGACAAAGTAAAAGCTTTTTTAATGGGGTTGGGCACATATGTCAAAGCTGTGCAGGATTAAAATGTAAAAAAAAAGTGTCTTCCTGCATTACTGCCCATCTGGCTTGGGCTTAATCTTCACTTACATCTCTTATAAATATTGTGTGTCTCTGCATCCAGCTTGGATATATATGATCATTTGTACAGTAAACTCTCTGAAATAAAGATACAGGAGCTGTCACTGGGGTGGTACCTTTTCAAAAAATACTAATTTGTACCCAAAGAATCCACAGTGGTACCTAAAAGGTGCATATTATTACCCAAATGTACCTAAAAAGGACAAATCCTGTATGTACCTCTTGAAAAGGTACTGCCCCAGTGACAGCTCCTATACCTTTATTTCTGTGTGTAGATGCTTAACAGAATATAGGGTGTGTATTTATTATTTGAATGAATGAATGAACTAACGAACAAACAAACAAAACAATCCATCAATAAATGTATTTTACTATTAATCTTGATTTTATTTCCACAAACTTTATTCTTCCTAAAACGCAGATGACTTACTGGAAACTGTCAGTCTGAGAACTGGCTAACTAAGTTAATGTGATGTCATCACAGAATTCAAAATGATGAAACAATTTAGAATTGATTTATAGGGCCTTTATTTCGATTGATTTGTAAACTGTTATTCATAAAAGACAAAAAGTTAAGGTAACACAAACTGTTTGAGGAAACCGATTGCAACAAACCATTTAGGTTATACATGTTTCTTTATTTAACCAGATAAAAACCCATTGAGATCAAAATCTCATCTACAAGGGTGACCTGGCCAAGAGGTCCGCAACACACGACTTATGAAAAAAAAAATAATATTATTAATAATAAATAGAAAATTAAGATAATATAAAAATACAGTTTAGTTGTTCAGCTATACCACATTACAATTAAAAAGGATAGAGTGAAAAGAAGTAATTGGGATGAGCGCAGACATTTTTAGTTCAGATGGAAGATGATTCCAGGATGAGGGGCGGCATGACTAAAGGCTCACTTGCCTATTTCAGTTCAAACCCGGGGAACAGTCAAAAGATTCACTTGAACCTAGGGCATACTGTGAAAAAAGGAACTTAGGTATGAAGGCACCAGTCTCAGAAGACCAGAGTCATTCAGTGGGTGTACATTCTTACATTCAGAGAAGGCCACTCAGCTTTGGCATACAGTTTACAATGGTGAGTTAGTCTACGATAGCCTGTAACAAACCTCAGAGCGCTGTGATAAACAGAGTTTAAAGGCTGAAGGCATTTGGTTGAAGCATTCATATACAGTTGAAGTCAGAATTATTAACCCCCCTTTGAATTTTTTTCTTTTTTGAATAATTCCCAAATAATGTTTAACAGAGTAAGGAAATGTTCACAGTATGTCTGGTATTATTTTTTCTTCCTAAAAAAGTCTTATTTGTTTTATTTTGGCTAGAACAAAAGCAGTTTTTAATTTTATAAGAACCATTTTAAGGTCAAATTTATTAGCCCCTTTAAGCAGTTTTTCTCTCTCGATTGTCTACAGAACAAACCATCGATATACAATAACCTGCCTAATTACCCTAACCTGCCTTAACCTAATGAACCTAGTTAAGCCTTTAAATGTCACTTTAAGCTGTATAGAAGTGTCTTGAAAAATGAACTCCCAAGTTCAAAAACTAATCCTAATTAAGTACTGTGAACGTAATCCGTTTGAGTAAATGAAGCAATTTGAGCACTGTAAAACCCGATAAATGAAGAGAACTCAAACCAACTGAGTACTGTAAAACCCAATAAGTTAAGGCAACTCAAACCGCTTGTGGAAACCGATTGCTACAAACTATTTGAGTTAAAAAAACGAATCCATATAAGTTCTGTGAACTTACTCCATTTAAGTTGAAGTAATGAAGTATTTAATTAACTCATTTCCTTTAACACTGAGTTCAAAACTCTTTTCAAATGAGTAGAATTAACTTTCAGTCAATTTTGAGTTACCTACACTCATTTCATTTGATAAAGTTGACTGTTTGGTTTTACAGTGTAGGTGATTCCTCTCATTAATAGTTTCACCATTATGTTCTGCTTTGAGGACTTTTACTTTGCACGTTTTTCTTCATTTGGTCACTGTGTTTACGTTCTCTTTAGTTCCTGTTTCCTTAGTCTTGTTTATTAGCAGTTTCTCAAAATGCATTCTTTAGTGATCTGTTATCCCTGTGACCTCGCTTTACGTCGGCATTAACTATTAAAGTGCAATTTCAATACAGAAAAACACAAACACAGTGTTAATGTCAGTATACTACAGAGACCCGGAAGGGACGTGATGGTGGGGGAAAACAACTAAGTGGGAGAAAAAAATGGGTGGGAGAAAAAAAAACAGGAAAATCTATATTTTTTAAAGTTTTTGCGTTCCCTCGCAAAGATTGCGTTCCCTCGCAAAACACTTCCTGTTCACTTCATGCATGTCAACCCTCCCGTTTTTGTCTGGATTATCCTGTATTTTACAGTTCTATCCTGCTATCATCATATTATTCAGTATTTTCCTATATTTCTCATGTATTTTTAATCTTGAATGCATGCTGAAATGAATATAAAAATGTCTTTATTCACTTTCTTTCCATTAAAGCTGTGCGTCGATTATCACCCTTCATATGCAACCTCTGAATCAGCGAATGCATGTATGAGCCAATGACTGGTATAAGTGCTGACTGACAGAAGCGCTCTATATGATAAACTGATCCCAGATCAGCTTCTGTACACGCCATCTAAAGAGGAGTGCAGGGCATTTAGGGATATTTGGGTGTATGTTTAAACAAGACAAATACTCTTAATAATATGTAAACATGTCCGTCCTGCTTGTTTTATTTTAAACACACCTAATGACAAACGCACAAACAGTTACGAAAGTAATGGAATACTTTCGTTATAGATCTGTGCATTCTTACAGTGACACCACTGTTATCAAATAAAAATCGAGAGATTATTTTGCTGCTTTTCACTTGTTTGATAACAGAGGTGTCACTTTAAATGGCGTGTACAGAAACTGATCTGGGATCAGTTTATCATACGGAGCGCTTCTGTCAGTCAGCGCTTATACCAGTCATTGGCTCATACATGCATTGACGCACAGCTTTAATGGAAAGAAAATAAATGCAGACATTTTTAAATTCATTTCAGATAAAAATACATGATAAATATGGGAAAATAGTGAATGATATTATGGCATAATGAATCCAGGCAAAAAAGGGGAGCGTTGACATGAAGTGAACAGGAAATGTTTGTGGAAAAGCATTTTTGGGAGAGAATGCAATCTTTGCGAGGGAACGCAAAAACTTTTAAAAATATATATTTTCCTATCACTGTTTTTTTTTCTCCCACCCATTTTAATTGGACACAAGTAGGCTATTTAAAACATTAAATGATGATTTTTATTTAGATATAAAACCCAATGTGGAAACAACTATTTTTGGTGTATCTGAACACAAAACATAATTGACAAATAAAGGGAGAAATGTTATTGTCTTTGCTACTTTATTAGCAAGGAGAAGAATATTACTTGATTGGAAATCGGCAGACCCACCCAAAGCTTCAATGTGGATGTGAGATCTGGTTTTCTATTTAAAATTTGAGAAAATGTAATATTTAATGAAGGGATCTGTCCAAAAATTGAGACATGGAGACATTGAAATTGAGACATGGCAACCTACTTTGAAAAAAATGAAGACTCTCTCCTTTAACTGATCTATATATAAAAATTTGTGTGAGCAGGTTTAAATGAGGTCACCAATATTGTTTGACTCCAAACGTATGTAGAAGACCACTATAAACATGTCAGATTATTGATTTGTCATCATACTGTAGGTAAACTGTTGTTCATAGGTGATTTTTCACATTAATATGTTCACCTTTATGTTCTGTTTCAAGGACTTTTACTTTGCACATGTTCTTCCTTTGGTCCCTGTGTTTCCTTTCTCTTTAGTTACTGTTTCCTTTCTGGTCTTGTTTATTAGCTGTTTCTAAAAAAGCATTCCTTGGTGATATTGCACAAAAACACAAATACAGAGGATGCTTGAAAGTAGTAAAATCCCAATGGTGACTGCATCAAAACAATGCTGAGTAAAAGGAGTTCTACACATACCTGTAAGTTTTTTGTTGTCTTTTAAAGAGCCCCTATTACACATTAAAAAGGGTCATATTTCGGTTTTATGGGTCTCTAACAACATACTGATATGTATGCAAGGTCAAAAAACACTTTCATTGTCTTATAATATGCATTTATTTTTACCTGATTATCCCAGCGACTCCCATATGAATCGTTCAGCGATTCATTTGTTCCCAAACCCCTGCTTGGCGTGAAGCTAATCTGCGCTGATTGGACCAATGACAGCCTGTTGCCATTGGTCGACAGCGTTTAGCGCGAGACAGTAAAATGGCCAGCATGGTTTATCAAGCCTGCGGCTGCGGGTCGCCAACATTGGTATAGGATCCGATCGCAGCGGACGCTCGAAACATGCTTCAAAGTAAACTTACTAACACCACAGTAAACAGTACCCAGTTCTCAACAGTGTTATTCAGACACCTCGGTGCCGAAAGCAGTGCAGTTAAACACTAGCATATGTATGACACACATTCAGTTTTAATCCACACAGCAGCAAAAGCTGAACTATTCTGAACCTTGACCGCTGCACGTGTGCAGGATCAGCTAATGGTGGCCATAGCAACGACAAATGGCAGTAGAACAAGCTCACAAAAGCATTTAAATCTGTAAACAAAGCAGAACGCGTCGCATTTACAACGTTGCATTAGACGCGATATGAGAATATAAAGAGTTAACCTGATACAGTACACACGGTTACTAGTAACAAAACATGTAGATCATTTCTATTTGCAATCATTGCTGTGGCACCTCGTCCGTGAACTGCTATATGTTCTAAGTGCTTACCTGTTCTCTGCTTTTCTAAACGATCACATCCCCAGCTGGGAGGTTGTAGCATCCTCTGTCCTCTGACAAGCTATCTCTGCAGGCTTTCACTCTCCATTCGCAAGCCTTTTCAGTGCTGCTTACCAGCCCGAAGCCCAGCGTTCAGCAGCCTGCCGGTGTACCTAATATTTAGTAATCAATAATATATAGTTATCAAGACGATTCATTTAAACCAATATGAGTCGACTCTTTTATAGATTAATCAATAGTTCTAAAAACTGTCCACTTTCAGATTTAAGCTTTAGCTGGATATTTCACTTCACTAAGAGCTGTGTTACACACTACATGAAAGGTCATTTTCAAAAACCCATAATAGGGGCTCTTTAATGTTAGCGTACACATACATCTGAAGTTCAAATACATTAACCCTTGTGTTTTGTTTGCTTTACTGCCCTTTCATTAAGTTGGTGGCTGTTTTTGCTTCATTGACGTTTTTTGATTGTTAAGCTTTCCTTTTTCTTCTCTTTAGATAGGCCTGGCTTAAAAAAAGTTTCTGGCTTTTATGTGGAGTTCTATGGAGTAAAACAGCAAATTATATTGTGCATGCATAAATACATGGATTATGTTTAGTGTGGTCAGAGAGCTGAGCTGCTTGTTTAGATTTTCTCAGACATATCAAGGTAAGAGCAAAAAAGCTCTCTTTCAGTCACTCACAGACACTAATATATGTATATAATTTTGTCATTCGTTTATTCATTTTCTTTTTGGCTTAGTTTCTTTATTAATCAGGGGTCACCACAGCCGAATGAACCGCCAACTTACCCAGCATATGTTTTACACAACGGATGCCCTTCTAGCCGCAACCCAACAATGGGAAACACCCATACACTCTTGAATTCACACACATACACTACTGAGCTAATTCAATTCACTGATAGCGCATGTCTTTTGGACTGTGGGGAAACTGGAGCAACCTCAGGAAACCCACGCCAACACAAGGAGAACATGCAAATTTCACACATAAACACCAACTGACCCAGCTAGGGCTTGAACCAGCAACCTTTATGCTGTGAGGCGATCATGCTACCCACTGCGCCACCATGACGCCCCACCCAGTTATGTTAAGATATTTACATAAAAGCCATATTTTCCCAAAATATGTCAAAGATTTGTCACCAAAAATCATTCCATTGGCTGAAACAGAGAAAGTTGTGGCCAAATTAAGACTTAAAATCACCTCAGAATGGATGGAAAATTTCCCCAACAGCACACAGTGTCCCATTATAGATTTCTGATGTGTAAAGAAAAAGTAAGTCATTATAACAAGTCACTTTCAAAATGGATCCCAAGCTATTGACGCCAACATGAAACATTAGCAGACTGCCCGCATACTTGTTGCACACATCATGAAAAAAGCTATGCTCTGCAATGTGATTTTAAATTGTGATTTTTTATACTGCCAAAGGATGAGGGTGCGAACAGTCATTGGTTAAAATTAATTTTCACAATAGCACAACAGCAAAGCCTCAAACTTGCATTCTGTCCTCGTCATTTATCTGACTTTTAAGTTTCATCTGCATTGCTTTTTCATCAGACTTGAGCTTTAATTGATAAGGTAAAACTGAAGCCATGTTATCTGTTCATAAACTATTAAACACTTGGTACATACTTAATACTCTCAGCCAAGCTCATTGGAAATATGTCCCTCATTTTGTGAAACATAAAATACGTATGTTGCTCCGAGTACAATTCATTGCACGTTTCAGATGACAAATCCACTAGAGGGCGCAGTATACATTTTTGTGAATCTGAAATGTTATTTATGGTGCATTTTGTTGTACATTTCAGATACACAGCCTTGTACATTTCCATGAGAAGGCGGGGCTTGTTGTGCAAAAAAATTAAATCTTTGAACTTCAAAGTGATGTGTACTAAATAACGGTCTGTGGCGAGTGAGGTAGGGCTGAGAGCCGTGAGGGCATATTAGGCAGGTGGTCCTAACTACTGGAGTCTTAACTACACTCTCGGAAATAATACACAAGCTGTCACTGGGGTGGTACCTGTTTTAAAGGAACAAATTTGTACTTAAATGGTCCATACTGGTACATAAAAAAATTTAAGAGGAACATTTGTGTACTTTTTAGGTACTAATATGTACCCTTGAGGTATTAATGTGGACCTTGTAGGTACAAATGTGCACCTTTTGAATAGGTACCACCCCAGTGACAGCTTGTGCATGATTTATTTCTGAGAGTGTATTGACACCTGCATGCATCACCTGTCTCGATTCTCACAGAGGAGCTCTGGATGTTAAAAGGTGGAGACAACAGGGTAAGACAAGACAGGACCAGGCCTGGCTTTCAGTTTGGTGATGGTCCCCTGATGGAGCTGCCATCAGTTTGTTTTATTGTTTTTTGAACAATAAAGATTATTTAAAAGTTTGTCGGTTCATCTAAATACAGCAGGAGTATTTAGTACTTACATTTGAAACTCCTAAAACCAAAATATTAACTTTTCATAATCTATAATAATGGCACTTTAAAATGTGTTTGTATTGGCATAGTCCAAAAAAACTTTATTTACAGGGAATTTGCAATATTATACATAAAGTATTGTTTATTTACATATATATGGAATTGATCAATAGCCCTGGTTTGTCACATTGTGTACTTATTGCTTTTACCTGTGTCTCGTTTAGTTTGTGGTGCTTCCATTCAAAAGAAGAGGAACAGAAACATTTCAAACAAACAAGCCTGCATGACAGCCCATAACCGCAGTGGAAATTAAACAAGAGGTATGTTTACCCTTGTGATTTTTTATGTCATGAAATAGCCTTACTCTGAGTGTTTTAATGACTATCACATGGTTATCCATGAAAAGACCTGTTTTAAGTTTACAGTTTTTCTGTACATTCAGATTGTTTTCTTTTTGCTTTTCCCACTATTATTCAGTGTGCCCTGTCTGTAGTTTATTCATGATCTGCTAAAAGTAATTGGTTAATTTTTCATATATTTGAAATATTCATCTGTCTTTTTTTCCTTTAGGACCCAGCGGAGACATCAACCTGGTGTTGCGTCCAGTCTTGGTTAAGGTATGCTGCCTCCTTTTGCTAAAAACTATATTGCAATAGTAGTACTAGTAATAGTAGCAATAGTAATACCAGAATGGAAAAAAATAACTTTTAATCAAAATAACCCATTGCATTGGTTTAAATTATATAACCCAATGCATTGGGTTATTAGGAAGGTGCTATAATAACCTATAGTTGGGCTATATTATGGGGTAATTTTAACCCAACTTTTTAACTGAGTATAGGTTACTCCCATAATTCATGTAATTCAAGTAACATGGAAAGAAGGAAAAAGGTGGATATCTTGTAATTGTATTTTTTAAGAGTTGCAAGTAAATCATTCAGAATTGCAAAAAGATTTAGTAACTGACAGCTAAACAGGATATTTTAAGAACGCAGTTGTTTGGTAAATGTGCTCTAATCATCTTTATTTACAACTTTGAAAACTTTCCAAGTGAAAAACTGACTTTCTGACAAGAAATTAAATTTCCTCTCTGACTTGCAGCGATTTAACATTTCATCACTCAGTCAGGTTTTAGAGCTTTGTGTTGTGTGATTTACTAAAACCATTGAGATCAGAGGGATTAAGACTTTAAAGAATGTCTAAAGGTTAAGAGCTGTCCTGCGGGGCACTTAAGATCTCATCTATCATTCATATTGTTCAACACTTTTATTTAAACAAGATCTCAGACAGGAAACCGCTCAAGTAACTGCTTGGACCACAACTCAAACCTTTCATTTCACTTTTTATAAAACAGCTATAAAATAAAAAATGTATTCAATTGAATTTAACATTTTATAGCAAAAAAAAAAGATTTTTTTTTATTATCTGAGAATTAAAATACATATGATATAGGCAGATATTTAAAACTCCACATAACTCCAATATTTTCTAATTTATTAAATAAATTATATTAAATAAAACCATTTTATAATCAATTTATTTAAAAGATTTTTTTTTATTATGTGAGATAAATGCATAAGATATAAGCAAATATTAAAAGTTCCACAATGCAACACATGCTTCACAAAAGCACATGACTAATTAAAAAATAAATTACATTAAATGTCTATAAAAAAAATGGAAAAAAATATTTATGATAAAATTTAATTATAATAAAATCAAATTGAAAAAAAAAAAAGAGTAATAATGTGAGAATCAAATTACATATAATATGGGCAGATATTAAAACAAAACTCCACACTGCAACATGATTGATATATATATATATATATATATATATATATATATATATATATATATATATATATATATATATTATTATTATTATTAAATTAAACATGTATAGTAAATAATTAAATTAAATTTATAATAAAATATAATGAATTATACTAATCTGTAAAAAATGTAAGTAAATGTGATATAGGCAGATATTCAAAACTCCACAATGCAACACACAATTCACAAAAGCGCACAAAAAATTAAATAATAATTTAATTTAATAATTTACTATTTTTTTTTAAATCTGAATAAAATAAAATCATTTATGATAAAATTTATTTATAATAATTCGTAAAAAATTATGTGAGAATCAAAGTGTACATATGATATAGGTGGATATTAAAAACACAACGCAACACATAATTCATAAAAGTCCATGATGGATTAAAAACAGCACATTTTCATGATGCTTTGCAAATTAAACATTAAATCCAAACTATTTAAAGAGTTGCTAGATCCTACAAAAATTAAGAATAAATTCAGTATATTAGTATGTAATACATTTATGTTCAGTACTCACACACAAATTATTTTGCTGCTTATTTAAAATTAATTGAAACACAACGATTCTTAAGTTTTCTTTTCTTAACTTTTTTAGACAACTTAATTTGTTTAATCTAAAAAATTTTCATCTTTAAACTGAAAATTGTAAGTTAAGTTAACTTAATCGATTTGTGTTTGGACAACATGAGGGAATTGTGTGGAACCCAGTGTTTTTACAGTGCAGCAGTGTTGCTTTATCATTGATATACTATTATGTTTTCCATTTAATCCTTTTGAATTTAAAATAAATATTTTCTGTTTTAATTAAAAATTTTGGTATTGTTTAGTCATTTATTTTTCAAATAGTAAAAACAGTTGTAGTTTTTTGCTTCTATTTCAGGTTTTAGCTAACCATAATTACCCTGCCCCAAAGGCTAATCGGTTCTTTTTTTTCTTTTCTTTTTTTTTTTTTGTCTTGAGCATAAATCCAACTCCATTTAGTGAGAATTACACTCATAAGAAATCTTTCAAAGCCTCTTCAAATGAGACCGTCCTTTCCTAATGTGCCATGAAGCAGCGCTCTCTGAGGAGCATGAATGGCCATTCCAGGGTTTCTCTGGTGAATCTGTTAGTGATGGCTGATGAAGGAAGGTTGGAAGAGGCTCCGGGATGGTGCCTGGACGATGGCCAGGATTGGATCAAATCCAGCAGTCTCAATGACAAACACAAGGGCCATCTGTTGAGCTCTCGTACACATGAGAAACTTCCACCAATGCTCGTCCTCAGGGTAAAAAAATATATATACAAAAAAAGACCTGACATGAGCACGGGTACTTTGACAAAGGCAGTTTCTTTAGTTGTCTTAGATTCAGGCGTTATGAGATCAGTCTGGTGACAAAATAATCTCAAAATGGATTCAGACAGGGTGGAAACATTTGGCTGGAGGCATAAAGGGAGATCACTTGACTGATTTTAAGTTACACCTATATTGTTAGACTAGTCAAAGAGCAAAAGAGTACAAATTATATTCATAATACTGTTTATAACTTTTATCTTTAACATTGCTACTTTGATTGCAATGGTTGTTAATAATACCAACTCAGGCTCATTATATATATGTACCTCTGTATACAGTTCTGGACAGTGCAAAATACGTCACAAGAGGTACATGTATTTTTTTTTGTTTTTTCGAATCCACCAGAGGTCGTTGTGTACACCTTGTAGGATCTTAAATTTCTCTCGTGAAATGCACTAGAGGCCATTGTCGACTGACCGATCGACTGATCCCCTCATCCACCCACTTTCCTAAACCCAACCGATAGTGTTTTTGAAAGAACCAAATTTTTTTATATATTTTTTCCCACCCACTTCCCCAGCCGATAGTGTTTTTAAAAGCAATCCAGAAAAAAACCCTCATGGCCGCTCTTTTTTTTTTTACCACTTTTTCAGATCTTAACACATTCTCACCCTTTTATTTACTTGTTTGTTTAATTTTTTTGCCTTTTTGTTTTACCTGCTTTTTGGACCCATTCTTTGCCAGATTCCAACCCTGTCATTGCGGTCAACTCCTCTCTGCGTCTCAAGTTCGCCGACATATGCTGGTAAACCGTTAACAGCAGAGAAGCCATCCACACAGAGGAAAGCGGTCAGCTGGTAGCATGAAAAAAAAAAATAGAAGTTGGCGGCATCATGCCACCCTGTTGCATTCGTTTTAAAGAAGAAATGTAGCTATGAGTACCTCTGGATACATAATTTGCACTCTCCAGAAATGTATATGGGGCTATGTATTCACAATGAGCCTGTGTTGTAACAATACACTGCAAAAAATGCTTTTATTACTTGTCTCGTTTCTAGTCCAAAAATCCAAAAAAACTAACTAAATCAAAATCACAGGCAAAATAATCTGACAACAGGGCAAGTAAAATATTTTAACCAAAAACATGTATTTATTTAACCTGCTGGCAGATAATTTAGCCTGTTTTAATGAAAACACTTAATTTTGACTTGATTTTTTATTATAATTAAATTAATATTTAGTAATAATTAGTGTTGTCAATTGTTTAAAAAATTTTGCTAATTTATCACACATTTTTGCAATTAATCGCACTTAAAAGACTGAAACTTGTAATTTTGGCTATATAAATGTAAAATGTGAATTTAATGTGAACTCCAGACAATGAAACTATTTAAATTCAAAATATGATTGTCTATTAGAATTTTTGTTTAACCTGTAACACAGATATCTCCAAGTAAGCAACATGCCTGCAATAAAACATCAAGATCCTCAAACTGTTGGATTGAAAGACATATTTATTACAGAAATAAAAACGCAGGCATGTAAGTGCCATTTGAATTTCATAACAATCAATGCCAGTAAAAAAATTAAAATTGTTTCCATGTTGGATTCTATGTGGACTGCAAAAAAAATTTCCAAAAAAACAGGCATTACAAATATGGAAATTGGAAAATCATAATAATAAAATAATGAATACAAACAATTGTAAAGTTGTATAGCTGAGAGCTGAGAACATTATTTAGAAAGTGAAAACAATTTAGTTTAGTCCTCCTTTATTCAGCCAATTGCTGAGACAGACCAGTCTGTTGACAATATTAGGGGACAATGTGGCCCTTTTCTTTTGAATGATGTGACCTGAGAGTGAGAACAGTCTCTCGCAAGTAGTGTTGGGTACCGAAACCTGGTGCCATGTAACCGGTATGCACCGGACCGAATCAGCATATGGATTTCAGTGCCACTTTTGCTGCGACAAGGATGTCAAGGAATCAAGAGATACATCAAAGGCACACATATGGAGGTTTTTTCTTTTCATTCGGAGTATCAAATTTTATTAAAACAACACTCTTCCACCAGTCTGTATATCATATTCTCATCCAATACTTCAGTTTATCATAGGGCATGAACAATTATGGTGCCTAATGAAAGTGAAACTGTCAAAAGAACAAGCTCCTATAGACCCTTTTTACATTTCCTTATATATTAGATTACCCAATAAATTGTATGTTTTAACCCCTACCCCCACCCCAATCCTAAACCCAACCCAACCGTCACAGTACTGTAAAAACATTAATTATTGTTATACAGTGTCATAAAAAAATACAGCTACATTAATGTGCATATCACACTTCCGGCCGGCCGCATATCCGATCTAGACTTTACCTATGCAAGTTTTGGGACACAATACTTCCTCGTTAACAGATCGTTATGTTGCTTAGTTACGTCCCCTGTCAATCATCTTGACACATCATCCAGATTTCTTTCATATTTAATTACCTACCTTATTGGAGAAGGATAATCTGCCATTTACGAGTCTTTCATGCAGAGACATCTCCTCTGGTCTTTTGGGCGATTATGCATTCAGAAATGAATGTCCAAACATATCTTGATATAAGTTCATGAACATTGTTGTTGCAGATAAAATATAACATGGAAAATGTGGTTTAAATATGTTAATTTTAACATCTTTTCCAAAGCCTCTCTACTTGATAGTTGGTGTTGGTTCATGTGTCCGCAATGTTTGTAGTTTGTGTATACTTTGTTTAGTTTTTTTAAAGAGTTTGTAGTTTAAACCAAATTCATGTCCAACGCGCAATGTACTGTGTGGGCAATATTAGCGGTTAGAGTACAGACGCTTCTACACTTCGAATTTTTACCGGAAATGGTAAACCATCCGGGAACCTTCGGCATACTCTTTTCAACACACTATGGTTTGGGACATACTAATGGTATTTTCAAATACTATTTAGGATGGATAGTATGCAAATTAGAACACAGCAACTGTCTCTTTAACCAAACAGACCTGATTCAGATCATCAGCTCATTGGCAGAGGCTGAAAGACCTGTAATGTATGTGAAAGACAAAGGAGCCATCCAAAACATGCAGTGTTGGTAGTCCTTCAGGAATGTGGTTGAGAAACACTGCCCTAAGTAAAGCTGCGGCCACACTGCACTTTTTGCCACATTGACTTTCATTCATATGGAAGCCTTTCATTTTAATAGGGCAAAGACAGAAATAGCGATTGAACTCGGTTTTACCCTTACTGTCACTATTTCTGGCTGGAACATGAAATGCACCACTTTAAGATAACGACCACCTTTAAATTAATTGGAACATAATTGGTGCCACTAATTATAAATCATGCAATAAAACATGTAGAATAACAGCAACAAAAATAAATCCTCATATACTAACAGCAAAAATAAATCATTATATACTGTACATCCTGGTGGTGGATGAGATTCCCCCCCAAAAATGTGTAACGCTCTTTGAGTGTCCAGAAATGTAAGGATTTTATTATTATTATTATTATTATTATTTATTATTATTATTTTTAATATTATTATTATTTATCATTATTATTATTATTATTATTTATTATTATTTATCATTATTATTATTATTATTATTATTATTATTATTATTATTATTATTAT
>CAIGQZ010016425.1:9770057-9809874 GCA_903798205.1 Danio tinwini
CACACACACACACACACACACACACACACACACACACACACACACACCACACATTTAAACAAAAGTTCTGTCTGCTTCTCAAATCTGATTGGCTGATAGCTGTGCAATATCAGAACTCATACAGCCTCTTCACTCTTGTGTATTACTCTGCCCCCATGAGCGGCAAGCAGAGGACTACAGTTCAACAAATATTGCAGCTGGTGGACAACAGAATGTACTTTTGAGGCTTTTTTAATGTAGTTTGTTTTGTAGCAGAGCAAAGATGGTTGACATTGTCCCTCCGCATGGCTCAGATGGCGACAGAGACCCCTTAATAAGCCATTAGAGGAGAAGAATTCAGTGTAGAACTACAAACTACAGATGATCAAATCATTATAAATCTGGTAAGTGACATTCTACGACGATCTCTGTCTTTTGTATGTTGTAGCACTTTATTTATACCATAGTAATTGTAGTGTATTGAGTGTGAGATGGGACTCATATCAGGAATGAATGTAGTTTGTGTTGGCTACTCTTTGTATAACCTTGAGTTACTTTTTGGTTGGCCATCTGTTTGTTTATAATGAGTCTCCTGTTTTCATTACTGCAGACTAGTTCAGTGAAAAGAAAGACAGAAGAAATGCCCGCATGTGTTTAGCATTTTTCCTTATTGCTAACACAACAGTGTCGTGTTTGAGCTGCTTTGGCTTTTTCAGGGTTAAACATTGTGATATACCAATTACAACAGAGAAATACTGGGAAATCTCTGTAGACTGATGGCATTTTATGTCGTTTAGCCTTATAATCTTAAAATGTGAGCAAAATCACCTGTTTTATTATCACTTTAGACATTACACTAGAGAATCATTCAAATACTAGCTCTAAAGTGATGTTGGTGAATTAGCAATGGTTTCTGCTGTTCTGACGTTAGCTGCAGATGTGAAGAAAAGGTGGAAGAAGGTAGTTCCTCATACAAAAGGGTTTTTAGGCTCTCCATGTTTAATTTTCTTTTATATACTTGATTATGCTATGAAACTGTTGTATAAATGCAATATCACACGAGTAGCAGTGCGATGATATAGCCATATCTCACTGCTACTCGTGTGATATTGCTCATATATATATATATATATATATAGCTGCTCCATACATTTTTGGACACAAGATTTGGTCTTGACACGTGTATGTGGGTGTGTGTTTTTTAATGGGTTTGTGTTTATTATGTTGTTGACAGCACTGTAGCGTGTATTACATTGAATGTATCTGCACATTCAGGACATTTTGTGTGTAAATTACATTTGTCACAGCATGTAAACAGCACAGTGCTCCCTGTTTGTCTAATCTTCATGCTCCTCCAAAGAAGAGCATAACAAATGGAGCTGAGGCTCAGTTCAGTGGCTTGTGTTTTATAACCGCCAATATGCAACTGCCTCAAATGTCTTTTAGACAGACTTAAAGTCATGTTTCTTTGGCTTTCTGCATAGTCCTGACTGTCATCTCAAAAGCTGTCTGCCTCCAAATGCTCTCAGGTCTACACTCTGAGTGACAAATGTACAGCCCAGTGTGGCGTGTCAACCTGGGGAGACTCCTGAATGAAGCTCATTCAAGGCTCTTGAGAAAGTGCTAGAAGCTTTCAAATTGAGAAAGCAATAAGCTGAATGTGGAGACAGCCAGCAGAGATAAAAAGGCAGTCAACATGATTTCTACTGAGTAACTTGTGGACATTCTGCAACTGTTCCACTCCAATGAAGGAAAGGTGCTTCTGTGCAGGAAAAATTTGCACCTTAAATGAGCTCTGGATGGCTTTTTGGCGAAATTATTTAATTATTGTAATAGAACTGTGTAGACATTACTTTTCTCAGGTAAAAATGTGTACCCAACCCAAATATCTTTTTGGTAACACTTTAAAATTATAGTCCATTATTTCATGTTAGTAAATGTAGTTACTAAAATAAACAAACAATCAATTATAATACATACGTACATTTTATTACATTTTTTTCATCTTTATTAACATTAGTTAGTTATTAGTTCATTTTTGTTAATCTGAACTCGCTTTGCGTTATACTGATGCTAACAAGCACAACTTTGGATTTTAATAATGCATTTGTTATTGTTGAACTATTAAGAAATGCTTTACAAGATTATGCATACTCAGTGTATGCTAAGGCAAGGCAAGTTTATTTATTTAACACATTTCATACACAGTGGCAATTCAATGTGCTTTGCATGAACAGAAATAAAAGAAAATAAAAAAACTATTAATATAAAAACAGATTAAAATGCTTTAAAACAGGTATAAAAGAATGAAAAAGAAAAGAAAGACATAATAGTGCGGTCTGTCAGATGTTGCACAGAGCATCTATTCTGAATGTAACTGTGAGTCAGTGTAAAGAGCTGCAACTGTTTGACTGTCTTTTTGGGAAGGCCAGTCCATTACAGTAATCCACACTGCTGGTGATGAAATCATGAACAAGTTTCTCTGGGTCCTCACTGGGAACAAAGCATCTAATTCTTGCAATTTTTGAGATGGTAATTCTAATAAGTACATTGACTAACATTAACTAATGGACAACTATTCTAAAGTGTTACCATCTTTTTATATAATAATTTGTTTTTAAAGAAAAACTTAAGACAGACTTGATCAAATTAGACCCAAGTTTGACCCAACAGTGATTATTTTCAAACTTATATTGTAAATTTTAAACTATTAAATGTTTCTTGATATGCATATGTTTTCTAAAGGATCATGTGTTGTTGGCAGTAAAATCTGTTGTGATTATATTTGAAACATATATGTATGTTAAACTAGCTTATAAAGTTATTTAAATTCCTACAGTTTTTACTGTAATTTTGATCAGAATACAAAACACAAACACAACACATACAAAAATTGGATTGACTCAAACTTCAAGCACTTTGATGAATTGAAAGTTAAAATAAACCACTGTTCTTTCCTTTTTGTATAAATATTATTTCCCTTTCCATTACTTTTGATAATTTTAATGCATTCTTGTAGAATAAAAGTATTTCTATCTTTAAAAAAGTCTAACCAGTCAGATATATTTTAATGTTAGTATAAATTTATGATGCTTTTATGCTGATTTTTGGTTCATTTTCAGAGCTTTGAAGCCCCTTGTTCCAATCCGCTTACATTTGAATAAGGGAAAAAAATCTAAAATGAATTCAAATCTCCAAATGATTTCAAAAATCCACAGGGGAAAAAGTCATACAGAATAAAGGTTTGGAATGACACAAGCATAAAATAATTGTAGCTTTTTTTTTTTAACCCTAGCATCAATTCACACATGAAGAAAAATCTATACCTCTGAGAATCACTCTAGCACTGCAAAATCAATGCAATTCCACTGACTAATAGTATGAATGCTATGATAAATCTGAAAACTAATTACCTCCTCATATTATCTCCTTAATCGACTAAATTGAACAATGTTGTCCAACTCTCCCCCTGCTGTTCCTGCAGTCACAGACCTACTTCTGTCTCTTGTTCAGAATTTATTAAAGTACCTCTATATCCTTGAACTGATAACCTATTTTAAAAGCCAAACGGACTTTCCGTTCAGGCCTGAAGGACGATAGATGGCCACGTGTTTTGTGGTTACATCACTTTTACCTCTAACTTCAATTATCTAATGAATCCTGCACCTGTTTTGACCTATTTCTTCTCTATCCGGGGCACCGCGAGCCTTTCTATACGTTACTTTGGGTTAAAACAGTATAATGTACATAAAAATTCCCCTTTTGCGTGTGTCCTCTTTTTTTTCAGTGATAAAAATCAGACAAGTAGACCTGACCTGTGGGACTTTTTTACAAACATAAAACTGGGTATTGTTTGACAGAAAAAAAGGTGACATATTGACCCCATCTTTTGTAAGGCATGGACGTTTTATAGTTTTTTTTTTTCAGCGAACTTATGATCCCACGAGGATTCGTTTTCTTCTATCTGAATTTTAACGTTTTTGTCATGATACAAAAGTTAATGCTGATCTGAAAGGTGTAAGAGATCCAGCTGTGTCCTACTTGTTTATGAAGGACATAAGGAGAACAAAAAAGGATGCTTTTTTTTTTTTAACTTTCATCTTGTTATTTTATCTTAACTTCGCAATGATGAAATAACATTGTGGCAAATTCTTTGTTTCCGTTCATTATTATGCCAATACTTTAGTAGCTATAGGAATTCTCACTATTGACTATGTGTTTGTTAGCATGCCTCTTGTTAACAAAATGTGTTTATATGTACTTCTAAATATTCAGCATGATCGTATTCTACATGTTAAATTCTACCCAACAACTAAACCTACCTACTATCTCAGATTGTGTAAATTCAACACAATGTCACTGCAATTCGTAACTTTTTGATTTAGTGGCTAATTCAGATGAATTTGTATGATCTCATTTGTGTAATTTAGTACGATTTGCTTAGCCACCAATTAAGTTTGGTTTAGGGGAGGGATTGATTGCCACGTCTCCTTTTTAAAATCCGGCAGCTAGCTCTGTGCAACTCTCACATGGTCGCCCACTGAAGCTAAGCAGTGCTGCGCACCATCAGTACCTGGATGGGAGAACACATGGGAAAGCTAGATTGCTGCTGGAAGTGGAGTTCGTGAGACCAGCAGGGGGCACTTAACCTGTGGTCTTTGTGTGTCCTAACGCCCCAGTATATTTATGCTGCTCAGTGAGACATTAAACTGAGGTCCTGACTCTCTGTTTTTTTTTTTACATTTCAGGATGTCTTTCAAAATGGTTTCCGTCGCGTCATCCAGGATAAGGAGATTCCCCCAAAAATGTGTAAAGCGAGGCGACGCAGTCTGTGTGGAGTTTGCATGTTCTCCCTGTGTTCGCGTGGGTTTCCTCCGGGTGCTCTGGTTTCCCCCACAGTCCAAAGACATGCAGTACAAGTGAATCGGGTAGGCTAAATTGTCCGTAGTGTATGTTTGTGAATAGGTGTGTATGGATGTTTCTCAGAACTGGGTTGCAGCTGGAAGCGCATCCGCTGCATAAAACATATGCTGGATAAGTTGGCAGTACATTCCGCTGTGGCGACCACAGATTAATAAAGGGACTAAGCCGAAAAAAATGAATGAATGAATGAATGTGTAAAGCGATTTGAGTGTCCAGAAAAGTGCTATATAAATGTAAGTTATTATTATTATTATTATTATTATTATTACTACTACTAAAATCATACGTTTTCGTACCACTGAACTCGTACAAATTTGTACGAATTAGCCACTAAACTAACAAAACGTAAAACAGTACAGTCATAAATAGTTATGTTTCCTTGTGAGATTAGGTTGATATACTGTATTGCATATTTGTCCATTGAACTTTAAAGTGAACTTTTAAAAACTCTAAAGATTGCTGTTAATTTCATGTTTGCTGAAAGACATGTAATTGTGTGTTCTTGGAAAAAAATAAGACCGTCCTCTTGCCTTGCCTTAAAAAAGATAACCTATTTTTTTGAAAAACAAAAGTCATATATTTTGGTCTATTGGAAAAGCATTCTATGACTTTTTGGAGAGTCTAGATGGTGACTCTTTTGTTGAATGGATGAACGTTTAAAAGTATATAGACAAATATGTTATTGCTGTATTTTTTTTCTTTTCTTCAAAGTGTATTAAGTTATCTAGAGTTTATATATGTATTATTCTTGTATATTTTTGCTAAACTGAAAATTTAAACCTTTGTCAATCTGTATGACAATGTTTTAAAAAGAAAACCTAGCTACTACCTTTCTAATAATTAATAGCCAGCAAATTAGGCAATATTAGTAATTATTCATTCATTCATTTTCCTTTGGCTTAGTCCCTGATTTATCAGGAATCACCACAGCGGAATGAACCACCTATTTGTAATTAGGGGTTTGCTAATAGAGAGAATTTTAAAGTGTTTTTATTCTCTTTAAAACTCTGACTGAATTCTTGACTGAACAAGAATTCCCAGCAGAATTTTAAAAAAGAAATGATCTAAAAAAACATACAAAGGTTGCATAGTGCTTTTCTAAAGCTCCCAGTTAACAACTCTAATAGCAAATAGGCTGCCTGCCTGATTTATGAATTTACTGCTTTGGTTAATTTTTAAATTGTCGCACTCAGAAAGTCATGACACACATAGGATTTGTAACTCAAACACAAATGTAATTAGTCTCCAGTTCTGGACCATGAGTCATTTTATTCTACTGGAGGGGGGAAATCGTGCATTTTAAATTCTTTGCTTTATCCATGGCTAAATGATCCCATTTTCCACAACGTTTTTCTACTCTTTGTATACCCATGCAGTAGATTACAAACAGACCAAGCATGTCCAATCTTCACTTATTTTTAATGGAAGTTTTGTATGCTCGGTGCCACTGCCAGTTTTACTAAGTATCTGTGGTAAAGCAGGCCAACATTAACATCTGCCACCACTGAGACTCATTTGCTGGCTTTCATGTGTGCACCATTGCTAACATGCACTGATGCTAATTGACTTGAACTTAAAAAAATAGATGCCAATTTTGATATAGCGAAGGCTGTCAATATTTGTTTAGTGAGAAATTTAGTAAACTCTGTGAAAGTTCAAGATTCAATTATTTATGTGCTAGATGAAGGATTAAGTTACCTGGGTAAACCATGTAAATTGGGTTGTGTCATCCTTTTTAGTTTACTACTTTTCATATTAGGCTAATATCTTCAAATATAATGAATTCCTTATAGGTTTTATCACTAAAAAATAGTCAGCATGTAGCAGCAAGAACATGATAGCAACAATAGGCTATTGCACAAAAAGTATTACTGCTGCCATCTGAGGCCATTTTCACTCCTATCCATAATCAAGACACTGGTCGATGGCAGTTAAGTTTAAATGAAATGGAAGAGTCATGAACGTTGTGCTGAGTTAAGCCTGGTTTATATTTTCCTCATCTGTAGGTTTGCTTGGTTGCATGAAAATCATTTTATTTCTGTTTCTTTTCTTTTTGGGATTTTCCAGCTTCATTGTTGAAGAGCTTCTAGGCAAAATGGCTGGAAAGATGAAGAAAGAAGGTGTCACGGTGGCGCAGAGGGTAGAATGGTCGCCTCACAGCAAGAAGGTTGCTGGTTTGAGCCTCGGCTGGATCAGTTGACATTTCTATGTGGAGTTTGCATGTTCTCCCCGTGTTTACGTGGGCTTCCTCCGGGTGCTCCAGTTTCCCCCACAGTCTAAAGACATGCACTATAGGTAAATTGGCTGTAGTGTATGTGTGTGAAAGAGTGTGTATGGGTGTTTACCAGTGATGGGTTGTAGCTGGAAGGGCATCCACTGCGTAAAACCAAAGCCCCTTTAAGGCAAGTCATTTCACTCGGTGGCCATCTTTGAAATGCCTCTCAGGCAGTATGCTCGGGCATTCTGTTTGAATGGGGAAACATCAAATTCTCCAAAACTGCTTGCCAAGCTAATAATTGACTTTCATATTTGAAATCACCAATAAAATTAAACAACAACTGTCCCTTTTAGTTTCATTTCTAAACGTTCGAATCACACAAAATCTGCAGAAACTCACGTTTGGTCCAAGAGTATCCCTCAGAGTATCATCAGTCTATAACGATCGATGATTGGCTCCTAGTAGGCGAAGCTTTATTTATCAAATTGACAGTTACACTTTTCCCCATTCAAAAAGATACGAGTGACATGTCTTGTGTATTCTTTAGTCTTTGGTAAAACATATACTGGATAAGTTGACGGTTCATTCCGCTGTGGCGACCCCTGATAAATAAAGGGACTAAGCTAAAAAAAAAATTAATGAATGAAAGATGAGGAAAGAACTTCATATGTATATACAACAATACACATGAACGTTTGTAGGCATTTGTATAAGCATTTCCATCACTATTTAAAGAATTGATGTTCTTATTGTTGGTTTTGTACTAGGGCTGGGTAATAAAATCGGTATTTATTGACTGAACATCATTGTCAATATCAATAATAAAAAAGATTTGGTATGTAGTTTCGATATGAAGCACTATAACTTTATTAAAATATGACTGCTGAGTGCGTGCCTTGGAAGCAGTGCCAATAAGCTTGGGTGGCAAGCGACTTGCATGACATATGGAATTGGGTGACATTGGGTGGCATATGGGAGCAACGCGCACATGTTGTGCAAACGGCGCGCACATGAACCATGTGCATTTTATAGCCGCACCTAGTTAAAAAGCATCTCAACTTTTCTGAATGTCCTGAGCGCATCACAATTCACACAAGTAGAACTAACTAATCTGCTTCACACTTTGTATGGAATATACACCTTTCAGTAATAAAGGCAGACTTATTACTTCAGACAAACACATCACACCCAAACACTGCAGCACTTTTTACTTTTCCCCATAAACTTGCATCGGAGCTTTTCAATTTGTCATCCTCTGAGAAAATAGTTGATGGTCACCTAGTTACGAGAGACGCCAGGGAAGTGCGAGAGCAAAGTTCATTGTATACAGTCAATGAATCCACGCGCACTTGCTTGTCACTTCAGATCAGAATAACAACACATGTGACATTAAGTGCTGTGGCTAGCAGCAGTAAGGACATTGTAAATAAAAAAGAATGTGGCCAGAATGACTTTTTGTTTTTTTTTCTTGTGCATCTTAGCCACTAGCTCCCCATCTGAAAGATTTTTTTGGAAAAGGGAAATTATAATCATTCAACTTCACATTTTGTGTTGCAATATGTATTTGAATAATGATGGTTAGTTCCTTTACTTGAAAGCTCAGATTTGATTATCGTAATTTGTGTTGTTGACAGAGTTTGAGGTTTACTGTAACATTATTATTCACACCTTAAAGCTTGCTTTGATTGTTCAGTATTTGTTAGAGTCTCTTTAACACTTATGTTTATTGTATTATGAAGAAATCAGATAGTTTGTTTTAAATATTTTTGTTTTTCACTAATGAATCAAAAATAAAAATAAAGTGGTTAAATTAAAAAAATCCTAATATTCCTAAATGTATTGTTAAAAAATATTCAATAATTATCGGTATCGAATGATATGAAACATGATATTGTGCTAAGTTTTTTTTGCAAAATCGCCCAGCCCTATTTTGGACATCCTTTAATGGAGTAAAGTAAATACATTGTATGCAGAATATTACGCAATTTCATCATGTTTAATTGTTCTCTGATATATGCATAGTAGATATGTGTGTTTAATATGCTCAGTTATAACCAAAGGAATTACTCTAAGTATGAAAAGCTTTGTTTTGACAATATTTGGAACAGTCGTGAGCATTAATGAGTCTCATGACAGTGCCTGACACACACTCTCTCTCTCTCTCGATCACACTAGAACACAGCGTGATGTCCTCTGAAATATGTGCAAAATAATCATACTTCAGTTGTCAAAAATTGTTAGCAATTGCCTCATGACCATCATGTTTGTGACAGATTTATGACAAGTAATGTTGTTTTGATTATGTCAAGTTCTCATGACAAAGACATTGAGTTTTGTTGTTTTGGTAATGTCAAGACGAAAAGACAAAGACAGGTTATGACATAAAATTGCCATAACAAAGACATCTCAAACAATGTCACCTTTGCATTTACAATTACATAATTGAGCCAATGACACATTGACAGTTGTCATAAGAATGCATAAAATCTTATTTACATTCACAACATATGTCATGATTATAAAGGTTTCATGACAGTATTATGAACATTCCCTTCAAGTGAAGGCTTGTCAAATTATTTGTGTAGTTTAACAAACAGTTTTATCTATTAAAACTTTTATATTATTTTGCTCACACATCTATAACTGGATATTCATTCAATGCATATTATAGCCAATCCCTGCATTGCAGATCATGGTTTCGAGAATCATTAAATCTGTTGTTCTTACCTATGAACACAAGCATAAACAATGATCTCAAATATTTAAATAAGCTTTGATATTTAGTTTGAATAACAGTTATAGTAAGAGATCCCATTTAAAAGACACACACTCATTGAGAATGTTCCCTGGTCTACATTTTTGAGAACCAACAAATAAATGATCACGGGTACATATGACTGCATTTTGTGTAAAACGAACACTACAGGGCAGGACCACTGACTTCTTACCTCCATATAGACAGCTTTTCCAGCATAATTGGTTTGCTCAGTAGCTCCATCACAAATAGCACTAGACTTGTGAGGTGGAGTGGGCCTAGATTTTAGTCCGGCGAAGGACACTTATAGACATCAGGTAAAACAAAACCCAAATAAAGCAGAGTGAGGTTATGGTAAAAGCATGTGGTTGTGATCGTTTTTCTTTTCTAGTTTGCTTTTTTTTAAAAAACACTATCGGTTGGGTTTTATGGAAGTGGGTGAGTGTGTCTGTCAATATCAAGCTGATATTGTATGACTAGTGACGATGAAGTTAGTATATAACATGATTAAAATTATAAAATATAAAAAATAGCATGTCCGTAAATCGATTGATATTTCAATGATCATCCAATCATATTCATGTTAAGTGAAAGCCCGCCCCACCACATTAGATGCTTATAGGAAAAGCCATGTTGTGTTTTTTCTCCGTGAGTTCAGAGAGGCGAACAGCAGCATAAAGGATTAAATACAGAAATATACAAAAGTATTTTCTTTTCGTTGGATTTTGGTCAGGTTTTTATATATGCTGGAAAACCGAGCATTTCAGTACAGAGAATGATCCAAGATGGCGAGTCAAACCACGAGCCAAATGCAGATGTGAATCAATTCAACTAAACCAGGAGCGCGGTAGGAAAAATCCAATTATTTGCTAAATCGTGCAAACGGAACAAACTCTTGTTTTTTCTCTTGAAAGACTATTTAAAGGATTATTTTTCCTTCTGAAGTTTGAGCCGTTTTTCTTCATTTTTTTCCCGCTGCGCTGACTTTTCTAGAAATAAACTGAGAATCAAATGTTTTTTTTGGTGAATCGATTCAGTCTCGATTGAACCGAGCTGGTTAACTGACTGTGCTGAACTCTGTTATTTGAATTGAAGTGATTGAACCAAACTATTTGAACTGCATTATTTGAACTGAATCTAAGGAATCACTTACATGAACTGAATCTTTTTTCTTTTCTTTAACTGGATCTCTTCCATTTACCGTATTACACAATTATTCAACAAAAACTTGTGATTATAATTTCCTGAATGGCTCATTTTTGAACATATTAAAGTTGTAAAAGGTATATTAGAACTTTTTTGATGTTTCAGGTTTCTTCTATCATTCTGTGTTATAGTGGTGGGTGCACCCAGTAGTTGTCAATGAGTATTACTTATTCATGTGTATTACTTTGAAACTCTACATTATTGTGATTTAATTTACAAAGTGACACAATTGTAAATTAATTGCTCATTTATTTTTATTTCCATTCAATTTAAAGAATTCATTTAATTTCAATACAGATTTTTCATACAAGTTTAAGTTGTCTAATTACATCTCCATAGACGAACCTACTGGCCTATAGTTAAAATTAGCATACAGTCAACCAGCTTCTCTCAGGCACGCATACGAGAAGGTCGTTAATGTTCGCAGAAATATATACAGCGACCTCTGGTGGATTTACAAGAAATGGCACATATGAGAAAACATGCCACAGTAATATATTTAAGGTTTTTAAAAAATGTACACAATGCCTTTTAGTGGATTTGTGAAGACAAAAACGGCAAGACAACATAGTCCAGGGTACATATTTGCCGGTTCTAAAAAATTTAGTCCTGGGTACATATCTCAAATGAACCTGGGTTGCAAAGATCTGACATCTGTCAAAACTCAGATCTTTCAAACAAAAAAGAACAAACCCTAGGTCCTTATTTTGTCCTCACCACACAGACATAACAAATATGATGAAATATGAAAGCATAAGCCTAACAACAACAACAACATGTTATGAAATATTGGACTCCTGTTCTGTGGCATTTTTAACTACTTCAGGTGGATTTGTTGTGAACCGCACAGGTCAGCCCAAGACAAAGCAAATCCTCTATTGTCTCCATGCAGCTCCAGGGAATGATCAGAAATACCCCAAGATATTAAGATATAGTTTTCAGTATTTCCCTACTGAAAGCATCCTGTCAAGCTGCACCACAGGAGAACAAAAGGGCCCAGAGAGGGAGGTGCGTTCAATTTAAAATATCATAAAAAGAGGTTCTTGGGGCAATCTGAAGTTGTGGTTTACCACCAGCTTCTGGAACCACTAACATGGATGTTTCTCCACTTGGAGATTTTGCACACCACTGCCAGAGATGTTAAATCATATATGGATCTTTTTGGTCACAATTCCAGATAAAACTAGGTTTATAAGGAAAATATGAAGCAGATCGCTGCACTCGCCATGTCTGTTCTTGAGACATTCTCACATATGGAATAGATTTGAACAGAAAATGAAAACTAGAATTTCCATAAATTGACAGCAGGAAGTGGGACTATTTTCATTCGCTGTCACAGACACAGAATTTTTCCATGCGGTTGCAGTGGTGTTTTCGCACGATTCAGCAAGATTTTTGACAGCTTAAAGATGTACGCTCTTTTTCAAGAGCGTGGTTCAAGTGGAGCTTTCTTTATGACTTTTAAATGTGACCATAGATGTTTAAAGGTGATTTATACACTTCATGTTCACTCTACTGGCTTGACGTCTAAATTGAAGTGACACAAGAGCATTGTGGGTGTGCAGATGATGCTCAGATTGTTGTAATAGACTCAGTTCTAGAGAGCTGTAATTGCTTTAATGCTCGATGCTGTAAAGAACACTAGCACACTGTAAGGTATGGCTTGACTTTGCATGCATTGTGGGGGGTTTTTTTATTAACTTTTTATTAACTTATTTTATGTATTTTATTAACTTTTTGTTAACGCTTTACAATAAGATTGTATTAATTGATATTAGTTATTGCATGTACGAACATGAACAAACAATACATTTATTACTGTATACATTTTTGTTAATGTTAAAGGTGCAGTAGGTAATCTGCCAAAACGCTATCCGTTTGAATAATTTCTTTGAAACACAATCCCTCCCCTGCCGTCCAAAGCCACACCACCTGAAATCATAAACGCGCACAATAAAGATGATTGAGACTCACTAGATCATGTAATTCGCCAGTTAGAAAACTATACAGTACTTTGTAATACTACAATTCCCAAGCAAAACTTGTCATAATGTGAAATATTTCTTGCATGCAAGGATTGTTAGTCTCGCTCTCTCATGCGCTTTGTCCTAAAGCGACTACTGTATGCTTAGTGCTTGGCTGGTGGTGTGCAGGAATTACACTAAATACTAAGCCATACTTACATGCTATTTCAGACCAAATATGCAAAGTAGCATGGTAAACATTATAGGAACAATGTCACAGGTTTATATTCACAGGTGAATATAAAACCAACTTCCCCTCAGTAAAGCAGGCTAGATGGAACAGCGCTATTTGCTTATGTTTTATTGTTGTTAAACTAAATAAAAATCTACATTATTGATGCTGTAAAAGGTCCCAATAGTAACATCAATCTTTCGCTGAAAGTTTTCCATGGCTGAACAACACTTCTATGCATATAACCCATTCATAAAACAACACAATCTATAAGCTTTGTGTGTCTAAAATACTTCTAAAACATAACATTACCTGTCTGAAAGAAATACTTCAGCCATGGTGTCATCCTTCCTCCGGCGTGCAAAAGTAAATCCAATATTGATTTTTAAAAGTTTTAAATCAGCTTTTGTTTTTACCACGTCTCGTGTGTCTTTTTTGCACATGAATGCATGGCGCGTGTATGCATAAATGCCAGATTTGCGTGAACAGAGGTGTGCAGCTGAGCACATCTACATTTGTTGACACAATTTGGGCTACTTATCAGAATTATAGGAATTATCGGCCCGACAATTTTTTATTGGATGAACATTTTTTAGTCCTATGCCTTAACCAGAATATAAAAATACATATAAATACATTTAAATCATTTACTTTAATCACAAGACTATCACCTACTGCACCTTTTAAAGGTGTTCATTGTTAGTTAATGTTAACTCACAGTGCAAGCATGAATTTAGATTTTTTATAACGAATTAGCCAATGTTGAACTATGATTAATATATGCTGCACCAATATTGTATAAATACATAACCAATCAAACCTTATTGTAAAGTGTGAGCAATTTTATATAAATATATGACTATTACACTGATAAAGGGATAAATTCATTATTATAGTATAATCCAAATGAAAATGATTTAACTTTTTTTTTTTATTATGGATAGATGAATGCCATTATCAGAAATTCTATTTATCTAAGCTATAAATTGCTTGAAACATTGCAAGAATTAAATGCTTTGTTTCCAGTGAGGAACTGAAAAACTTGTTCATGCTTTTATCACCAGCAGGGTGGATTACTGTAATGGAGTCCTCACTGGCCTTCCCAAAAAGACAGTCAAGACAGTTGCAGCTCATCCAAAACGCTGCTGCCAGGATTCTGACCAGAACCAGAAAATCAGAGCACATCACATCTGTCCTCAGGTCTTTACGCTGGCTCCCAGTTACATTCAGAATAGATTTTAAAGTATTATTACTTGTCAATAAATCCCTAAAAGGCTAGGATCTTAATACATTACATATATGCTTACTGAATACAAACCTAACAAGTCACTCAGATTATTAGGATCAAGTAAATTAGAAATTATAAGAGTTCAGTCAAAGCAGGGTGAATCCGCCTTCAGCTACTATGCCCTCGTTGCTGGAATCAGCTTCCAGAAATGATCAGATGTGCTCCAACATTGAGCACATTCAAATCAAGATTGAAAACACATCTGTTTAGCTGTGCCTTTACGGAATGAGCACTGTGCTACGTCCGACAGATCGCACTATTATGTCTTTTTCCTTTCTTTTTCATTCTTTTATTTTAACACATTTTAATCTGCTTTTATCTTTTTTAATCATTTTAATTCTCTTAATCATTTTTATTTTCTTGTTTCTTTTATTCTCGTTTATGTAAAGCACTTTGAATTATATTGTATATAAAATGTGCCATGTAAATAAACTTGCCTTGCCTTGAAGTCAATATTCTTTAATTCTCTGCTATAGTGATGTAAACATTAAAGGGTATAGTATACATTTATAGTCTGTTTCCTTACAGCTACCTTTATAGATAAATTATTTGACATTCATAGTATTTAGTTTTTAATGTTTGGGAGGAGTGTATTGATGTGCAAGGTATTATACCGTGAGCGTGAACATAATACAGGTTAAGCATTGCATTGATAAACCTGCAATTTTTACATTCAGACCAGGGACCCGTCATTGTACTTAACCATCCATCCAAGTGTGCAGCATCTGCTCTTTTAGATGTTTGTCCATTGTTCCCAGTGATTTAGTATAGAAGTGCTCTGCTATCTCATGCTTAACATAATTACCGTAATTATGTGGTATCTATGTTTTTAACTGAACAACAATCCTATTACTTTCAGTCCCCATGGAAACTGCTAAGTGCTTTGCCTAAGACTATAGCTTAAGAGCTTCTACAGTGGCAATTTGGGATTTACTTTAACTTTTACAGTATAAACACAAAGCTGGCAGCAGACCAGCATTACATTACAGGCACCTCAGGTTTCTCTTAAGATCAGATTCTTAATGGCAGCTGCCTGGAGGACAAACTGGAGAACTTTTAAAGAGCAGATTAAGAAGTTTAAGACATTTGATTCATAAATATGCAAAGCACCTTTCTTTATACAAAATTAAGCTTTATTGACTTATATAACAGAAACTAACACAAACACACATTCATACAAGTTGTAGAAAAGAGTAAAGAAAGTAAAATAAGAATTTGAGAGAGTGTAATGATACACTGTAAAATCCAAAATGTTAAGGTAACTCATTTCCATTTGAGTAAATGAAGCAATTTGAGCTGTAAAATCCAATAAATGAAGAGAACTCAAACCAACTGAGTACTGTAAAACTTAATAAGTTAAGGCAACTCAAACCATTTGAGGAAACCGATTGCAACAAACCATTTGAGTAAAAAAAACTAATCTATATGAGTACTGTGAACTAAATCCATTTAAGTTGAATTAATGAGGTATTTAATTAACTCATTACCTTCAACACTGAGTAAATTTACATGGACACCAATCATTCGATTTTAATGCGATTTAAGACAATAATTAAAGAGTCTACCATGTAAACAGCTATTTATGTATTTATTTATTAATTTATTTTTGATTAATTTAATCAGATTAAGGTCGTAATCAAACTAAAGAGAAATCGAATTAAGAGATGTGGAATATGCCGATTTTAGTTGCATTACTGAAGTGCAGTTCAGACATGTAAACACCTTAATCGAGCTATTACCGTCATAGGACTTTTTGCCACGTTTTGCAATAGGATATTCCACACACACACACGCGCGCACACACACACACACACACACACAGCTGTTTGATACTCTTTGCACCTATCGAGTCAATGCAGATCACAGACACCTGCATCGTGAAATGCGGAGGGTTTTTTTTTTTCTTCCATTCAGCATGCGGTATGAACTTCCATTAAAACACTCTTCCAGCAGTTCATAGTTGCATCCAATATCTCGTTTGTCACAGGGGCATGCATGAAATGTTCCTGAATGAAAGTGAAAATGCCAAACTGCAAGTTAAAGCCTACAAATTAAAATGAAACATCTGAAATTACATAAAACTCTGGAGGAAATGCGAATAGCATGGTGACGCAATGACGTTACTCGAATTATGCGCTATAACATGTAAAACGGGATCATGAAAGGAACATTCAAAAAGCAACTCATGTAAACGGCTTAATCTTATTATTGTCTTAATTAGATTAATGCAAATCATTTGATCGCTGATGTCAATGTAAACATTGTCACCGAATTTTGAGTTAACTACACTCATTTCATTTGATAAAGTTGACTGTTGGGTTTTACAGTGTAGAAAATCCTTGAATTTTGTAAGACCAAACCAAGCAAACCAAAAATAATCAGTTTAACCCTTCTATGGGTACTTTAGGGTCACGCTTAGTTTACACCAGTTCAGTGGTAGTCTGGAGACATTACTTGCGTTCCTTTTGTAATGTAAAGAACTCCCTCTGTTGAGCTGTTGCCACGTGGTTAGCTGGTGGTTGGCTCTTTGTCCTCGCGAGATTGGGAGTGGGGTGGAGTCTCGATTTTTCAGTTGAGGCGGCAAAACTGTAGTGTGTTGACTTTTAATTTCACGGCACACTAAACTTGAGCAGACTCTCGACGGAAAGAAAAAGAAAGTTATCGGCGATTAGGAAAGTCTGAGCTGTTCGGTTAACCCATTGTGTCAGGGTCCATGCCTGCTCCCTGTTCTGAGTTCTCTGGGTGTTCTCCTGGGGTTCTTCTGGATTCTAGGTTGCGGCCTTAGCCACCAGCTTTATAAGCGTGGTTTTGTACCCACCCTCAGGAGCCGAATTGACCAATGAGAAGTTAACTCTCCCGAGGCAAGTTTTATAGTCTTTTGTTCTGAAGTGTGGGGATTTGTAGACGTTTTGGGTGTAAACTGATGCAGAAATGTTTAAAGTTTCTTAATGTTAATATGTTGCACACGTATTAAAATAAAATGTAACCAATCATTCAGTACACCAAATTAGCTTTGCTGGGCATCAAACATGAACCATCTATGATCATGTTTAGCTGTGATCGTGTTAAACATTGATTGCAGAAGTATTAAAACCATAATATGAATACATGAGCAAGAGACATGTTGCAAAAGCACCTGATTACACATAAAGAGAGAATAAAGGTTTACATTTTAAAAGCATCAGTCTTAAGCAAGGAGCGTATAGAAGTTTCACCATGTCTGTGTCCATTTCTGAGCATTGCTTCATGTCATCAATACCCTGGAATTGGATTACATACTGACCATCCAGTCATATTCTGGGTAGGAGAGGTTAATGGTGTTAATGGCCACAATTCTTACATAATATAGTCATTTTATTGTTTTTAAATTCGTGTTTAGTGTATTATACTCTACATAATAGTATTTACAACACTTCGTTGATGAATGCAATACTGCATATTATAGTGTCAAGTATAGTGAACTGATAAATTGTAGTAAATACTAGTATTATATGCATGTATACTTTTATTTGTCATGGGTAACTGTGATGTATTATAGCATAATATGCCCTATAGTTGCAAAACAAAATATAGCGAAGTGTAATAATAGTAAACTTGATTTATTACCACAACAATTACTACAACAGATGTATTCAAATACTTAAACAGTATAGTATTTACCGAAAAAAAATCATGTGGCTGTATATTTATTGGTGTAGTAAGTCCTAAGATCAGACAGGTCTTAGATTTAGATTTAATATAAGTAGAGCTTTGTAAGCATTGTAAACTAAGCTTGATTCAAATGATGTAGTGTAAAAACATTGTGAAACATCAATATCTGTGCATTTTCTCTATTAATATAAAAAGCTTATAAGACATACTGTAAGTATCAGTCCAAGGCATTTGAAAAATGTGGAAAATTTAAAAAGTCTTAATTCACATGGGTATATCTTACAAAAAATACCTTCGTGTTTCGGCAAAAAAAATTTTGATTTTTTGAATTTATGATGATTATAGTTGACCTTGTTTGTAATATTATTTGAGTTTTGTTGAGATATTTAAATGAGTCATGTGACCGTAGTACTTAAAAGAGACTCTAGACTCACCTGATCACTGTTGCCCTGATGAAGGCATTTTTTTGCCGAAACACGTAGGTTTTTTTATTAAGATATAGCCATGTGAATAAAGGCTTTTTAAATTTTCCACATTTTTTGAGTGCCTTGAACTGATTTCTGTTGTTGTTTTGATGAATCCCCTACCCAAAGAGCACTGACTAAATATTTGAGCTACCCATGAGCCCTTTTTGTTTATTTTTGGATTAATACTCTATAGGTAGTAAGAAGTAATATAAATAATGTATAGTTTTATACATTATATTTATCTTTTAAAAAATAGCTTACATTAGCAAATAAAACACAAGGTAGACCTACTGGGCAAAAGGAATATCTCTCAGACACTTTTAGAAGCTGTCATTCGTTCATCCTCACCATACTCAAGGTCTTGGTCTCTTTCGTCTCTTGTTTATCCTCGTAGCATCAATGTAGGATAAAAGAACACCATCTTAACTACGTCTTAACTACACTTCATTCAGCATGATATGTGTTTTATCTCATGAAGGGTATGTTACTAATTTGCTATGAGAAACTGATGCAAAATATTTACTGTGTGATGGAACTGATTGCAAAATTTCAGATCTTTTTAGAAAACGGATTAAAAGGACTGCATTAAAAGAGTGACTCATCTCCAAATTGTGTGTGTGAAACAATTAAATACTGTGTGCATATATCAATTTCAAATTTCTGCAGCTCGTTTCTCTGTAAAACCCCTGGCTACATTAACTAGACATTTATCAGGTACACCTGCTCAACTGCTCAACCAAACATGTAGCAGCAACTCTGTGCATGTAGGCATGTAGGTATATGTATTTTATACAGTGAATGGTTCTGAAAAAAACATATGCAGAGAGCAGCAACTCTCTGTGATTTTTGCTGCTATAGTCAATATCTCAAATCGCCTTGAATAACCACTCAGTCACCTTAGAGTCAATACCTCAAATAACCACTCTTTTCAGCCAAAGTCTGCAGAACCATGAAGCAGATGAGCTACAACAGCAGAAGCTGTCACTCCTGTCATACATAGTGCAGTCTAAAGATCATATGTGTGTTTGTTTTTATGTTGATACTGCTTTTAAATTAGCTATACATTTCAGTTTAGTTGTAGTTAGTGTCATTAATGGTTTTGTTAACTTTAGATTAGTTTTTATCATGTATGTGCATTTCGATTTTAGTTTAGCAGAGCTACCGTAACATGTCCAGTGTCAACGAATGCAAAGTTGAATGTTTGCGCAGCTTACATTTTATCTCTTGTGCAAATGGCCTAGTAATAAAATCAAATATACAGTGAGTGATAGTTCAAAATGACCACTACCAGCACGTGTGGTGTCACCGCAGGATAAAGGGATTACGAAAATGTGTTCAGGTGTAACTGCAGTTTACAACAATGCTGCCAGGGGGCACAAAAGGATGGGATGCGAACGGACAGAAATATACAGCAGCTGTAAATACCCTGCTACTTATAATAATACAGTATTTTTGAACAGACAACTTAAATATGAAATTCTGAAACTTCTTCATATTAAAGATAACATATTTTGTTGGACATGCCTAGTTTACAATAGTTTTATTTCATTTCAGTTAACAAAAACGTTTTTTTTTCACCAATCGTGTTAGTCTTGGTTACAAGTTTCAAATATTTAAATAGCCTTGCATATCATGAGTGAGTTTGAGTGAATTATTCAGACAGTGATATATCACATAATGACCTGCTACGTTCCAAAACAATCGTATGAAATTCCATGTCAAAAAACATGGACAGAGGAAGACATTATTTTCATTGCTTTCAGAGCCCCTTTCTTCTCTCTCTCTCTCTCTCTCTCTCTCTCTCTCTCTCTCTCTCTCTCTCAATTCAGGATTGCTTTATTAGCATGACTGTAAATGATACAATATTGCCAAAGCTTGAAGTAGGAAGACAAATATAAAACTACTATAACATATCAAGATAAGAATAGAAACAAACCATCTTAATAATTTAAACTGATATAGACAATGTAAGAAATAAGAACATTTCAGACCACAGTGTTTGACATAAAAACACACACAGACAAAAGGGTCACTGTGGCAGACAGCAAAGAAGTATACAGTAATACATACATGACATATACACATAAATGAGTTTATCTACTGTCTCTCAGGATGTGGCACATCCATAAATATCTGGCAGCCAGTGCTGCTGTCTGTCCCTCTCCTAGAATAATTTTCACTTGTTCCTCTTCAGTCATGTTTAAAAAGTTCTCTCTGTAGTTTGTGAATTTGTTGAAATATGTGTCTCGGGTTAATTTAAAGTGCTGGCAGTGAAGGAGAAAGTGCACCTATGTCTCGATCTCGCCTGTCATACAGTGAACACACACTCTTTGTTCTGTGGGTTTCCAGCTTTTTCTGTGTCTGCTGGTCTCAATGGCCAGACTGTGTTCACTGAGTCGGTATTTGGTCAGGATCTGCCTCTGCTTTGTGTCTCTAACATTGTGAAGATATTCTTCCAATTCATAATTTGATTTTATTGTCCGATAGAGTTTCAATTTGTGTTTTAGTTTCTTCAAGCCAATGTTCCAGATATGTATTTTTGGATTGTTTGAAAATGTGTTTTAATCTGATGTTTGTGTGAGAAGCAGTGCTGGTCTGGTACTGGTCCGAGTCAGTAGAGTTGGTCAGGTCAGTCAGTCTCAGCACCAGCTGGCTCAGGGCACTCATTTCAGGGTTCAGTTCTTGGCTTTGAAAAGCTTTAAAATGCAGCGATTCTGTGGGACTTGATTTCAGATGCATCCAGAATTTAAGGGATCTTTTTTGTATATTAATAATCAATAAGAATCTGCCTAATTCTGCCCTACATGCATTATTGGGTGTTTTTCTTTGTACTTTTTTTTCTCTCTCTTCCTCTCTCTCTCATGAAAGTTTAATATTGATGCAAGCTATGAATGCTACAAATACATATTCTTTTTCAGCACTGGGAGCATTATATACCCGCTATATATCTAATAAAGCCTCCTGTATCTTCTCTGATGACCCTGTTATGCACAAAGGCATCAAAAAGCACTTGCTGTTCAGTGAGTTTATCTTCCTGATTGGTCAACTTTAGATGGATTGACACAAATTCAAGCTGACAGCTCTCAAACTTTTTTGACATGTTTAAAAATGATCGGGAGCTTGTGCAGTCACTCATCTCTGCTCGCCTCATAAGTTCCTTTCACACAGTATGAGCCACAACCATACAAGCATCAGCATTTTCCAAGCGACTTCTCCTGATGGGAAACAGTGATGTACAAACCTGTCCAATACAACAGCAAAAACTGCAGTGTACGCCAGCCTTTAATAACAGCAACATAACAGTAGTTTGCATGGGCTCACCAAATTGGACAATAGAATATTGGAAAACGATTACTCTGTACTAGGAAGGTGTAAATTGTAAAGTTGCTGGTGAGCATAAAACATCCTTTAAAAAAAACAATTTTTTTTTTATGTGGACTGGATAGCGGGACATAGATTTACTTTATTATATTGCAATTAAATCCTAATCTAATCATGACAAACTATATACAGTATCAGTGGAAAGGTCCAGTCTTCTGAATACATGACATACTGTTGTTTTTCCTATTATTAAGGAAGAGTAATAGATTAAAATACGTTTACTGTCTCCCTTCAACCTGTGAGATGATTTGCTGTTACATATTTAAACTATAAATATTATAGTCTAAACATAAGGCAATCATAAACTATATATCATTTGAAAACTTAAAAGGTGTAGTTTCTAGTTTAAAATTTCTAGCTTGTTGGGACAAGGAAGCTCATCAAAGTTGTAAAGCAGGTGTCTCAATCTGCCGGCCCCGCCCTCCTTCCTCCCGGCTGCAACGTACGTCAAAAATATAACGAGATTCAGCTCAACAAAACATATATTTTTGAACCACTATCATTGTTGTGCAGTCAAATCTAGCCACTTGTGGTTTTGACCTGCCACCTAGTCGACATTTAAAGTACTGCATTCAGATTAGTTTTACTTTCACTTTTTCTCAGTGTATGGTCGAGAGTAACACACATGCGTTTTATTTTTGTGGCTGATTTAAATGTTGAAATATATGTTCGTAAGTGCTCTATTTTTACTAAAGCTCTATTTTTGTAAATATTCAAGGGTCGTTTAATTATTATCAGTTTTATAGTTGTATTTTTGTTGTACAAACACTTCATGACTTACACATTATGCTGGTGGTGTAACAAATATGATCATTTTGCTAATATTCAAATGGTCTCATTTATTAGATTTCCCTCATATGCTTATTAAGGTTTGCATAAAAACTATGTATATTAGTAAAATAGTACTGCTGGTTGAATTGAACTTGTTAAAGTAAATGTGAATATGTACATACTTTTCCCCTCTTTGTTGTAGTTTTACAAAAAAAAGGAAAAGATATTGAGAAGAACAAGTGGCAGTAAAGTCACTAAAGTTACCCAAACTGCTTTCTGCTGTTCTTACGCTATTGGGACAATACAGTTGATTGGGACAGAATAATAATAATTATACCTATAAATTGTAGTTTTTTTATAGCAATTCAAACTACCCCTTCAATATGTACAACAAGAAACAAAAAGCTAGCGTTTTGACTGCATATGCTCTGGAAGAATGACTGAATGTGTGTCTAAAGCTCGGTCATGCAAAAACAACCACAAATATATTTCAGGAGCTGATGTGTGACACGATAAACGTGCTGCTTTACATTATCACTGGTGACTGACAGGTAATGCTTGAAATATAAGCGTCATGTCTGTTGTCCTAAGATGCATCAATTATGTCAGGTTTCCACTTTTTTCTTGTACTTGAATGTTAAAACGGCCCTCCTATGAATTGTCAGTCACTGAAATGACCCCCCGCCAATTTGAGTTTGAGACCCCTGCTGTAAAGCATTACTTTGCTAAAGCAATCCATATGTAATTTTTTTTTGTTTGCTTTTTAGAGGTTAAATTCAAATCAAATACCATCAAACTGCCCATTCTATTTTGATGCCTGATTAACAAATATTGTCGAAAGTATGAAAAAATATAGTTCATATTCCTTAGAACAGTGGGCCCTACCTTTTTGTTACCGCAGACCGGTCAATGCTCAGTCAAAGCAACAATCAACCATTTTCTCAGAAGATGACAATCTGACAAAACATTGCAGCAACTCTGATACAAGATGATACATTGAGACAATTAAAAAGCACTGCGGTGTTTGTACACTCAAGTAATTAGTCTATTAAAAATGTGTATATTCCATACAAAATATGAAGCTAATTGGTCAGTTCTTGTCACGAGACTTGCAGTGTGCTCGTTGCATTCTGAAGATGTTTTCAACTAAGTGCTGCATAAAATTACAAAACTGCGTGCTGAAAAGATATGCTATGTGAACAACCACCATCATTTGCAATCTCCAGCTTGCTGGATTCACCTGATTTGTTGACAAATGGGTTGCGGATCCATTCCTTGGCAGTTCATGGGTCCTTAACTGGGCCCTTTCGCAAAGAAACTTTCGAAAGACTTCTGTTTCTTACTCAGGTGACCAAGATGTAACTGAGAGAATACGAAAAATAAAAGATTTTTCAGAATAAAAGATTGTTCGGGCTCAGATAATAAATAAAATGAAAATAATTAATGATTTCTTGTGCAGCCTAGTACCAATTGATCCACGGGTTTGAGGCATAAGGGTTGAGGACCACTGCCTTAAAACATACACCGAAATGGGGGCTGTCCTCATATGGTCGTCAATGGAAACTGGAGGTGCTTCCTAAATCGCATACGTATGCACTATTTTACGCCATTTTGTAGTATAAATAGTGTAAGTACTGCATTCACACTGAAAACTCTAAAAATAATAAGTGCACTTTAAATACCCGGATGATGCACTTATTCAACCGGTAAAATGAAGTGTGGAATTGGACACTTCACGCACTCAATGGCCGCTGCTTTGCTCACGTAGCAGAAGGGGCAAAGCTTTTGGGCACTGACGTTGGATCACTTGATTTATTTTGGATTGTGAAAGCAAATCTCTCCTATGAGAGTGATTATATCGCCTCTCGATGATGATTGTTGTTATGCTCATGGCAGGTATTATTTGGTACTTTGGTCATTTATTTAAATAATTTGGCAACCGTAAAACATCATCAGAGAAACGATTTGAATTTCCTCTTAGTACAAAAAAAAACATTAGTGTTTCATTTGGAACGACACTACTAATAAATACTATGCTGTTGAGTGTGTAAATGCATAAGTGCATAATTTCTAGTGTACAGTGTGCCACTCTTATTTCATCTGGGAAACAGTATGAATTTCAGCTTGGTAAAAAAAACTTTCGTGTTCCATTTGGGACGACACTACATACATATACTATGCTGCTGAGTGTGTAAGTACATAAGTACATAGTGCATAAGCGCATAGTGTATAGTGTGCCATTTAGGAGGCAGCTTGTATGTCATCTGGTGTTCATAAATTCTTAACGAAAGCTCATTTGTTTGTACTTTTTGAGTTCTTCAACTCTTCAAAATTGTAATATAATTAGTTCCAACATTTAGCTTTGATTGTCTGTCAGATTTGGGCTTATTTATTTATTTTTTTCATAAACCTAAAGGCACAAAACTTTTTAATTTTACTTTTTATTTTTTTCAGGTGGTGCAGTGGATAGTGCTGTCGCCTCACAGCAAGAAGGTCGCTGGTTTGAGACTGGGCTGGGTCAGTTGGCTTTTCTGTGTGAAGTTTGCATGTTGTCCTTGTGTTCACGTGGGTTTCCTCCTGGTGCTCTGGTTTTTCCCCACAAGTCCAAAGACATGCGCTATAGGTGATTTGGCTAAGCATAATTGTTCGTATGTGTGTGAATGAGTGTATGGGTGTTTTCCAGTGATGGGTTGCAGCTGCGTAAAAATGTGCTGGATAAGTTGCCGGTTCATTCTGATGTGACAACCTCAGATTAATAAAGGGACGAAGCCGAAAAGAAGTATCTACTTTAAAATAAATCTATGCACGTGAAGATCAGCATTGAAGATCAGAGAATTATTTTAATTGCACATGTTATTTTCATGTCTTTGTTGAAAAAGTGGGGGCGACAGTCAAGGGCTTAAAAAATAACTAACAAAACAAACATCATTTTATTCCTCAGTCATTTTAAAGCAGTGCTGTTTAGTGATTCCATGATCCAATTATTGGTTCAAAGAAGAAATGCAAATGTCTTGAAGCTTTGAGTGAAATAAATCCCACTGTTTGCTGTGCAGAAACCCAGCACTCTGTGTCTAATGATGATCTGGATCAAAGCCAGAGATGCTAACTTTGTCCAGCTCTGGCTTTCAATGCATTTTTCTCACTTCATTTATCCTGACTGCTTATGTGCTCAAAATGTCAACACGTGGGTTCTGGTCAATTTCTCTTGTGATTCGCCACAGATTGTCATCTTGTTAAAATTTTCTGTCCATTTTTCTGGATGTTACAGTTAAGAGCCCATCTGTGAGGTGTGAATGGAAAAACTGTCAGCAAGATGCGTCGAACAGATAAAAAGTGTGAAAGTGACGACGGAGGCCATATTTGTGCCAGTGTCCAGAAATAAACCTGCCACCTGTATTGGAGTGAAAACATTAAGCATTAGGCCATTCACAACTTCCTCCTCATGCCTCTTCATTACAGCAACATAGTCAAATGTTTTACTTAAAGCCAATTATGCAAAAAGCACAAGCTTGATGGTTTGTGTATTCGATTCAAGGAGATGCATTGTTGTTGTTGGAAAATATGTTAGTAGAGTGAAAGATAAATAAGTAGCAAGGCAATCCTGGTGGATCATTCACAAACTATTTAAAACCATGAATACATTTGAATGAATAAATATAATTTAATATTATTAATTATAGACTATATGGGAGAAACATACTAACAGTTTTCTAAATACTAAATAATTAAAATAATTTGATAATGAGTAATGGTTAAAATAAAATAAGTAAAAAAAAATTGATTTTAACAGTTGACCTTATTGCATATGCATTTGTAGGAGTTTCATTTATCAGAAAGTGTGAGTGTTTAAATTAACATCCAAGGTGAATTACAGCACTGAGAAGTACCAAATTACAAATATTCAGTTTACTGTGGTTTCTCATGAATTGTAATTTACTGAGTAGTTTAAAAAATGTACTTAAAAAATTTTTACTTTTACTGCAGTACATTTTTAGTGCAGTCTCTATACATTTGCCACACTGTCTACATACGTTCGATACTTTTGAACGTTTGTTTATTTTGAATTTTTTTGTCTACAGCAATTGGCTAACTAGAATAATCAGTCCTGTGATTCCTCTCCAATTAAATCACGCATCTAGACAGACTGAATCCAAACAGTCTTTATACTGTAAATATTGCAAACGTGTACAGCATGGAAGCATTAAAAGTGTTGAAGATGCATGTCACTGATGAGAAGGTGAAGGATGCCTTCTGTGAGTTGACTGAAATCACGAAATGACCTAAAACAATAACTAAATGCACTACAGAATGTTACATTTTCAAATACATGCACAAATTGCATGTGTTCTATTAATGCTGCAAGAGCTTGGTTTGCAGCACCAACTGCAGGACACTTGTAGCTTGTAGTCAAAGTTCATAATGCATATTGTCCTGGGTTCATAATACACATTTATTATAACCTCCTTGTTATAACATTGGCTTATTATAAGTGTATATATTATTGAAATGTGTTCTCACATTAAATGAATCTTACATTTTAAATGTATAATCCATGAATGGCAAGTAATTTAACTAAGACTTAGAAATAACTTTAAATGGTACTGATCTAAGCTACATTATTTTTTGCAGGCTATAAGGTAAAATGTTTCTAACAGTATAACACACTAATCTTTGGTATTTTAGCTATACTATACTATACTTTTTCCTTGTACTTTGAGTAACATTTAGAAATATATTTTACTCTCTTTGCACACATTTTTGACAATTAATGGTATACTTGAATATGTTTTTGAAAACATTGGTGATTTACATAAAATTTTTGTTGTCAGATTCCTTGCTATTTATAGTTTGTTAGATTTTGTTTGTTTTACAATTCTAATATGTTACTATTAGTAAATTTTAAATAATTTTTTTAAAACCAAAAACCAGATAAAAAGCGATGCAAAAAATGTGCATGCAAAGTATTAAAGAATGAAAATGGAATTGATAAATCAATCTTTGATTTCCACGAAAAGCGAGACAAGACTTTCTATTACAATGATGTTCAATAAAGCATGAGTTTATTCAGATCAAAAGCAAACACACAGTGGTATGTATTTTAATCGTGTCACAATAATTTTGAAACTCAGATTGAGGGACTTTCTGCTAATTTTCTGCAAGGAAATCTCCCTTATTCCTGCCAATTTTCTATGCTTAAAGGGGTGGTCCACTACAATATCATATCTCTGAATGTAATATGCTTAAAGTTAGGGCTAGTAAGATCACAACCACTTTAGGTCGCTCGCATTCACCATGCACATACACCCCGTGCAGTGAAGGGTTGTGGCCAGAGGCGCTGTAATGTTATAGCAGATAAAGCAAAAATGCCGTCCAAATGCTGCTATTTTCACTGAACTTGTTCTGTTTCGGTATTTAAACTTTCAAAGGACACGACACAAAGAGAGAAGTGCTTATAATTTAATTTTAATTACGTTCCAGAGAATCGTAAAACTGATATAGCTAGCATTTGACAAAGGACAGCTTCCAGAATCTCTCCCAGTTCAGTGCTGAATTTGGATGAAAACTCCTCAAAAAAGGAGCAGCTCCAACCATAATAGACAAAGTTGTGGATTGTGAGCCACAACCTGTGAGTATTTTATTTGTTAAAATTGATCAATTACATGCATAGTTTCTAGTGTTAATGGTATGTTGAAGCGAGGATGTAAACAATGATGTAAACAATAAGCAATGCTGTTTGGCGCTGTTAACAATTTAGTTATGAATTCATATTTATCCGTCAAACTTCTGTAAACACACACAATCTTCACCAGTGCTGCATTGTCTCTCTATGCGGACGTGTTATACATATATGCGTTATACATCTCAAATAACAAACTCGCAAAAGATTAGGGCTGTGTATTGGCAAGGGCCTCACGATACGATACATGGCCTTTGTTTTACTCATAACCAAATCATAAATAAATAAATAAATAAACAATGATAAGTTACACACAAATTACCACCTGTCAATCACTTTATTCCACAGGACTTTGGCATGACTAGGCAGAGTGAACCGTGCCGTTATGGCGTCCACACACTTACTTGGTAAAAAAGCTGCACAAACAACAGGAACCAACCAACAGTATCTGAGGTTTTCTCTAAAATTACTTAGTACAAGCGTGAAAGCGAAAGACTAAAAAAGACCCAATATCGTTGGGTAAACGACCCAATATTGACAGATAAACTGTCCGTACCAATGACTGTAAAAAATATAGAGTTCGTACACTGTTCTCTATGGCTCAGACGAGCGCATGACTGTGTGTGTGTGTGTGTGTGTGTGTGTGTGTGTGTGTGGTCACGTGATGTGCGTTTTCAGCAGATGGAGGGCTGTTCAGAAATGCTTGGTGAAACGCCAGTTTGGATGTGGATCATTTTCGTACGAAAATGCCATTTTAAAACTAAGCTGTATCAGTGTAAACGGGGCCTGAGTGTGTGTTTTTCATGAGCAGGTTTGCAAGGGGGCAATGCGGAGGATCGATGATGCCGCCTCAGCATCATGATGTCTATAGGCGATGGCTTGTCTATCGACCCAACCCTTATAGCGTTAAAACCAAAGTGCAGCCACTCGTCAGCTCTAAAAGCTGAAGGCACCTTTATATTTTATGCCATGCTCACTCTTGCTTACTTCTGATCCCGTACTACTTGGCGTTTTGTTGATCGCGAGTTAGCAACATCTACAGGAGCGGAGGAGGAGGTCATTTGGCACAACTTGAATCGATACTTTAGGTTGGACTATCGATACACTATCGTAAAAGAAATTATTGCGATAGTTAGATGTATCGATAATATTGCACAGCCCTACAAAAGATATGTGAATGTTTCCTATTACTTACATATGCTCATTCCCAATATATGTAAGACACTTGTCAGATTTTATTTTAGAGAGCAGGTGTGAGCTTCAGCTGTGTCCTCTTCATTTTCTGTCTAATTCAGCCTCAAACTAATACGGCTAAGAGTTACACTGACTGACTGTGTTTACAAGCTCATGCTTGTAGGGGAGTGATTTGGAGACAGGGAGCCAATCTGCGAATCACAGCACATTATGTTAGCTGACCAATCAGAGCCTTCTTGAGGGAGGGCCTTTTAGAGGAACCATGAAATATGACAGTCGTTTTCATGTTAGCTGAGTAGCTGTATATCATCAAAGTAAGATATATGAAAAAATAATGTGACTTTACAAGTGAAGCATGAACACATGTTGCATTGCATCTTATAAACACAACCAAGTGTTAAAAAAAACACTGTGGACCACCTCTTTAATGCTCGGGCAACTGACTGCAAATCGATTTTTTTCTCAAAGACAACTGTGATGGAGTATTATAGAACAGTGCTCCTTTATACAGAGCACCATGTGATTACCATCAGAACCCCCATGCTGACTTGACAATCCTTTATAAATTGCAAGGCCATGCGGCATGCAGCAGTTAAATGTTAATCTTAAGGGACGTGTATATCACTACCTGCAGACAAACATTAAAAAAATATCAATGATAATGTCAAAGATCAAATCAATACAAATTCATTTACAGCGGACACAAATAGATTCAGATTACTGTAAAAACCAATTGTGAATAAAAATAGCAGTTGTTTATATAGAAATATGGAGAGCTGCAGTGAGTTTTTCCTATGGCTTGAGATTTGAATAACAACTGATCTGATAAACGATAATGTACAAATTATCATAAAAGCACCCAGCTGTAAAATACCAATACATTTGTCTATGCATTTCCATATTTAAAACCTAAACGTAATACAAAGTTCATATCGAATTTAGTTTGTAAATGATGATGGAAACTGTAACAAATACCACAGTCATGTAAAACATTCTCACACACACACACATTTATATATACACACAGACACACTCTGACTACGTGTGCCTGATTAATGGCTGCTAAACTGAGTCAATAATGCTGCTTATTCTGAAACTGTACAACCCCAATTGGTCACACCCTATCACAAAGATTAGTCCAGCCCTGCAACATTCCCACAGGGATAAAGCAAATTGCTTCTATTTTATCAGATGCAAACTAAAGAGTAACTTAAATCAACCGTTTTCAGGGCTTTTTGTTGTTGCTTTTGTGTATAGTGTGCACAATATCAAGCATATATGTACATACCCTTTTCAGGCCCGAAGCCAGCATGGTGAAAGAGGTGGTTCTTTTTTGGGGGGTTTTTGCAGTTATACACCTCATTTGTTATATAATTATGAGATTTAAATACATTCTAGCACAATTTTTTGCTGGTTTATAATAGTATTGGAGTATATTTCCTGAATTTTGTATAAAAATATGAAAAAAAAACCTTATTTTTAAAATACAATGTATTACATCACATATCATTAAAAAATAATAATCATTAATAAATAATTTAAAAGTTTAAATTAAAAACAGGTCTATTGTCATTTATTTGGCAAATTATAAATAACAAACTGGCCAGCACATTCAACTTACATTACTCAGAATTTGAACTTTCATTCATTTAATCAGGGAATGATTAACTTATCCCGCATATGTTTTACACAGCGGATCCCCTTGAATTTAGTTTATTCAGTTCACCTATAGCGCATGTCTTTGGACTGTGGGGAAAACCAGAGCACCTGGAGGAAACGCACACCAACACTGGGAGAACATGCAAACTCCACACAGAAATGCCAACTGACCCAGATGGGGTTCGAACCAGCAACCTTCTTGCTGTGAGGCGATTGTGCTACCCACTGCGTCACCATGATGCCTGAATTTGGCCATTTGAATAATAAAAAAAGAATAATTATAACACAATCCTTTGACAGCTTCACAATTTTTCTAGCCTGTAGTAAAAAAAGTACATTTGAAAATTCATGGATAACAATAATTGTATTTTTTTTTTTATTAATGTGATGGGTTTTTGATGTTTTTTTTTCACTATTTATGACGGCAGAGCAGTCAAACCAAGACAAATGAGCTCATACTGTATATGGGACGAATTCTGGACCTTTGTCAGTGACTGGTGGGTCTGTCGAACCACCCGAATCCCCCCTGGCTATGGGCGTGCTATTGTTATACAATCTAATGTACTTTTACAAAGAGGTGGTTATATGTTAATTAAACTGCTTTATGGAATACTTCATTCTGTTTGGTCAGTCAAGACATTAAAAATTATGTTATTATGAGATAACAACTGTCTTTTGGATGAGAAATCGAGGTCCTGACTCTCTGTGGTCATTAAAAATCCCATGTCACTTTTTTAAAAGAGTAGGGATATAACCCCGGTGTCATGGCCAAACTCCCTCCATTGGCCCTTAACCATCATGACCTCCCAATCATCCCAATCCACCGAATTGACTTTATCACAGTCTCTCCACTCCACCAATAGCTGGTGTGTGGTGAGCGCACTGGCGCCATTCTCCTGTGGCTGGCATTACATCATTCAAGTGGGTGCTGCACACTGGTGGTGGTATCAAAAGACCCCCCTCATAATTGAGAAGCTCTTTGGGTGTATGATCATACACAATAAATGCGCTATATAAATACACATTACATTACAACTGCTGAAAATAATAACATAGGCTCATCTGAACCACCCTATGTTCACATCCATCATTTCTTGACTATTTGGTGCCATCTTCTGACTAGATAGTATGCAGGTTAGCATCTCCATCAGCTCCATTCAGCTGTTTTTGTTTTTCATTTCTGTCAGCTTTGCCTTTAATTAAAGAATCAATCAACTATTATGGCTCAGAACAATGTTTTGTCATATGTTACACACTGTTAACAGTTTCTTATAGAATCTACAGTAACTTACTGGCAGCAGTTTACTAGTAACTTACTGTAAATCAATTACAACAAAAATACTGTATTTACATTTACAGCACCATTTAGTACATGCATTTACAGTATTGTATATATTTACTGTAAAATATTGGGTAATTTTCACAGTGCAACTTTAAAATACAGTAAAATACCGCATAACTATCCTGCAGTAAAATACAGATCATATTACAATAAATACTGTGTAACTTACAAAAATCATTAACAGTCGTGCCATGTAAATAAAATCGTTCAGTCTTATACAAGAGGCCAATAACTGAACTGCCGATAAGCCCGTCAGGCTTTATTCTGCAAGAACAACTGCCTGGATGTACTTTATCCCTTACATATCATATATTTCCAATGGAGAGATCTGGTCATTACAACAATCAAAGACAATTTGTGTATTGTGTATTTCTTAAATACGTTGTACTGTCCCTGAAATCCTCATAAAAGCAGACTGATCCTGTCACATGTCTCGGAAATGATCAGTTGGCTGCACAATCTCTAGAGGCTGTAGAAACTGAATTTTTTATTTTTGCTTAAACTTTGATGCTTGTTCTTTTTGAACATTCACCTCACACCTGCACTATTGTATGCAGGCCATACCCACAGACGTAACAACTGGGCTGCATGCAAAATAATTTACACATGGCAAATTTATAGTAATATGGTTTGGTTTATTAAACTTCGAACTAAACCCAACCCAAACTGAGGATGATTGAAAATATTCCTGGCCAGCCTCTCACAAGGCCAGTGTGTAGATGATCATGGAATGCAGATGTCCAAAGTGTATATTTTTGGGCCTTTACTGTTGCTTTGCAGTTACTTTTTTTATGGGTTGGGTGGGGGTAAGTGTGGCCCACACTGGGGAAAACGTCCTGACTTGGTAGATAAAGTCACAAACTGAACCAAAGTATCACATTGGTGCTGTGACTCCAAAGGAGTTGAGGTTAAGAGAGTCACGTGTTATGAAGGGCAGCTACAATAAGCTCTGTGAGTAAACCTTTTTTTATGGCCTCAAAATGCACACTAAATATTGAGGCTGTGATCTACAAACATCTTTGGCTTAACTGACAAAAAGTTGGTCAAATATTGAACTGCAAATAGCAAACTAGTTTTTACTTGACTACGACTTACCAAATGACCATAGAATAAACGCTGGCCAGTTCTTTGCCTCTATGTAATGCATTTAAAATCCATTGTTTGTTTGTTTGTTTGTTTGTTTTTTGTTGTGGTAGAAATCTTATTTTACTCAACGATATTGGGGAATTTGTTTATATTGCTATAGTCTTTGTATTACAACAGCATTTGTAGAACCACAGTTAATTAACCATTTAATATATCACAACAAATTAATTCAATTGCTGTAGAATGCTTCACAAACACTGTGGTATTTACTATAAATTACTATTGTATTTTTTTCCATGAGAGGCTGGCCAGGATAATTTTTAATCATCCTCAGTTTGGGTTGGGTTTGGTTTGAAGTTTAATAAGCCAAACCATATTACCATAAATTTGCCATGTGTAAATTATTTGCTAATACTTAAAAATAACTTAAAAACGTTGCTTTAAAACTTATTAATGATGCAGTATCGTTTTTAACATGTTATATTGAATTATCACAGTAAAAACATAAACAGTCCCATTTACAACACAATGGAGATCAATGCTGAACACACCAGTCGAGCTACTCCTGCCTTTGCCTTGATTTACTCACTGACTTGTCTTGTGCATTGTCCTCTATCTGTCAAGTGGCAGTATTTACATTTTAAAAGTCTGATTCATTTACAACATTTAAGTTTAGCTGGCTTTTTTTTTGTAGCTCCTCAATTAATCAAAGAAACAAAAGGTTACTTTTAAATTGAAAATGACGATCTCTGTCAAAGGCATTCACCCCAACCAACACCCCATCATTCTAACCATAGGTTACCATGGGCCAACTTTGGCTCGCGGGCCCTACTTTGGGCACTTCTGCACTAGAGAGTTAAGTAGCAGGCACATATGTATACACAGATGTATCACACACCAGACTAAATGCTCACCTCATCACGCCATATCTTTTCTTGAAGTTATTGCTTTCCTATTCAGCGTTTGTCCACAGCTAATAGAAAACTATGTAAAGATGTTACACGCCACGGTGACGCTTACTGTATCCACCATATTTACAGTCCCATCTACTGCAGCGCAGAGGTGTTAGAGAGTTTATAATTGGTATACTGTCACTCAGCCTTTGTTTGAATTATGCTGGGGCTTTAAACCCTGCTTCTCTGGTCTCAAAGGGCACACTGGTAACTGACACTTGAGGCTGAAGTCTTTAGCATCCTTGTTAGCATGCATGCCTCTCATGCAGGAATTGCTGGTTCGAATCCTGCTCTGAGCTTGGGGGAGTTGTGGGTAAACCTCACTCCCCTGTCCTTAACAGGGGGATTGCAAATTATTTCATGAATTATAGACAGTTCTATGTTCTCTCTTCATGAATTTGAAATGCAGGTTTCAATTTGAGCTTGTTTTTCCTGGCAAGACTGGTCTTCATAAGTCTATTCTTTGCATTCTATTACAGCTAATTTGCTGATTGTGTTACCGCCAGAGCAAGAATACAAAGAATGGTATAAAAAGATAAGATAGAGGGTGTTTAATGTCACAGCAAATGAAATGAAACCGCATGCTCAGAATTGTATTTCTTTACCTGTGTATGCATGCAACCGTTTGTTTATTGACATATTTGAAAGTGATGTGAATAATTATTTTGCTGCAAAAGAAAAGCAGTTTGCATTTTCATCTAGTTTAAACCGAATAATGCATGCTGTCTGAAAACATGAAAGCAAAGGGGGAATTGAAATTAACATGAAACGCAACACAAGCATGTTGCTGAATCGAGTTGCTGAAATCATTATTTCAAATAACTATGTAAATGTGAAATGTTTTAGTCACTTCATGTCTGTCATTTTGAGCTTTCTCCAGTGATAACAACCACAAGTGAGATCTTCACAGTGTCAGCTTTTCCTACACATTGGTATTAAAAGGCAATCAAATAGAATCATCTTTTAAAGTATTTTGCTTTTCCCCTGCATAAACACCACATGAATGTCTCCTTAAGGCTTTCAGTGGAGAGGATAGCAATCTAGAATCTCCAAAATTGTAGAATTTCCATGTGAACTCAAACATTTCTCATTACACTTACAGAATTAAAATTACGTACATTAAATTTACAAAATTAATGTTTATCTAAGCCATTCATCACATTCATTTATTAAGTTTTATACTTCTAATTGGATGCGAACAATTGATCCACCTGTTTTAATTTTGTTTTTCTATTTAAGATAGTGGGTCAGGGAATTAGTGCTTATTATTATTATTATTATTATTATTATTATTATTATTAATATTAATATTGATGATGGTGGTGGTGGTAGTAGTAGTAGTAGCCCATCAAGCATTTTTTGTTTTTAAAAGATGTCTAATAGATGTCTAAACATAGTCGTCTTGGCTAAAACAAGGCTACATTTGGGCTGTCAGTGAACATAGACGTCTAAGAATTGGCCAAAACTAGACTAGTCATCAAATAAACAGAAATGAATGACTACACATATAAAGTCTGTCTAAATTGTCTATTTGACATCTTAGATGTATATTAGATTTTCACGGACAGCCCTAGTGTAGCCTTGTTTTAGCCAAGCTGTCTACGTTAGATGTCTATTAGATGCCTATTAAACACAAAATTGTTTGCTGGGAGTAGTTTAACAACAGTATTATGTAAGATTGTGTAGACCATAAAATAAAAAGGTAATTACAACTTTTAATCTCACAATTCAGTCTTGTCTTCGGTAACACTTTATTTTAATGGTCCATTCGAGTATTAGTAGACTGTCTGCTTAATATCTATTAATACTGACATTTAACAGTCCTTCAACAGACATTTAACTGACTTTAAGAAACTTTGCAAGAACATGTCAACTTACACTAACCCCAACCTAACAGTCTACTTATAATCTAATGAGAAATAATTGACATGTATATGCAATGTAAATTATATTCAACAAATCGAAATAAAGTGTGACCTTGTCTTCTTACAAAGACCAGTTATAAACGTATACATGTATAAGTTATGAGCAAGTTATGAAAGTTATAAGGTATCACTTTGCAATTGTAATTAAATAAATTATGTGAAATAAATTGATCTATAAGGGCAACACAGTGGCGCAGTGGGTATCGCTGTCACCTCACAGCAAGAAGGTCGCTGGCTCAAGCCCCGGCTGGATCAGTTGGCGTTTCTGTGTGGAGTTTGCATGTTCTTGTCATGTTTGCGTGGGTTTCCTCTGGGTGCTTCAGTTTCCCCCTCAGTCTAAAGACATGCGCTATAGGTGAATTGGGTAAGCTAAATTGGCTGTAGTGTTAGTGTGTGAATGAGTGTGTATGGATGTTTCCCACTGCTGGGTTGTGGCTGGAAGGGCATCCGCTGTGTAAAACACATGCTGGATAAGTTGATGGTTCATTCCACTGTGGCAACTCCTGATTAATAAAGGGACTAAGCTGAAAAGAAAACAAATTAATGAAAAGGATCTGAGCAATTCCTTGCAAATGTCAACTTTGCTTTGAAAAAAATTATGTTTTTGCCAAAATAGCGAAACCATTTCTGCTATTTTGTGTACACTTGTATTTTACAGTGCTTTAAAAATACTCAAAAATGTCTCTGTCAATGTTTTCAAACTATTATATTTGATTTACAAAAGTCACACAAGTGGAAATTTCAAATCCGTCACATCCATAACGAAGAGATGCCACATCCATAGCAAAGCTTTTTACCTTATAAATGTAAAAAGGTAAAATTAAATAAAATCAATCATGTTTGTTCTATAGAAAGCCAACTCTGATCCTGTTGGTTAGCATCATTTCTTTTGGGTTGTGCAGTTTAATTCTTAAGTCACAATTTTGAGATATCGGTTTATCAGTTTATATCTAATAATTCATAATTCTACATTTACAGATCATAATTCCAAGCTTATGTTTCTGACATTTTGAAGAATTGAGAAGAGCAACTACCTTTTAATGCAACTTCTACATTTTGTGGCAGGAAACAAGTGTCCATAGATTAATTTCCCAGTTTTTGTGTATGAAATACTAGAAAACACAGAGCTTTGTTGTTATATGTAATATGTTATATGTATGTAATTATTATTTTCAGGAGTTCAGACTTAGCTAATGATTGATAATAAATTTTCGCATGCTGTCCTGGGAGAGAGCCCTGAGCTTATGAACTCCCTTGACTTATTTCTGGCTAATGACAGATGTAGGATGGCTAAGAAGAGATGTACACTTGCTAAGAGCTTGGCTATGGTATCAATTTAGTATGTTCAATTTACTTGGGTTGCATATTTTTGGAGAACCGAGGGAAACCCCATGAAAGCACTGGGAAACTGAGCAAACTCTGCACAAAAAATGTCAGCTAGTTTAGTAGGGACTTTAACTAGAGACATTCTTGCTGTGAGGCAACATTGCTAATCACTGGGCCACCGTGTCGCCCACCTGGAAAGGAGGGGGAGTAGGGGTGGTAGGGGGATTCTTCAAGACGAAGAAACTGAAATAAGAAAACTCTGGTTATTTATAGTGAGTTAAGAATCATCTGGGAACAATCATAAGCATGTGATGCTCTCGAAATGAGTTTAAAAATAAACTTCACTTATCAAAAATATATAAATTGTAATGTTACCTCATATTTGTGCTTTAAATACTTTATTGAATGAGTTTAAAAGAAGAGCCACTTTTGTAGAACATGAAACAAATCTGAAGTGACGTGGCATATCATACATGTCTGTCAACAAACTAATATCAATGATATGGTGAAGATTAAATCAATGCCAATCCATGAGCATAAATCTATCTAACTGCATCTAAGCAAACAACCTTAGAACAAACACACACGTGCACACACATCACTTTATGACACAAATAGATACTGACAGTCAGATGCAGTCAGATTGCAGAAAAATGCTCTTAAATCTGGTACACACACACACACACACACAGTAGAAGCCTTCAACCCATCCCCACTATCAGACATGATGGTTGGGTTCAGCCTGTAGACCAGAAAGCCTAATCACAGTACATTGCCCCATGAAAAAGATGCAAATCATCAAATTTCTCAACAACAACATCAGGCAGCCTGCAGAGAAACGTTGGGCACCAATGGACATGTCAGCATGACAATGACCCAAAACGCATAGGTCAAGAAATAGTTAGACAAAAACAGTACTGTTCCTCACTTAAATCTAATTGAGAATCTGTGGAGGAAGCTAATGACCAGGGTGATAGCAAAGAGACCTTCCAATCTGAAAGAGTTGGAGCTCATTGCTACAAATGAATAGACATGTAAAAAGCTGGTCAGCAATTATAGGAAGTGTTTGATTGCTGTAATAGCCAGTATTGAGAAGGGTATGGACAATTTTGGACAAGCCACTTTTTTTCAACTGTAAATAAAAGTGGAGAAATATTTTTACCCCAATAATCCCTCTAGTACATTGTCTTATTATCTTTTGGAAGAAGCCTGTGTCATTTCCGGTCCAAAAAAAAACCCTGCTGGTTATATTTGCCAGGGTTATAAATAATTTCGGGCTGTGTGTGTGTGTATATATGTATATGTATATATATTTCTAAGATTTCTAAGTTTTAATAACTCATTTCTAATAACTGATTTATTTTATATTTGCTATGATGACAGTAAATAATATTTTACTAGATATTTTTCAAGACACTTCTACTGCTTAAAGTGACATTTAAAGGCTTAACTAGGTTAATTAATTAACTAGCTTAACAAGTTAGGGTAATTAGGCAAGTTATTGTATAATGATGGTTTGTTCTGTAGACTGTCGAAAAAAAAAAAGTTTAAGGGAGTAAATAAATAAATGTGTCCTTAAAATAGGGTTTAAAAAATGTAAAACTGCTTTTATTCTAGCCGTAAATTTTCCTTGCTCTGTTACAACAACATTCGGGCAATATTTAAAAAAGAGAAAAAAAATTAAAGGAGGGCTAATAATTCTGACTTCAACTGTGTGTGTGTATATGTGTATATGTATATGTGTGTATATATATATATATATGTGTGTGTGTGTGTGTGTGTGTGTGTGTGTGTGTGTGTGTGTGTATATATATATATAT
>CAIGQZ010016425.1:9814874-9838524 GCA_903798205.1 Danio tinwini
TATATATATATATATATATATATATATATAATTTCCTTGTAAAATTACAGCTCAGAAAAGATAGGCTGTTACCTATGCCCTCGGTGCAGAAGTAAATAGACAGTGATCACAGTGTCTCTGTTTTGACCTCTGGGATCGAAATCATCCAGTCTTTGCTAATAGTGCCCAATAGTTTCTGACCCACTGTCTTGCGGGCAATTGTGTCTCCAGAGTAAAAGGTTGTGACCCCAATCTCATCATGTGGACACAGACATTGTTTGACCTTTGAGAATATGTGTGCATTTGTGTGCATTCATGAGGAAAGGCCTCAAAGACCTTTTAAAGCAAGAATATTAAACTCTCCCTATAAATGCATCCTCAGACTCTTCCTCTGTGTGTATTTAAAGCTTCACTTAGAAACAATATTGAATCATGCATGCGCCCTCAAGCAAATACAACTATAACAGTCTCTATTAATTTACAGCAATCTAACCTTACTAAGGCAATGAAATCTTCCAACTAATTTATAAACATCAACCAATTTGACAGTATTTAAAAGTGTTCCCTGTTAGGATGAACTTTCAGTAAACAGTTTGAAGCAAGATGTGCTACAGTGGCTGCAGATATAAAAATAATAAAAAAATCTATTGACTTTAGTGAACCTCTCTTTATGATCAATTCTGCCCAATAAATCAGCTGATAATTGCATGAAACTTAAATATCAGCATCAGACCACTATGCAAAAAAAGTGGATATGCCTAAAATCACACAATTATTATTGCTTAAAAAGTGAGTTTTTCTGAAAATTAGCTTTTGTACAGATGTTAATGTTAGACTTTTAGACTAGGACTCTATTTTAACGGTCTAAGCGCAAAATTTAAAGCTCATGGCGCAAAAGCATTAAGGGCGTGTCTGAATCCACTTTTGCTATTTTAAGGATGGAGAAATACGATTTGCGCCACGTTGCATGGTCTAACAGGGATGTGCTTATTCTCTTAATAAGTTATGGGTGTGTTTTGAGCATAATGTGCATTAAACCAATCAGTCTCGTCTCCTATTCCCTTTAAGAGTCAGTTGTGTTGCGTCATGGTGCATTTGCTATTTACATGGCGGACTTTGTAAGTGAAAAAACTGAATGCTTTACTAGCGAGAAAACAGTTAACAGACCATCTGCAGCTCAAGAATAAAGAATGAGCCTACTCTATTAGGCCTCTTAACTTTCTCTTTATTTTTACTCTTTACTTTCCCCTTTACTTTCGTGGATAAGGAAATGGTGTTGTACGCATTACACTGAAGACATCCATTAACCTACATATTTAATTTTGTTTGTTAAGCACAAAGATTTGTTTCTAAACTATTTCTAAATTCAGTTCCAATTTCCAGCAAATGAATAAATAATAATGAAGTGTAGTCAAAAAATGGAGTTCCCCTTCGGGAGGGGAACTTCAATGCTATGTGGAAACTTCCACTATGGGGATTTCATTCAGAAAGCCAATCATCTGAAAGAGTATGTAAACGGGCCAATGAAATGCCAATGAGTTGGCAGCTTCAGCTTGCGCACCTGATGCTCGTTGCAATCAATTTGCTATAAGAGCACAGCACGCGCAAAGCCAAGCATCATTTTCACTTCAGAGACTTCAACAGCCTTCTGAGAGAGTCGATGAGGGTTCCTCCAGCTGAGTTTCAGACAGAGAGTGAACGAGAGCGATCTCCCGGTCCAGAGTGTGTGACACGCAGCGGCAGACGGTCGAGCTGGGTTTCTCCCTTGCCTGGCGTCCTTTAGGTCCGGTCCTCCAGAGCGGTATGTATTGTTGCGAATTTCCTAAAAGAGCAACACGGTCGTGCAGCACGTCTTTTTCAAGACGTCGCTCCGACTGTGCGTTTCTGGATGCGGTGGTTTCCTGTCCTCAGATGATGGGCACGAGCACTGCGTTTCATGTCTGGGGGTCCAGCATGTTAATGCGGTGCTCGCGGGCAGTGCATGCCATCACTCGGTGGCATGTCTGTTGCGCAGTTAAGATTGCGGTTCGCTCTTGCAAAAGAGCCACCCACCCCAGTTGTCCCCCGCTCCGCGGTGGGCACTCGGGCAGATCTGAGGGTTACAGTGAGAGTAAATCTGCCGCTCCATCCAAGCTTCGAGTGAGAGAAGCGCTCCATCTTCGGATGGCCGCCCTCTCACTTGATGACACCGAGGCTCAGATGTCCACCGCTGCATCGGAGGCTGGGCTGTCATGCTCTGATGAAAGATCCCCCCCCCCTCCGCTCCCTCCCCTCGGGAGGGAGCCACCTCGGGCTAAACCTGGCAGAAATATGCGCGGAGTCGACAAAGTTAACTTTCTTGACTCCCCCATATACCAGTCTGGCACGTTCGGCGACACCGTTGGTGGATTCACCCAGGAATTCACGGCGGTGCAGTCAGATATGATGGACCATCCATCGGCGGGGATGTAAGACCGCTCCCCCCCCGCCGAACCATCCACATCCACTGCTTGTCGCTGAGAGCGCCCGTCTATGAGTGCTGCTCCGCCCCCGCTTGCGCCTCTGGCCAGCGGCAGCGCCGAGCATCTCACAGGCAACCAGCGCTCCCCGTCCCAGAGTGCCGTTAAGTCCGGTTAACGAACCGCAAAGCGCTCCTGAGACGGGCCATCTGGAGAAGAGGGAACCTGCTCTCTCCCCGGTGGGGGGCCGGGCTCTTTTCCTTCCCTGGATGTGATAGCCCGAATACTGCCAGTCTGGGACGCGATGAAAAGCCTTTCAGCTCGCAGGATCGGTGCACTTCGCCAGTGGCTTACGAGGTCTGGGGGGACGGTCTCCTTTCTCTCACACCTCCAGCCCTCCCCTTCGGAGTCTGGGTGTAAGGTGAGTGAATCTCTCACCTCCAGCTCTTCCGCGGGACCCCAGCGCTCCCCGGATCAGCACTCCTACTCCGCGCTGCCCCATTGCTGGTACGTCAACGATCGTAGTGATGCAGTCATTAGCGAGAGCTCTGCCTGCCTGGTTAGCGCGGGCCAGCCCTTCGCGGTGGCTCATATGCACGATCAGACTCGGCTACGCGATTCAATTCGCGAACGGCCTCCCAAGTTCACGGGTGTGTTTCTCACCAGGGTCAGCCCTGTGCCCGCCCCTGTCTTGCGAGAGAAGATTGCTGTCCTCCTGGCGAAGGATGCAATCTAACCGATCCCTCCAGCCGAGATGGAGAGCGGGTTTACAGCCTGTACTTCATCGTACCAAAAAGAGCAGTGGGCTAGGGCCAATTCCAGATCTGCGCGTTTTGAACCGCTGTCTGCACAAGCTGCCGTTCAAAATGCTTATGCAGAAGCGCATCCTCTGGTGCGTTCGTCCTCTGGATTGGTCTGCAGCAATAGACCTGAAGGACGCGTACTTCATGTCTCCATACTCCACGCCACCGTCAGTTTCCGCGGCCTGCGTTAAGATCGAGCCTGGCAGTACAAGTCCTCCCCTTCGGGTTCTCTCTGTCTCCGCGGGTCTTCACCAAGCTCGCGGAGGGGGCCCTCGCGCCCCTTCGGCTCGCGGGCATCCGCATACTCAATTATCTCGGTGACTGACTGATTTTAGCCCTCTCTCGGGAGCAATTGATTATGCACAGAGACAAGGTGTTCCAGCACCTCCACCTATTGGGGTTTCAGGTCAACCGAGAAAAAAACAAACTCGCCCCCGGGCAGAGGATTTCTTTTCTCGGATTGGAGCTGGACTCGGTCACCATGACAGCGCGCCTCTCCTGAGAGCGCGTTCCGCTAATGCTGAACTGTCTGAGAGAGTTAGACAGCAAAATAGTGGTCCCACTGAAATCTTTCAGAGGCTCCTGGGGCATATGGCATCTGCAGCCGCTGTCACGCCGCTCGGATTGCTCCATATGAGACCACTTCAGCACTGGCTTCACGATCGAGTCCCCAGACGCGCATGGCACGCGAGCACACACCGGGTGACTGTCACTACGCTGTGTCGCCGCGCCCTCAGCCCCTGGAACGATCCCTCGTTCCTACAGACCTGAGTGCCTCTAGGACAGGCGTCCAGAAATATTGTCCATTTGACAGATGCTTTCCAGCACGGGCTGGGGGGCCGTGTGTTGCGGGCATGCAGCCACGGGCTTGAGGAAAGGAACCCAGTTGCATTGGCATATCAATTGCCTAGAGCTGTTGGCAGTGTTCCTCGCTCTCCGCCGTTTTATCGGTGCTGGAGCGACAACACGTGCTGGTCAGGACGGACAGTACGGTGGCGGTGGCGTATATCAACCGCATGGGGGTATCCGCTCTCGCCGCATGTCTCAGCTCGCCCGCCGTCTGCTCCCCCGGAGTCATACGCGGCGCAATCGCTGCATTCCATTTTTCCACACCGAGCTCAACCGTGCAGCCATCCGCTCTCACGGCAGTTTCGCCTGGGAAAATGGGGACTCCACCCCCGACTGGCCAGCTAAGGCTGTCCCCTCCACTCTGAGGGGTTGGCGTTACGATCATCCCCGCTCTAAGGATGCGGCGATGGCGGCGCGCTGGGAAGTATCGTCTCATCATCCAGTTCCCAGAGGCGCGAGACATGAATATTAATTATTTCTGTTTCCCTCTCATACCCACTTGGAGATCTCTTTTAGGAGAGGTCTGCTCGATCACTCGACTCAGTATCTTAAGATTTCTGTCCAGGTAGACAGCTCTGCTGGTCGCGTTCGCATCGGCCAAATGGGTGGGTAACTGGGGGCATTTTCGGTCAGCGAAATGTGCCAGCGTGTTGGGCCGGCCCACTCTCACGTTTACCTGAGACCCCCGCCCACCTAGGTGCTTTAGGTTCCTACAGCATTCTTTCAGCTATGTAGTGAACCTGCAAGCGCTGCCAACGGAGGAGGCAGACCCAGCCCCTTTATTTGCTGCGTCCTTCGCACTTTGCGTATTATACGGACCGTACTCAGCTCTTTTATCTGTTACAGTGATCGGCAGAAGGGAAGTGCCGTATCCAAACAGAGGTTGGAACATATCCATTGAACCGTGAATGCCATCTCCCTCGCTCATCTGAGCCAGGGCGAGCCGTGTCCCCCAGGAATGAGAGCGCGCTCCTCGAAGCACGCATCCTTTGGGCGTTAGCACGCGGCGCCTCTCTAACAGACACTGTAGAGCTGCGGGCTGGGCGACACCTTGCGAGATTTATTAATCTTGAGGGGAGCCGATTTCCTCGCGGTAAATGAGAAATTCGGTTAGGTGTTGTAAAACGCTTGCTGCGCCATTCTCTCTAACACGGAGATACGTGCGCTTTTTCGCTCTGTCAGTAAAGTTCCCCGCTGGCGAACCCTGCAGATACTCCTCCGAGGCCCCCAGCCTGTGTGTCTTAAGCAATGTGTAAGCGTTTGGACCTGCTTACGCACATAACTAACGTGCTCTGCGCTGGACTTCAGACCAGCTTTCAGTTGGTCAATGGCGCAGTCTATTTCAGTTCTTCAAAATAGCAACGCGCCAACAATTCGCCTTACCACACCTCCTTTTTAGACCAGCACACCCATGAGTCCACAAACTAACACAAATGGATTTGCTATTTAAACAATGAGGTGCAAAACGTGAAATTTAGGCTTGCGCTGGTCTGAAAATAGTAACAAATTACACCAAACATGTCTTGCACCTTATTGCGCCGGGTGTACCCTTAGTGTTTTAGATTACCTTTTCTTGGAATTTCTGGTTTAAAATAGCTATTTTGAATAATACATTATAAAAACATATTATTTTGCGTATGGCATGTTGCACATTATACTTCTGTGGTAAAGTTTTATATATGAATCCTTGTACAATGACTTAGTATTTGCAGTTTGTGTGCCAAATGCAATAAATGGTATTTTTATGTCCACCTGCACTAATCCAAATTCAAGGTATTCTTAAAGTACTAGCACACATTTTCATTATTTCAAACAGACATTCGCTGAATTTCTTGAATTTATTTTTATTCATCAGACTTTTAAATGCACACAAATATATTCATTCATTCATTCATTCATTCATTTTCTTTTGGCTTAGTCCCTTTATTCATCAGGGGTTGCTACAGCGGAATGAACCATGTTATTCAGCATATGTTTTACACAGCGGATGCCCTTCCAGCTGCAACCCATCACTGGGAAACATCCATACACTCTCACATTCACACACATACATTACAGCCAATTCAGTTTATTTAATTCATCTGTGCCACATGTGATTAGACTGCGGAGCCACCGTGTCGCCCTACACATATGTATATGTATTTTAGAATGTATGTTTTTATTTATTTATTTGCATTTGAGTGCGCACACGTACATCCATCCATGCATGTGTGTGTCCTTGTGTGTGTGCAGTTTGTAAACATATACAGTATGTTACCATCTGACCATGTGGAGGTATTCATATGTGAACGTCAGGTGGAGGGGGATTTCTTCTGGCGTTTATTATTTGACGCTATCAAAACAAAGATAAAACTCAATTTTGTCATAATGCTTAGGAAAAATAGAAAAACGAAAAGAATGAGTAATGCAAAAAGAAGATGCCTTGTGTTCTATTTAAGGGGACATCTCATGCCAATAGCACATTGCCTTAATGAACAACAAGGTGTCAAAACAGCTTAGACGCTTCTCAGTGTTTTTCTCTGGTTTTGTTGATCTCCCACCATGAGTTCAACAAACCCAGCCTCCCCTCACAACCCCCCACCCGTTCTTCAACAAAGAAACAGCCTGAAAAATTGACCCTGGAGCTTCAATGTCATGCCAAGCAATTTTAGAGAGAACATGGTGCTAATGAGTAAACATCACATCACTTTTAACTACATCATCATAAGGGTGAAGATCAGAAAATAAGTGGAAAACAGTGTTTTGCAAACTGCCATTTACTTCTGTAGTTTCTTATTGCAATTCTTAGTTAAAGGCAGCATCAAATGAAAGTTAAGATTGCCCTTTTTTTCCAATTGTGACATACATGCAATTGAAACGGTTTTAAAATAAATGTAGGGTGGTTCATGATTTTGTCCTTTGGAAACCGATTGGATTGTTGGTAGATGGGTGCTGCTAACTAAATGAAGAAAGATTTGAATGCCAGTTTGGCATTTTTGTGGAGGGTAAAGTCTAGAAGGAATACAGCTGCAGAGACTCTCATCAATACAGTAGTTTCTGTGACACTGCACAACAATAATTAATATTTTTTACATTACTGGAGAGGTACACTGTAAAACAGTCAACTTTATCAAATGAAATGAGTTCAGTTAACTCAAAATGTACTGAAAGTTAATTCTACTCATTTGAAAAGAGTTTTGGTTTGTAGCAATCGGTTTCCTCAAACGGTTTAAGTTGCCTTAACTTGTTGGGTTTTACAGTGTAAGTTTAGGTTCAGGGGTGTGGTAGACAACAATAAAAATACAATATAATAGGTCATTTGATAAGTAATATAAATAATTCTCATTATTATTACTGTTTTTACATTACTGTGAGGGGTAGGTTTAGGATTGGGGTGAGGGTAGAATAGGTTAATAATACACAATTATTGGGTAACTTAATCAATAATGTAAATAATTATTTTTAACTTCTGGCCGCAGCTGTATCCCTTCTAGCAACAACCATTGTGAAGGATTACTGTCCATCGTAAATAACCCTCTCGTGCAGAAGTTTTTTAGATGCCCGATCATGATGAAAATGAGCTAAAGTTATCAGACAGAATTGTATCATATTCATTCGGACCACAGTGTCCAACAAAGACAAGGCTGAAATGAGATGCGCACTGATAGCTCCACCTTAAAAGCATTCCATGTGACCAGAAGGGAAGAAAAGTTGTTCGAGGGGGGAGGGAAGGTTATGGTAGTTAAATAAAAATAATGAGGGCAAATATATTTTTTGCAATGCAGACATTGTTTATAACAAGCAACTAAATATATAAAAATAAGTCCATTTTGATTTCTTGCCGACTTTAAAGTTGTCTTGAATAAAAATCTGTCACACTTTATTTTGATGGTCCATATGTTGAATTTAAGTTACATTGCATCTACATGATGACTAATTCTCGTTAGATTATTAGTAGACTGTTAGGTTGAGGTTAGGGTTGGGGTTAGGATTAGTGTAAGTTGACATGAACTTGCAAAGTTTCTTATAGTCAGTTAAATGTCTGTTGAAGGAGCTGTATCAACAGATATTAAGCAGACAGTCGACTAATACTCAAACGGACAATCAAAATAAAGTGTTACCTGAAAATCTGTATAGCTGATTAAGAAGAGCTCGGCACATGTATGACATGCTGTGTCTCATCTAAAAAATGTGTTATTAGATGTGACGATTTCAAATGCATTTACTATACAGAACTGTATTTCATAGAGAAGCAACGCAAACAGTTGCAATTATCACAGAACAATTATCTTAATGTCATTTGTTATCCAAATAAATCTTTTATGATTTTAAACTTAATTTTGTGTTGTGAGCCACAGCTCTGTTTAGTAAATGCTGCTTCGTATGACTGGAGGTGTGGTGGCTTTACTGACAACATGCAAATCGCCTTCGATTAATTGCTCAGACCTAACTGATTATTTTTACCCAATCAATTTATACCAGCCTGATCTCATGAGGAAACGTAACTATTTTAGTCAGTTTAGTGGCTAATTCGTACAAGTTCAGTCATACAAAAATGTACGATTTTATAAAGGAGACATGACACCCAAGCCTACTGTCAATGAGGCATGAGCAAATCATACTAAATTGTATGAATGAGATCGTACAAATTCAAATGAATTAGCCACTAAATTAAATAAGTTACGAATTGCTGTGAGATTGTGTTGCTTATACTCTGCAGTTTTAAAGGAAACAGTCAGTTCTATAGCTAATTCTGTGAAAGAAACAGCTTGCGGTCATCTAAAAAGCAGTAACAAATGTTTGAAGTTGCCTCAGACTCAACAACTTTCACTCTTGGGTTATTTCTGTCTAAGTTGCACTTGCACTACACATTTTTAATCCTTAAGAACCTGCTTGTGATGATACAAGCAACTTTATAGATGGCTGTGTTTTATTTCCTGTCTTTTTCCTTTTTCTTTTTTTCTTTTGGGAAACAACCAGATGTACTTAGAACATTGCAGTAAGGTCCTTACACAATATTTACACAATAACAATCCAATTTCCTCTAGCCGAACAGCGGTGTTAACATTATGTATGACGGAAGTGGCTTTTTTGCATCAGTAAGATGCTCTTGAAGCCTCTGCAAACACTTCACTATAGTCACATTTAGGTAATTGGAAAACTTTAGCGAGCAGAGCTTGTGTGAGCATCTGCTAATTCCCTTGTGTATTTGTGTGGGTGCTTACTCAGCTTTTAAAACACACTATACAGGCGTAAAATGGCCTCTGAGACCTTGGTGGGCTCTGCATAATCAGGTTTAACCCAATAAGTAACTTAATTCCTCAGTGACATCATTAAAAACTGCATGTGCTACAGATCATTGGTTCACTTCGCTGGACAACATCCTCATATTTGCATTTGTCACTCCATATATTTAAACACTCCATATGTTTGTATGTTATATAACACAAGATGACTGTCTGTTACTGCCATTCAATTGCATTTGGCTGTAGTATAGTGACAATACGGCAGTACTGATTTACTGAATGTGACACAAGAATGATCAGTCCAAACTTTTACTCTGGTAAACTGTAGGGCGTCCAAGTAGATAGAGGATGAGACAGACTTTATCAGTTTTAGTGAATAAAAAATAGTCTGATTCATAAATAACTCTTGTGGTCTGATGCATTTTAAGGGGGCGTCAACACATGGTCCTCATCAGAACTTGATACTATGGGCATCCTGCATACTATGGGCATCCTTTTTATTATGAGGTGCACTTTTTATGATCCGCAAAAATAAAAAGAGCCCAAGAGACCAAAAAGAGACCAAGATATGGACAAAATGTCCAAAAAGGGAAACAAATTAACTACTCTGTTAGAAATTAACTACTCACAAAAGCTCTTTAGTTCCACCAACAACACAATAATGAAAGCATTTTATATTTCAGCACAAAATCTGTGAGTCTGTAATCTCCTGAGGGCTTTGTGTTTTGCTCGCGAAGCATTATTGAATGTCTCCACCAAAATTACATTTTCAGATCACAAGCAATCTGTGCAAAGGATTCACATGTGACACAAGTCTTACAGTACTGTATGCATACTGTAGGTCTACATATACTATATGATTTAAATCTACATCACCCAACAGCCAAACAGAATATTGTAATATTAATAAATAATTACTGCTAAAACAACAAATATAAATACTGAAAAGGTCTGCTGCTGGAGATCTGCCATTGGCTGTTTTACTGAATAATTAATAGCAAAGCGAGACCTGAGCGCTGTTTTTTTGGGGATGTTTTTAATAAACATTTATGAATATCATTAGGTTCAATTAATATATGCACTCATGACTTAAATATGAAGTTTCTGTTAAAAGAAAATGTTATTTATAGTTAACATTGTAGAGATTAGTTTTCCTGTAAGCAAAATTCAACTGAGTAATAAGTGTTTTGAATAACTTAATGGGCAAATACACAGAAAATTGTCCTTAGTAACTTCTAAATGGTGCATTTGTGGCTGTTAATTTACAACATAATGGTGGTTTAAGGGCCTGAAAACACTAAGTGCCCAATCATACACCTGGCACAATATAGAGCAAGCCGTGACGCGATTTGTTGCTATTTTCAGACCAGCGTGACTGTAATTTTCATGTTTTGCGCCCTGTTGTTTAAATAGCAAATCTATTTGTGCCACTTTGTGGACTCATGGGCGTGTTTTCAGTTTATTCATGACAATTTGCTTTTGTACAATGCTATTATTATTAGCAGTATTATTTATTATATGCATATTTATATTTGTTTTAATAAAAACAAGTTTAGATTTGTCTACCTGTCAGGTTTTGGAGACCTATGCATCACCATATGGGGCATAAAAATAGGACTTGTGTTTTTTGACCACACTTCATTATTATTGTTCATTTATTAGTTTGCTGAAAATTAGAACTGAATATAGAAATAGTTTTGAAACAAATCTTTGCGCTTAACAAGCGAAATTACGAAATGAAATATGTAGGCTGATGGATGTCTTCAGTGGAGTGAGTTTCCACTGTTTCCTTACTCCACGAAATTAAAGCAGTAAAGTATAAAGTAAGTAAAAAGGCTGAATGGAGGACGCTCGTTCTTGTTATCCTCATGCGGATGGTCTATTTAACTGTTTTCTCACTAGTGAAGTCCGCCATGTAAATAGCAAATGCGACATGGCGCGACGCAACTGACTCTTAAAAGAAATAGGAGATGAGATTCTGATTGGTTTAACGCACATTAAGCTCAAAACACACCCATACACCCATCATTAGGAGAATAAGTACAACCATGTTAGACCATGTGCCAAGGCGCAAAGCATATTTTTCCATCTTTTAAAATAGCAAAAGTGGATTGGGACACGTCTTTAAAGCTTTTGGGCCATGCGCTTCAGACTTTGCACCTAGATAGTTAAAATAGAGCCCTAAGTCGAAAATGGGTTTCATTATTGTCTCTGCATGTGTAAAAATAGACCTTGATTTTCAGGGATAGTTACTAATTATTTTGCTTCATAACTGTGCATTTTAGGTATCTGTACTTTATCTAAACATTTTTACTTTATCTAAATGTTTAATACTAAACAATATATTGTATGTAAAAAAATATGTAAAATATTTTAACTTCGTTACATTTAAAATGTTACATAGATTGTATTTGTTCTCGAATCAACAACAACTCACTGTTTCAGATGATTCATTCAGATAGAGTTTGCAGTAAAAGGTTCACTAAGTTTACAAACTGATTCAAAATAAGTCAAAACTGGAAATGTTACCAGTCTGAATGCTCAAAAAATATGTTTGCTGTTTATTCAGTTTATTTAAAATAAGCTGAAACATTTTTTCCAACAACTTAATTGCTTTATGCTCAATTCACTTAAATTTGTAAAAATTAATAAGTTCACTAAATTCCTTCTTGTTGTACCAACACAAATTGTATGTGTGCAACCCAGCATTTATTACAGTGTATGCTGAAATTTTGGAACTATTGTTGTAAATGAAAATCATATTTAAGCCACAGCTATCAGTTCATGTAAATAGTTTTTACTTGTTTCATACTTGAATTGCCAGAGATTACATGGAGTAACTTTAACATTAATCAAATGTACAATAGCATTTGATTTTCAATATGAATATGAATAGAAATGAAGGAATTTTTACAAGAGTAATATTAGATTATCTGTATACTGTTTTTAATTACCAAAATATCTACACGTATATAATGTTATTACATAATGTAATTAAACAAAGCAACATTTTTTATATGTGAATTATTCTCACAGTCTAAATACAGAAATATTATTAAACACAGAGGTTTAATGTCCTATGACAAGATGAATATCAATAAACAACAACTAGTATTCATAAAATTGATTTAGTGTTTCTGACAACTAAGGGTTTATATACATCTTTAACGCATCTTCGCCACTGCTATAGCTGAGCTTCTGCCGGACAAATTAATCAATTACAGTAAATTGCAAGATATCTGTCAGAGCAGTTGCGTCTGCTGATTGTGTTGAGATAGGGATGTTTTAATTAGTTTATTTCATGCAGTAATACATTTCTTTTTACAATACTTTTTGCTGTTGTAATTTTCATTCATAAAAATTGACGTATGAATGATCCATATAACGGAAAGTATTCAGACCCACTTCAATTTTACACTCTTTGTTACATTGCAGCCGTTTGCTGAAATTATTTACGTAATTTTTTTCCTCCTTAATGGACACACAGCACCCCATATTGTGATATTTCAGGGTCACAAAACACCAAAACAGTTGACAGTTGACAGTCATATATATGTCCCACGCTGTTAAAAACACTATTAGGACACATATATTACACTGAAAAAGTGAAAATTGCTTGTTTTTGCGTTATTTTGAGCAAATTCTTTCTTCCGGTTTAAAATCGAATTTTTGAAGCTGCGTCTTGAAGATTAGATACTTGTGTGTAGTCCAGCGTGGAGAGTGGATGTCTGTACCTGCGAGTACATCGTGACGTCTCTGAGTGTGCGGCATTAATTCATGAGAAAGACTTTGTTGAAACCAATCAGCGCGCTCTATTGTGTATGCTGTGCAACTTCATTAATATGCATGATAGCTTCAAAGACCTGTTACAGTTTACAAATGACAAAGAGACGCCACATTGTGTTGCCAAAACAAGTGAAAGACTGAGAATTTGGAGACATGGGTCGTCAGTGTTGTGATTATTAATGTGCTGCGTTTATTATTGTGCTGCAACAAAGGTTTTGTTTTCATTTTTCCTCTGAGAGTGCAGCTGGACTCACGTGTGGATTACAGTGCACGCAACAGAAATGCGTTTTGTAAGGAACAGTTTTACCCGGGAGCTTTTCACATCTGGAAATGATGAATCCCGATTTGCCGCTCGTCTCCTTTTAAAAAAGACACAACTCCAGTTTGTATTGATTGTCCTGTGTTTACAGATTTGGTAAGTGTGTGTGTGAAAGCAGTGCCCTTTGTGTGTTTATTCAAATGGCAAAGTTAGTTTGTATCGTCAGCAGTGCTCTTTCAATTTTAAAGATATACCATTGTCAAAATGATTTAGTTACTAAGTTTACAGTATGTTAACATCACTGCAATATTATAGCACAATATTGTAGACTGAAAGATCTGCTGTAAATGCTGCTCTCCAAATGTAAACATGTAAACGCCACAATCAAGCTTTTACTGTCGTGTAGAATTTTCGCAGCATTTTGTGACAGGATAGTCTAGACACACACGGCTTTCTGACGCTACCTACTGGGTGACTCTAAGTTTCCAAGAAATGCAGAGGATTTTTTTTTCTCCCATACGCCGTGCGGTATCAAACATTCCATTAAAACCCCAGCAGTTTCTTTTGTTTGTCACTTGGGACATGCAGGAAATGTTCCTGAATAAAAAGTGAAAGTTAAATTAAATTAATAATTTGGCAAATAATTTGATTACTGATGTCTATGTAAACACAGTCACTGTCTTTCTCCCCTGCGTCTGTGTGTTTGTTTTGCACCTCGGCTCTGTGAAAATCAGCGCATGCTCAAATGGAAACTCCCATTTTCTCTTTCCCTCCCTCGACACTCCCACCTAAACAGAGCTGGACATGACACTTTCCTCACTTTTTCCAAACTAGAGGTTGAAAACACCCTGCTGAGACAGGGGGGTTTCATGGCCCTTTGATAAATCTGCAAAAATGTCAACAGTTTTGTGTTTTTCTGTCAATATGGGGTGCTGTGTGAACATTATTGAGGAGAAAAATGAACTTAATTTAAGGGGGTCTGAATACTTTCGATACCCACTGTATATACTTATGTTCTGTATGCATAGGAATGTTTAGGAATATCAGCATGATTTTGTAAATGGTTAGCTAACTTATACAGACATATAACTTCATTCATGGCCATCCATTCATTTCTGTTGTTCTGCAGATCTATTGGTTATATGTTACAGTTTTGATTTAGATTCTTAGAGATAACATAATGATCGTTATCTCTAAGATTTTTATTTATTTATCTTTTTTTATTCAAAGAACAAATTTGTAAACTTACAAAGGGTCTGAACCTCAGTGAATTGATACAGAAGAATATTATGATGAGAACTGATTAATCTTTAATCTTCAGTTAACGAATTTGGCCTTGATTTCCCAGCTGTTATTGTGAATTGTGAAATGGAACAGATTGATGTGATTTCAAAGTGGCCACTGAGACTCGTGTGGGGATGTAAAGTGAAAAAGAGGCACTCGTGGTTCCTCCTCCACAGGTCATGGCTGACTGCTTGGCTAAATAACACTGCTGTTTCGTTTCCCTTATAATTTAAGTAGTCCATATTAATTATGCCTTTAGATGTGGAAAGTTTTTCAAGAACTTGATAACTTTTTAAAAGCAAAACAAACAGCATGACTGACTGAAAGCAGGCACTGCATAGAGACTCAAATGATTGAGTCTTTAAAAGGATGGTTTTTAAAAGAAATTAACTGTTCTTTCCAATAAAGTTAAAACTCTAGATAGCCTCTTTTCCATAAACTCTATATAGCCTTTATGCAATTTTATAATAAAAACTAGTTTTGCAAATATTTTAAGTTGTTTAGATTACCTTTTATTTTTTTTGGAGTTCACTCAAAAGTCAAATATGCAATGTATCACAGTGTCACTATAGTTTGTCAATTTTCTTTAAAAATTGACATTTGTGATTACTTTTTTCATATTATGAAAAATAAATTTAACTTTTTCCCATATGCTCTTGTTATATAAAGCAATAAATGCAGTAATAACTTTTTTTGAAGTTGGTAAACAGGTATACAATATACGATTTTGCATTCATAAAGGGTTAAAACTATTCACTAAACAAATTTTCTATTTTTTTTCTACTATGCCATTGCTGCCACAAACACCTTAACAAACTTTTATTTTAATAGTGTAAAATACATTAGCTGTGTATTCTGGGACTTTATAATAATGCTGCATTATTCCAAAACAAATGTGGGTATTAAATGGACAAAACTAACCTCTGGGTTAAATTATTTTAATTAAATCTATGAATGTTGAGTTTATTTTTAAAGCAGATTTACACATTTGCCCAAAGTCTTGTACAAACAAATACATATAAATGTATAAGACAATTAGACTCAGTTCAATAACAAATGAAACACCACAAAATGACATTTCAAAGCCAGACAATTTTTTTTTTATCTGGCTGATTAAAAGCAAGCCATAACAAATGACTCCTTACACTCTAAGATTGCTGGTTTGTTTAAACCCAAATTGACTCATTCTGATGACATACCCCTATATACAGTAACTTGCCTAATAAGTTAATGATCAAACTTAGAGACCTGGATATAGACACGTCTCTCTGTAACTGGGTTATGGACTTTCTGACTAACAGACCTCAGAATGTTAGATCAGACCACATTTGCTCCACCACCGTCACACTCAACACTGGTGTACCACAGGGCTGTGTGCTGAGCCCCTTCCTCTACTCCCTTTTCACCATCGACTGTAGGCCTGTGAACAGATCCAACGCCATCATCAAATTTGCAGATGACACCACAGTGATTGGTCTAATCAGCAACAATGATGAGACTGCCTACAGGGAGGAGATACAGCATCTGGCCACGTGGTGCACCAACAATAATCTGCTCCTTAACACCGACAAGACCAAGGAGCTCATTGTGGACTTCAGGAAGGGACGAACAGGCTCACATGATCCCATCTACATCAATGGGATGGCCGTCGAGCCTGTATCATCCTTCAAGTTCCTGGGGACCCACATCTCCAAGGACCTTTCCTGGACCACCAACACCTCCAGCCTGGTCAAGAAGGCTCACCAGCGCCTATTTTTCTTAAGGCAACTTAAGAAGAACCAGCTGTCATCAGCCGTCTTGGTGAACTTCTACCGCTGCACAATAGAAAGCATCCTGACAAACTGTGTCACAGTCTGGTATGGAAACTGCTCTGTTGCGGAGCGTAAGGCACTGCAGCGGGTGGTGAAAACTACCCAACGCATCACAGGGACCACACTGCCAGCCATAGAGGACATCCAGAGGAAACACTGTCTGCGCCGAGCACGCAGTTTTCTTAAAGATTCCTCTCACCCTGCTCACAGACTGTTTTCTCTACTGCCTTCTGGCAGGCGCTTCAGGCTCCCCCGGACAAAAACCAGCAGACTAAAGAACAGCTTCTTCCCCAGAGCTGTCTCCCTTTTGAACTCTGCTCCCCACTGACTTTTTGCCCCCCTAATACACCCCACTCTCCTCTCCTCTTAACTCAGACTCATCATAATCACTGCACTACTTAACATTTGCACATTTAAAAATTGCACATATTCATTGCACTGATTCATTTATTTGAACTGTACACACCTACTGCACATGTACATTTGTAAATTATGTACACACCCACTGTACATATACATTTGTAATTATGTTTATCTATCTGCACACTTCTGATTATTAATAGCAACCTGTACATTTATCCATCTATTGTAAATCTCTGTTCATAGCTGATACAACCTGTATATAATGTTGATAGTACATCCATTTGTAAATAGCACCATAGTTTTTCTATAACTGCACTTTATAACTTATACCTGTATCCTGCACTTGCTGCTATTGCACTCCTGGTTAGACCTAAACTGCATTTCGTTTCCTTGTACTTGTACATGTGTGATGACAATAAAGTTGAATCTAATCTAATCTAATTACCCTAACCTGCCTAGTTAACCTAATTAACCTAGTTATGCCTTTAAATGACACTTTAAGCTGTAGAGAAGTGTCTTGAAAAATATCTAGTCAAATATTATTTACTGTCATCATGTCAAAGATAAAATAAATCAGTTATTAGAGATGAGTTATTAAAACTATTATGTTTAGAAATGTGTTGAAAAAATATTCTCTCCGTTTAACAGAAATTGGGGAAAAAATAAACAGGGGGGCTAATAATTTAGGGGGTTGAATAATTCTGATTGCAACTGTACATTTCTGGAGAGAGCAAAATACATCCTAGGAGCTATTTTTATTTTTTTTGCAGTTTTTGTTTTCGCAAATCCATCAAAGGGCGCTGTGTATGCTTTTTGAGATCTCAAATTTCAGTGCTATTCGCGCTGCTGTTCCTGCTGTTCTCACGTAAATCTACCAGAGGCCGCTGTCGACTGACTGACTTAATGACTGACCAACCGACCGATTACCCCCACCCTTCCCCTTCCCTAAACCTAACCAATAGCATTTTAAGAAGCACCGATTTAACCTTCCCTAACCCCAATTGCAGTGTTTTAAAAAGCAATTCAGAAAAAGAAAAGCCCTTTGATTTTTTTTCCACGTTTTCAGATTTTACCACATTCTCACCCTGTTATTTACCTGCTTATTTTATTTTTTGGCTTCAGTTTTTGTCTTACTCGCTTTCTTCAGTTCTTCACCGGACTCTAACCCTGTTGTCACGGTCAACTCCACTCTGCGGCTCAAGTCCGTCGATGTACATGTCGAGCTACCGGACAAACTGGTATCAGCAGAAAAGCCATCCATACGGAGGTAAGTGGTCAGCTGGTAAGCGAGAGAGGGAACGGCGTTATACCGCCCTGTATTGTTTGTTTTAAATACTAAATGCAGTCATACGTAGCTCTGGCTACATAATTTGTGATCTCCATAAATGTGTATAGGGGTACATTTTCAGAATGAGCCTATGTTGCAACATAGGGAAAAACACAAACATTGGGTTAAATTTGGTCCTATAATTTTAATTTTAAAAAATTTACCCAGGAGTTGGTTTAGTCTGTATTACATCCAGAATTGGGTTGAAATAACCCAGCATTTTATAGAATGTACAGTATAGTCCAACTCATTAGGTTTGTTAGCATATTTTATGCAATTTTGGGTTGACATTACCCGGGATATTTTAGTGTAGACAGTTGTAGCCTACTCATTATTATTTATTATTATTGAAAGTTAAATTATTATTGATATAAGTTTTACTTTTTTTTTTGCTTCAAATATTTGTGTTAAATTCAGTCTTACTTGCCATTTTTTGGGAATTGTTTGTGATATTTCTTTTCTCTCTCTTTTTTTGGCCCAGTGTATATATTTTATATTAAATTGCATTATTAAATTGAATAAAAAATGTCAGCCTCACCTTATAGTCCAACTTGTGTGGTTTGTCCATATTGTATGCAATTTTGGGTCGAAGTAACCCAGAACTTTTTAGAGTGTAGACTGTTGCACTCACATGATGAACAGAAGATATTATTGATAGACGGGACAGGGGACAGCATGAAGTGTAGCAGACGGTTTGGGCCTCGATCGCTCTGACCAGCTGAATGAGGAAGCCTGGCGTGGGAAGAAATGGATCTGTTGGTTTTATTATGCACTGAAATAGCCCACACTCACAGCATATGGATTTGAGATTAATATCGCTTTCCCATGAATGGATGACTAGCTCAAAGAAAGAGCCACATTTTACTGTAGTGTTTTTACCATGAAATAAGGTTCTGTGCATACAGTGAAAGTGATCGAGGTCTGCTGTATCTCAGTATGATTAGATCTGATGCAAAATATGTCTTTTATTACTGCTGGTTTTGTTCACTAATTGATTTACTTTTGTTTGATGTTCTGCAGCATAAACAAACGCTACTGGGACCAAATTTAGGCCATTATTCTCTAGATCTGAAAAGGAAAATATCATCTGCAACATCGGATTAAAAAAAAGAGCTTCTCATGGGGAGCGCAAGTCGATGGTAATGCAACATCAAACATCTTTGAACAATAACACTGCTTTTCATATGGTTTTCCCAGCCCATTTTCAGGACCAGGCAGTTTTTGCAGATATCCTTTTTTTCTACAGTGTGGAGATCTTTGTCAGTTAAAGATGTTAAAATGCTTAACAGAAACTGAACATAACTTTACAGTATAGTAACTTTCTCCTGTTTAAGTAAGGATGTCAGTTTTACAGGAATTTTTATTGCTATAGCTTTAAAATGTATTGCTAAATTCAGTCTTGCTTGCCATTTTGGGAGGATTTGTTTGTATTTTTTTTTTCCTCTTTTTGGCTCAGTGTACATATTTTTTTGCCAGCTGACAGCATTATTAATTTAGCCAGAATATTAACAAAAGTTCTGAAAGAGGTGAATATACATACACTCACCGGCCACTTAATTGGGAACACCTTACTAGTACTGGGTTGGACCCCCTTTTGTCTTCAGAACTACCTTAATACTTTGTGGCATAGATTCAACAAGGCACTGGAAATATTCCTCAAGAGATTTTGCTCCATATTGACATGATGGCATCATGCAGTTGTTGCAGATTTGTCCACTGCATATTCATGATGCGACTCTCCTGTACCACCACATCCGAAAGGTGCTCTATTGGATTGAGATCTGGTGACTGTGGAGGCCATTTGAGTACAGTGAACTCATTGTCATGTTCAAGAAACCAGTTTTAAATGATTTGCGCTTTATTAAATGGCACGTTATCCTGTTGGAAGTATAGCCATTAGAAGATGGGTACACTGTGGTCATAAAGGGATGGACATGGTCAGCAACAATATTCAGGTAGGCTGTGGCGTATTCAATTGCTACTAATGGGCTCAAAGTGTGCAAAGAAAATATCCCCCACACCATTACACCATCAGCACAGCCTGGATATTGGCCATTCTCCTCTGACCTCTGGTATCAACAAGGCATTTGCACCCACAGGACTGCAGCTCACTGGATATTTTCTCTTTTTCGGACCATTCTCTGTAAACCCTAGTGATGGTTGTGCGTGAAAATCTCAGTAGATCAGCAGTTTCTGAAATACTCAAGCCAGCCCATTTGGCACCAACAACCATGCCACGTTTAAAGTCACTTAAATCACCCTTCTTCCCCATTCTGATAGTCTGTAGCAGATCGTCTTGACCATGTTTACATACCTAAATGCATTGACTTGCTGCCATGTGATTGGCTGATAAGAAATTTGCTAAAGAGCATTTAGACAGGTGTACTTTATAAAGTGGCCGGTGAGTGTATAGAACTATAATTAAATGAGTTAATTTCACAGAATCACAGTGCTAACCCTGGCTTTGCAACTATTTTCTAATTAAACTGTCCATATGAGAAAAGAAAAGAAGAAACTTGATGAAATGCAAACATTTGCTGTGAATCAGTGCTGTTTTTCTGAAATTGATTTGTTGATCAAGCGTCATAAATGCCCTCATTGAACCCCTGTCAACCACCACATTGCAAATTTGGTTAAGAAAATGTAATTAGTTTTAGGAGAAAGCGGATTGATATCAAAAACAGTGTGCCGATGAACTTATCCCAAACCTTAATGAAAATCAGCGAGCCATTTTCCTCCTCCCAAAAGTCCATGTGCCCTGGAGGCAGTGATTTTGAAGAATACATAAAGCTGTAATTACTAACATGTTCCATTACACTTACAAGCTGACTTTCAGAATCCATGAGTCATCAGACTGAGCACATCATGGGGCTGCAGCGCCACCAAGTGAAATGTGTGAAATTTACCACTTTACTTTTAAGAAACAGAAATTTACAAGAATATGGTAAAGAAAATTTGTGCTTTCAAAAAATTCTTATCATGTAATATGTATGTATATATACAGTTGAAGTCAGAAATATTAACCACCCTGTTTATTTTTCCCCAATCTCTGTTTAACAGAGAGAAGATTTTTTCAACACATTTCTAAACATAATAACTGAACTCTAATAACAGATTTATTTTATCTTTGCCATGATGACAGTAAATAATATTTGACTAGATTTTTCAAGACATTTCTATACAGCTTAAAGTGCCATTTAAAGGCTTAACTAGGTTAATTAGGTTACTTAGGCAGGTTAGGGTAATTAGGCAAGTTATTGTATAAGGATGGTTTGTTCTGTAGACTATCAAAAAAAATAAAGGGAATTTTGACCTTAAATGATTTTAAAAAAAAAAAAAAAACAGCTTTTATTCCATCTAAAATAAAACAAAAAATAAGACTTTCTCCAGAAGAAAAAAAAATATTATCAGACATACTGTAAAAACTTCCATGCTCTGTTAAACATCATTTGGTAATCATTTAAAAAAGAAAACATAATAATTTAAAACATAATAATTCTGATTTCAACTGTATATAATTTATTTGATCAATTATTATCTATAAATATATCACTGAGTCTTGAATCATGGGGGAAAACCTGTGCACCAATACCTGTTCAACAATTATTAGCCTTAAAAAGAAAAATATTTTCAGTTGTAAATCAATTTAACTCATGTTTCCCCTTCAATTTAACTTTATACGAAATGTATTCCACTTATAGTCTTCTCACAAAATAGTGCATCCATAGAGAAATGTTTAATCATGCAATTAAATAGATAAAATATAATTTTATATTATTTTATGATGAGCTTGTAGTTGGCGGTTCATTCTGCCGTGACGACTTCTGATAAATCAATGAGCTAAAGACTAAGCTGAAGAAATGAATGAAGGATTTTGCATACTTTTTCCTTAGTGCTGTTTTTGGCATCTTTATGTATTTCCTGCATAATTGAAAGCCATTTTACATGATATGTTTTATTTTTGACTTACTTGCCCAAATAATTGGTTAATTATTATGGTTTATTATTTTCCTCTTCAATATTAAAAAATATTTCTCATATTTTGATGATTTAAGTAAATTTGGACTTCTGGGGGCTAAGTAAAAGCAAATATATATTTTTTTATTATTATTACTATTATTATTATTTATATTTATGATCTGTTACAAAAGCAACATTTATTATCTCAAATCAAAGCAAGGGTGTTTTTCAGTGACGCATGTTTTATAAGATTTTAAAGTTACATCAACACCATCAGACATTTACTAAAATTAAAATCACTCTAAGTGCTATTTTTACACTAAAAGACCTGCTTAGCACAGTTCACCTCTGCGTACATCAGTCACAGTCTCTGGTAAGATTTGTAGTTTTAGAATATTTAAATACTGATGATTTCCCAGTGATGGGTTGCAGCTGGTAGGGCATCCGCTGCGTAAAATATATGCTGGATAAGTTGACGTTTTATTCCACTGTGGCGACTCAGATTAATAAAGTGACTAAGCTGAAAAGAGAATGAATGATACTGATGATAAAATATTCTGTCACACCCATAATGTGTCGACACCCTCATTTAATTCCTGAGGGAAATAGTAGAAATGTTAAGTAGATGATTTTCCCTCCTCTTTTGCCCCCTGTTTTGTCCCACTTCTCAAGAACCAATAAAAAATATATATATAATTACTATTTATCATTTTTTTATTGTTTTTATTTTTAATTAATAAATCAATAGTGATGTCGAAGTTTCATAAAAATCTATATCTTTGCCTTTTGTTAAAACATATTGATGTAGATTTTCTAAGCCTATTGTGTAGCTTCAAGAGTGTAAAACATTTGTAAGTGGTCTGCATTTTCTATTATGTGCAATAACATAAGGATACATGCTAACCAAGTAATGTGCAGGAGGAAAGCTGATAAATGAATACAATGAAATATGTATAGACAATATTGCATACTTTTCCCAGGACGGTGCTGGGTTGCTGCTCAATATGCCAGAGTATATGGCGGTTCATTCTGCTGTGACGACCTCTGATTAATCAGGGACTAAGCTGAAGAAAAATGAATGAATGATTTTGAATACTTTTTCCTTAGTGCTGTTTTTGGCATTTCTATGCATTCATTCAATCATTTTCTTTTCGGCTTAGTCCCTTTATTAATCAGAGGTCGCCACAGCGGAATGAACCGACAACTTATCCAGCATGTGTTTTACGCAGCGGATGCCCTTCCTGCCACAACCCAGCACTAGGAAACACCCATACACTCTAGCATTCACACCCACACATACACTATGGACAATTTAGCTTCATTTCTATGCAATTCTTGCATAATTTAAAGCCATTTTACATAATACGTTTTAATTTGACTTACTTGCCCAAATAATTGGTTAGTTAAATGTTATGGTTTATTATTTTTCTCTTCAATATTAAAAAATGTTTATCATATTTTTATGATTTAATTAAATCTAGAGATTAATTTATTGAATTATTGAAAAACTGTATTATTATTATTATTATTATTATTATTATTATTATTATTATTATTATTATTATT
>CAIGQZ010016425.1:9838924-9878806 GCA_903798205.1 Danio tinwini
ATGCAGTGCAAAATGTTGTGATCTGCTATACTCTTGAAGTCTAGCTTCATTGTAAATCTGACACGGAGCAGAACTGCATTGGTTTTGGCTCATGTTCACAGTGTGCATTACGGGAGCAGACCTAGAAGTGTTGCTTTATCTAAATGTTGTAAATGCAGCAGCAGCTGAACATACCACCGCTAAATTACTTATCGACCCAGTGTCACATCATCCCAGCTGAGCCTGTCACATCGTCATTGCTGGTGTCCCAGTGTCCTCGGTCACCTGCTGGAGTTCATCCCAATGCGCAATCAATTAAGTGTGTCACTTTAACGGAGGAGAGTAAATTTAGAGTGCAGAATCTGAGATACTCATTCAGCCTACAAGGAGCTTTCATTAAGCTTTTATTAGACCCAAGAGAATGTGTCAATCTCGAAAAAAGCCTGGAGCAGAGGAACGCTTTAACAGACGGTATAAAAACATTTGCCAGTATATATGGACTCTTAAGAAACAGAGAAAGCTAACATTCTGATCTAAGTATGCTTGAAGCTTACTTTTCTTCTGAGGCTACATTTTTGAATTTTTTTTAACTATGAACAATTTTTTTGTAAACTTGCTTTTTTTGCATGTGTTTTTTTAAATACATTTTTACACTCCACTTTTGAAAATAAGCTCTATTTACAATGGAGTTAAAAAGTTGAGTCAAAGAGCTTAGAATTACCAAGAGGCAACACTCAATAGAACGTTCCACTGCAACAGCAGCGCCCAGCAACAGCCCCACGATTCCGTCATTTTGGAGTGAAAGCGATCGGCCGTCCATTGGATCTTATTGCTGTAGCGATGGCAAGCAGCTGCTTTGTTTTTATTCATTTATTTAAAAAGCGCATTAAAGCTGACATACAACCTAAAAAAGACGACAATACAACACTTACTATCACAATTATCAGCACTTTTAATAGTTTATTTTACAGACTTACATACCTGTCAACCCTCTCGTTTTCCCGGGATTCTCCTGTATTTTACAGTTCTATCCCACTAACATCCCATAAAGGTATTTTCCCGTATTTCTCCTATATTTTCAGTCTTTCTCTGAAGGGTGGCAATAAACATTAAAGAGCAAAGCCTCCCCATACGTGGTGCCGTCTCCCCTTCATATGCAATCCTCAAAACAGTCATATAGCAGTGCATGCCTGTCAGTTGACGTGATTCATAGTGATAAATAGATGCTGTTTCCCAAACAGATTCTGTGCACGCGATTTGAAACGGAGTAAAAGTCTGGGTTTTGGGTGTGTGTTTAATCAGACATATACACATAATTAATAAAAAAAATCTAAACTGGTGGGGTTTTTTTTTCAAACACAACTAATTTCATCCTAAATGAGCATAAAAAGTAAGGAAAGCAATCGAATGCTTTCTTTTTAACGTTAGGGTTGCATTTTTAAAGTGACACCTGTTATTTAATGTAATCAAACGAAAAAAAATCTAAATAAATATGAGATTCATTCATTGCTCTAATCAGAATGTGAAAGTTATACAGTGAAGAAACGGCTAACGAAATTTGATAGCTTGATTTTATTATTATAATATGTTATTATGTAATAATAGCTATTAATTTTAATAAGCTGAACTTTTTGCTAATGTATTTGCTGCTAATGTATACTATTTATTTTTACTTTTGTAAATAATAATAATAATAAAACATATTACTGACCATTTAACTTTATTTACAATGATACAGCTCCAAATCAACATTTTTACTTTGGGGATTCCCTTATTATAGTGGGCATATTCCTTATTTTCACATCCCAATGTTGACAGGTATAGACTTATAATATGCTGCTGTTCTATTGGAATTTTCATTCCAAAATGGCCGCCATGTGACACTAGTGGCATCTAGTGGCTGTTTCCCAAATCGCACTAGAGTGTCGCCTCTTGATTAAACTATGCTGTTTGGTTTAGTTTAAATTTATTTTTAATCTATTCAGCAGATCTCTAGGTCTGGCGGGAGAACTTTAAGCTTGTATAGATCATTGAATCGAATTAGACCATTAGCAACTCTGACTGGCTGATTTATGCTTCTGCGTCGAGTGATCAGCGTGACACATGGTGCCTGACTTGTGCATAGCCGTGCATTTATACTTCTGCGTGCTGTTTGTGTTGCTTTGCAATAACGCTTCTGAAATGCTAGCTGACACTAGGCTTTTATGTTCATCTGTGTCGAGTTTCTTTGTTTGTTTGTTTTTTTAACGCTACCTTAATGTACAAGTAGCTAAAACTCGCTTATTCAGAGGTGAGAACCAGCGGACGTGCAACAACTTTAATCATAAGGTAAACAGAAAACAAAAGTCTTCATTTGGAGCTCTTTTATGGGACTCTACACTTGTAAACACTCTCTCCATCGGGCTCTCAGCACAGCACGCACTCGTCACCAGTACCAAGCCAACCAATCACAGAGCTTGTGCTACACATTGTTGTGACGTGTAGTTATATTTTTTAAGAGGTGTGTGTCAGCGCCAGCACCAGCCATGGCGAGAGCTACCGCACAAAGGCTGCGCCGGACCACACACCTGCGCTCAGCCTTTAATCTATTCCAGGGATTCCCTTTTCAACTTTTCAGCCTGTGACTCCCGAAATAACAATGCCAGTGTCTCGCAACCCCCAATATTTTCTGAGCTGGTTATGAATATATAAACCTTAGATGCACACATACCGATAGGCCAAAGTCTATTCATCGATTAATTTTGGAGACCGCCACTTGAAGAGTATCCTTCATGTTCAGTTTTTTAATGTACGTTAGTGCTGTAAAGGTGTCAGAAAGTTTAACCTGGTGCCATAAAGTCAATGTGCTGCATCTGACGCTATTTAATGTAATCACCCCAGTGGTCGCAAAAATTTGAGAGGCTGATAGCTTTTTATTCGCATGTTGTTTTTTTCTGTGTTAATTATTAACATGTTAACAGTGTTACTATTAACTACTGTTTTGTTCTTCAGTAGGTTATGGATAAAAAGGTGGTCATTCTAATAGTTTAATTAAACTATTAGTTAATTAAATAGTGTAATTAAACCCCACTGCTCTATACTCTTATTCCAGCATAATAATCAAGGACCTTTGCTCCAGTACCATGACTGCAGCAGGCACAATGATAAAGTTCCTCTATTACGTCACAATGAATGTATGGTTCCAGGATTTTTTTTCTTCGCTCTTAGTACACATTGTAACTACGGAATAATAGTTAGAGTACTAAGAGTAGAAAAGAAGAGTATTTTAATTATGAAAATGATTAAAACTCTTGGTCATTTTTGAGCGAGTTGCTAATAGTCTAATCCAATTCAATGGTATCCTGAAAGTTCTCCTGTTAGACCTGGAGATCAGCTGAATGGATTAACAAATCATAAAAATGCAACTGTTTCACTTTTATGTTTTTTTTTTACTGTTATGTAAAAGTAATGTAGTTTGAGTAATTTTTACTTAGTCATTTCACGTTTACTTTGCAATACTTTGTTATTGAGTACATTGATTGTACTTTCTTTGGGTTTTGGGTTTAAATTGTACTTTTTTTATTCAAATTAAGCTGCATTTCCATGAAAAGTTTCATTTCTTCATAAATACTTATAGCTTTATACATTCTACTATATTTGACAGTATTTTTTTCTATTACATTTACATACATTTCAGCTTTTAAATACAACACTACAGTGTATAATTTCAGATTTGGGTGAGATGTGTAAAAAAAAAAAAAATATAGTAACACCATTCAACACTATCAGCCCATTCCTTATAGTAAATGTATATTCTATTTTGTTTGATATTTTGGATTCTAATCAATCTAAAAAAAATCGTCTATAATAAATGAACAAATAAATATCACTCCCCCTTCTCTGAGCACAAACAGTTCCTTTGTATACTTACCACTTCTTGTGTGTGTCGCCTCTTCTTGTTGAATCGCTGAAAGCCTCCTCAATTGTAAATCCCTTTAGACAAAGGCATCTGCTAAATGACTAAATGTAATGTAATGATGTCAGTACTTTTTAACCAAGCACTATAATGTATATTGTTTAGTTATAATAATTACTGTATAATAATATACTGCCACTGCATGTCCTATAAAATATAAAAATAAATATTGTGTGCCTTTATCAAGTGTGCAGTGTGTTGTAATCAATAGGCATTTAACAGCTATATGTTAATTAAGCTTCTTTTATGTGTACCTAAAAATGCACAAATATAAAATGCTAAATGTCTGTACGTCATGTTATAAAAATCAGTTTACATTCTATAAAGGATGCAGAAACGTTAGTAAAGACTGATACAGAAGAGGGTTTGCATTATGAATAACACTAGTGCCATCTAATGGAGCAGCTCTGCATCTACTGAGCATGTTCAAATTGTTCTGACAAACAACATATTTGTCTGGTGCAAGGTAACAGAATAATCTTTTTTTTTTCTTCTGCCACAATAATTGGAATTTGGAGTCTGTGAAAGCAGTGTGAACCATAAAATTTGCATAATTTTCCTTAAATAAAAACTATGGGAAATGGTTATTGACTTTCCAACTTATTTAAAGCCACGCATTTTTTGTATTGTTACAAATTAAGCATTATTTTTCTCATTGATTTGCCAACCACTGATATCAAGTCATAGGTAATTGGTTAAAATCAATGCAGTGTGTAATCATTGTTTAACTAGGCAAAGTTATTATTTCATTAAGAGTGCATAATGATATTAATAATAAATAATATGCTGTTTTATAGTGTGTTCATAAAATAAAGCAGCTTAAAATGGCTGATATAAACAAACTAGAACCCAAAACTCTTCATGAAACTTGTAATTTTGCAGTAATAGACATGTCCCTAAAATAAGAGTTGGTGAAAGAAAATCATTTGCATTCAAAACCCTTTATAGTATGGTACGATGATATGTTAAGCGTTAACAGTCCAGCCTGATACTTACAGGATTCTGGCCAATACATACATCATATTAACTGAATGTTCCCTGGGGTGAGGGGAGTTCTCTGAGAAGACATCTGTTTCGGGGATACATCATTTGATGATTTATGTTTAGGTGCATATTGCATATAATTTTTTTCTTCTTGTCCACTAAAATGCATATGAAATTTGTCACACGGGTTTACACTCATAACCATACTGATTACATGTAATCTGAAATAAATGCTATACATGATTATTATATTACATTTTAAAATGTACAAACATTCCTCATTAAACTACACATTGTAAAAAAACATCTGCTACTTAACAATTTACTTATTGTGTGATTCACAATCTTTTAAATCATTAAATATATACATACACACACACACACACACATATATATATATATATATATATATATGAAACATATTTGAAACACCATAAACAATGTTAGAACTTAAAATCTAGATAATGGTGTTACTTCAGTCAGTCTGTTTAATAAAATGAATGCATTTTTTGCCATTTCTATTCTAACATCCTATTTATCCTATATTCTAACATTTCTTGCATGCTTTGCACATGTATATTCAGTTTTACGTAGTTTTTTTGCCACAACCATGCGCGCGCAGCTTGCGGTGATGCAACCGTGACGTCGATGCCAAATTGGTCTATTTGAATCGGTTGTGTTCGGGTATTTCCGGATTCGCCGATAACGGTTGGAATGTTCAAATCTTCGATGCTAGTTTTGCTACTTCTGGCCTGAGTGGATACTGAGCTAAGAAAGCGACTGAAGAAGGAGCAAAGAAACCAAAAAAGGGGGTGAAGAGGAGCCTGGCTACGGAATGACGGTGTTGCAGGAACCTGTCCAGGTATTTGAGCTAAATGTTAAAGCGCTCCGTTGCGGTCGCAGTTACGGGAGAAGACTTTTATTGCAGCACGACAGACCGGATGATTGGGTACTGCTACACCGCGGCCTTAGTTAGCGGCTAATGCTAACGGCCTCTGCCCTTTACCTCAGTCAATGCTTTCCCTTAAGCATTCAACATATTACTCACATTTTAATTACAGCCATTATGGTAAAAGACCCGGTGCTTGTCATCTCGGCGCAGTTTGTAAGTTACTAGTTTTCAAGCGAGCTAATGTGTTGTCTTGCAGGTTAGCAGCTGCCTGATTTCTCGAGATTTTGTTTCATTATTGAGATTGTGTTTCGTATAATCTCTTTTCTGCAGACGTAAGATTTGTGAGATTGCGTTTACTTTGTGAAGTTAGTATTAACGTGCATTTGAAGTGATTTGATAGCAGTTTTGTTGCTGGTTAACGTTAGTCTGGTATATGAGCTTAAAAATAAGACAACTGCCTTTCAACGTTTTTTTCTATTGTATTACAATATCGTGTTATAAAGGAGCAACAAAAACGTCTAATGCTGTGGGTTTAATTGTTAGTTTTTGTTTAGACACCAGCTAGCCAACGGTTCATCGAGCACAGCTGTTAAATCTGTGTGTGTGTGAGTGTGTGTATGTGTCTGTCAGGCTAAAACGTCAGACACCAATTCAAATGCACATGCAATGCATACACATTGGCTGTGTTCCCACACAGAATGAGCTTCCTGTCCAAGCGTTACATCTGTCAGTCAACATCAGCTAGGTTTCCTTCTCCTTTGTATTTGCTAAAATCGTTCACCATTTCCAAAAACTGTGATTTAAGACGTGACTTATTGATGGCCAATCATTTCATATACATGATGCATTTTAAAAGCTGTGCAATTGTCCATGTCAGAGCTTGTTTCATGATAAGTGTTAACCTGATGTCAGGTTTGAATAAAATTATAAACTATTCATCATGTGCTATGGTTTATTATTTTTGTGACGCATCCTCCTTTTGATGGGCTGACAGTAATGAAAGCTCTGTTTTGGTTCATAGGCTGCTGTCTGGCATGCTCTGAACCACTACGCCTACCGAGATGCTGTATTCCTGGCAGAGAGGCTCTATGCTGAGGGTAATTGCACAAATCGATCTCCAAACTGACAGACAACATTCTCCATTTCCCCTCATCTTTCAGAGCTACGATGCCACATTGCTTTTTAAAGTTTTTGTTACTCAAAGTGGAAGCTGATTTTAATTTATGTATTTTGCCAGTTGCATTATTGCTTTAATTTACTCATTTTATCATTATTATAATTGAATTCTAGAGTTAATGTTCTGCTTTTCTTGTTTATTTCCATCATTTGTGTTATTCTGAAATGTCATTTCTTTTTGCCTCTCAGTCCATTCAGAAGAGGCACTCTTCCTGCTGGCCACATGCTACTACCGTTCAGGGAAGGCATACAAGGCCTACCACCTCCTGAAAAGACACAGCTGTACTACGCCACAATGCAAATATCTCCTTGCCAAGTGCTGTGTGGAACTGAGCAAGTATGGATGACTAATTATTCCCAAACTAATCATAGCTCTTGACTCATGTCCATCATATCCCAGTGTGTGTATCTAGCGATCATCTCGGGCAGATCTGTTACAATAATAGCTCTTACTATATTAAATTGCAATGCTTGATTTAAAATCATGGCGACGTTTAAGGAATTACTGTATGCAAATTGACAACCTTTTGTTTAAATATTAAAGACAAATACTCAAATGATAATTGAGGAAATGCTTATTTTGTACTATTAGTTTGTGCTATTTTTGTGTACAAACTGTTATGTGGACAATCAAAGAAGCAGCACATCTCTTATGGTGCATTTTTACTGCATTTTGTCATCACTCACTTTCATGTCTTTCCAAACCTGTGCTTTAGTCAATCCTCACAATATAAATTAAGATGTTTTAATGAAATCTGGGTAATTTTTGTTTCTGTATTAAAATCCAAATAACTAGACTGTAAAAGATTAATATAATTATCATAAATTGAATTTATGTGATGGTTAAATTTGAGATTTCCCTTTCTAGTATCTGCATCAAATGGAATTTACAAAAGTGGTTTTAAATCCATTAATCTTATAGTTGTGTGGTAATGGGTGAACATACTCCATTTTATTACATTTTAAATAATTTATAAATTTGCTTACAAATGGGTAAAACCTAGTAATTTGAATTATAGTGGCAAAAAATTGTTATTATTTAAAATTTTTACTAATTATGTTCAGTATTTGTGTAATATATGTAATCAAATAATTGTTCTAAAGCCCTGCTCACACTGTGAGATTTCAGCCTCGATTTTTGTCATCTGAGACAAATTTGGGAAATCCTAAAAGATTCCTGAAATCCTAGGCTAAAATCTGTGGTCTTTGATCGTTGGTTTGACATGTTCACAAACAGCCGCTTTGTGCTCGTTGCGATCAGTTTTGTTCTCTGATGAAGTTCTGGCAGTGTCAGAAGATTTCAGACACTTTCCTATAGTGTGACAACAGCTGCGTTGAGCGTCAATTCAAGAACTAATAAGAGCTCTGAATTTAATGACGTGATCAATGCAACAATTCAAATGAGGGCAGGGAAATGTCAAAACCGTTTTTTTTCTTTATTTTGCGTATAAAGTATAACATGATGCATGATTATTTTGGTGTGCCTTTTTTTTTTTTAAATCATCGTTAGATTAGTGTTTTATTCCACTGAAAGTAATTAATCCCTATTCTGATATATTTTAAAATTAAATACTGAATTACCCTGTTTTGGATATGATGCTTGTATCCCTTTTGTTTTTGACTGATGAATCAAGCAGTTTAAATCTTACATAGAAGTGTATGAGTTTATATGCTGTTTTAATGAATTTGGATTAACTTAAGGGTCAGTAAATGGCATAAATTTTTATTTTGTTGTGAACTGTCCCCTCACAATTAAATGATTTTACATTCATGCCATCAAAGTGTTTTGAATGTAGCCAACTGTTAGTGAGATGCCTTAAAGTACTATCAATACCATAGAAAGATTGGCATTGGTTAGAAGAATGCATAGAATTGGAAGCTATAAATCTCATTACCATAAATATAATGGCTTTACCTTCTTTTTAGATTCATATTGTGTCTAATGAAGCTCCTCAATGTTTTTGTAATTTTGAGTTAATTGAATTGTTAATATACATTTTTTTCTTGTCAGGTTGGCAGAGGGAGAACAGATTCTGACTGGAGGAGTTTTGAACAAGCAGAAAAGCCAAGATGACATCATAACTGAGTTTGGAGACTCGGCCTGCTTCACTCTGGCATTGCTCGGACAAATCTACTGGTATGTTGAGCTTGTTTGGCTTCTAACCTTGATCTGCTGAAATCAGTAAACCGTAGGGAAGCTATGAAGATATCTGCTCAGCTGTTGTTGTTGGGCAAAGAGCTGTTAGTGAGAGGCTGTGTTGTTTTACTTGTGGAAAGGTGGACTGGTACAAAGCTCTTTATGGATTTAGGGGTAAACAAACCTGTTTTAAGTTTGATGTGCTCAGTGACCGTAAGATTGTTTGAATTCAGTATTTCTACATGTAGCTCGTTGCAGGTTTAGTAACAGAGGCTCCTTTGTTTTTTCCACGAGAGATTCATTTTCTAATGATTCAGGTGATGTTGGATAAAGTAGGGTCGACCAAAATGCATACTTTGTTTCAGTTTGGAACTGAAATTTGAAAAGTCCATTTCCTGCTAATCTTTGTGTGCTGTTGAGCAGGTTCTTATACAGTGCTCACTGGCCAGGGTTCACATGTTCAACAGATAATGATTGATTGGCTCCAGTGATCATTGCTTCATCAGTCTTCACTCACAGAGCATAGCTCATCCCAAAAAATTTAAAGTCTCCTCCTTACCCGCAGGCCATCCAAGATGTAGGGATGTTCAATAGAATGTTAAGAAGCAAATTTATTTAAAGTGGCATGTAGGAAGCTGCGCTGTACACCCACTCGTGTCTCATTCGGCACACATCCAAAAGTTTGAGATGTGTGCATGTTTTACTTGCTTGATATTGATCGCATCAAATGGGTCACTTTGAAATCTAGGACATGGCAGATGTTTAAATCAATGTCTTAAAATAATATCTGAATATTAATTGAAGTTTTTGCTGAGACATCGTTTTTTTGTGCTCATTTTGTTCTCACTACACACAGAAGCTGTGATTCTCGACAGCTCTAAATGAGGTGCTCCAGTTTAATCTTTTTTTTTTTTTTTTTTCGAAAATTTTTTTTTTAGTGCATTTTGAATAGTAATTTGGATTTCAGATCATGTGTATCTGCTTGGGGTGTGACGAGATGCCTACTCCATGAGATAAGATATGAGATTGGGCTCACGAGAACGAGACGAGATTTTTACACTGTTTTTAAGAAGTCCTCAATGATGAAATATATGAAGGGAAAATAGTATTTTTAGTGTAGTATCTTTTATTCAACTGGGAAAAAAAACAAATCGCAAAACTACTTGGGTGCTTTCTTTAAATCAACTTGTAATGAATGTTATTTTATGCAAACACTGTTAAATATTTTGCTAATAGCCTATGTGAATGGAAAATAATCTTTTTATTAATAATTTTAAATATTAGCAAAATATTTGCTAATATATGAATGGAAAATAGATTTTATTCAACTAGGGAAAAAAAATCACAAAATACAAAACAATTTAGGTGCTTTTTAAAAACATTGTAATGAATGGTATTTTATTTCTATTTAAATTAATTCTATGTCATAAAGGACATGCAAACACTGCTAAATATTTAGCTATAAACTCTACTGACTGGCTTCTCCCCTCTACAATTTCCCATGATATATCAAACTTATTTCCACACACTGAAACAAATATGTAATTTTTTTGTATTTTATTTTTAATTTAATAAATGAGTTTCGCTTTCATTTAGCAAGATTTCATTCAGACCCCGTGACTCACTCTGAGCTACTGGATGCGATCATGTGAATATGAAGGACTGATAGGAGAGTTGTTTTAATGGAGTTTGATACACACAGAATGGGAAAAAAATTCAGCTTTTCCCGGACAGTATAAACGTGTGTTCCGTGATGATGATGTGATGATGAGTCTCCAGGAGTTCATTCAGTGAGTGTGTGTGTTTGTTTGCACGCGCTTAGAAATGTGTGCGTCTGTGGTGCTTTACTGACTCGCTAGGTGTGTTGGTCCTGTCGTAAAATGCGGCTAAAAGTCCTTCACGATGTTAATAGTTTGATTACGGTGTTTACATATCTGCACTTCAATAATGCGACTAAAATAGGAATACTCCACGTCTTCCATTTGTGTTTACGACGATTATGCGTTTCAGCATATCTGAAGTGCTATTCCATTGCATGGATACGAACCATAATGTGTGAGGCTGTAGTTGTAGCCTATGTTGGATGCGGCACCTGCTGAACTTCAGTGAAAAAAGCGGTTAGGTCACTCCCGCCCACCCAACCGAGTGACAAGCGCAACTCTGAGGCCAGCCTGGGTTGCCAGGTGTGTGCAAAGCACTTTATTTGCAGATCAAATCCAATCCTGCCTCCAATCGTCAAAGCTCATTTCACCCTCACGCTCCATCATAACATCACAACTTTTCACCTCGACGAGAAATCTCACTGCGATTTAATCTCGCAAGATTTCGTCATACGAGATCTTGTCACAGCCCTAGTATCCGCAATTGTCACATTGCAAGAACTGCAGCATTGAGTCTGAACTATAGTCGACTCTGCACCACAATTAAAAATGCATGATTTGTAGAGTCACTGCAAAGTTGAACCATAATTAAGTAAACTAATTTCAATTAGATGTGTGTTATAGGCCTGTGACTGAGAATTTTGAGAGTGTAAAGCATATGGCCACAAGAAATTATGACATTATGTAGCTTTAACTATAATTAACTGTATTTAATTTATAGAACGCAGACTATACAATGTTATTTGATTTAGAGCTGGGTGATTAAAATCAAAACTTTGATTTAATTTAACACTTTACCTTGATTTCTTCAGCATTTTAGGTTTTAGAAAAGTGCATTATAAATAAAGTATTATTATTTCAATTATTGAATGCATTTTTTAGATGTATTTATTTACATATTGTTTTACGTCATGTTTTATCGTGTTATCCTTTGTGCTGTAAACATACTCTACTATTAAAGGTAAGAAATCTTTTTCTAATGAAATTGTGCTCCTTTTAGGAAAATACAGCTCTATACAATCATATGTGATAACTGGAAATGATAAACTAAAGTCTTAAAGTAATCTGTGAATTAAATATTTATATATTTTTAGAAAATTTATATAACTTGTTTGTTTTAGTTTAAGTTTAGGTCATTGTGCTGTGGCAACCCCTTATGATTAAAAGAGTAAGCAGCAGGAAAGTGAGTGAGTCATGCATGCAGCTTAACACACAGGTTATTTAAAATAAAAAATAAATAGATCTATTGCTACTAATAATCTGTCTGGCTTCTGAATTTAAATAACATTGTCTGCGTTAATTAAACTGATTTGCTTTGGTACATGTGCATGGTACATGTGCACTGACCTTTTGAATCATCTCCAATACCAAATAAGCTGGCTACAAAGAATTTGATTTACATGCAGCACATCAATTATGTGACGTTTGAGAGATTTTTATTATTATAACCCCCCCCCCCCCCTCTCTATAAGAGAAAGCGTGAGTTTATGGTGCGTCAGACATAACCATGGTTCACACATGGTGGTATATTTTTTAAAGAGAAAGTAGAATTAATGAATAACCGAAATATCCAACATGGGGAAATTATGTTGGTTATAAGTTATGAATTTCAGTTTGTTTTCACTTAAGTGCTCAGCCCTAGTTTGATTGTTTAAATTTCTTACACCAGAAAACCATAAAGCACTATTTATTTTATTTGTCTTTGCTCTACTGTATATATCTATGCTTTTAATGTTATTATATTTCATTAATTTTGATGCACTGCCCTACAAAATCTACCCCACAGATGCACTGCCTTTTATAATCCAACGTATCAATGTAAAATTATGTATTTCCCAACAGAGCCATTCAATTTATCTTAGAGCTGGGCGGTTTGGCCTAAAATAAAAATCTTGATTATTGAATGTTTTAACTTTTATTATGATTAATCAATGATGGTTTTATTTATTTATTTTGCCCATATAGTTCTCTGTTTTGTACAGTAAATGTGCTCCCGTATTACAACTGAGAGATTTTTGAATGAATGATGCCTTACTTGAAATAGTTGAAGATAACACACACCATCTACGATTATTTAATGAACATCAATGCTGAACAACTAAAATGAAAACACACATTACCTAAAGCGTGGCTCTCTGCGCCGCCCACCCTTGTCACCGCTACTGAACCGACCAATCACAAAGCTTGCGATACACAACGTTGTAACGTGTGAGTACGTATTTTATTTATTTTTTTAATATAATTTAGCATTAACAGAGCGGGGTCAAATGATTACATGCACAGTAGGGAAAGTAATTGGGAAAAAAATGACCAGGAATAATTAGATCTATTCGAAAATTAGAGGTTCTGAATGTCAATTCGATTACTTTGATTAATCGCCCAGCCCTAATTCATGTGGTCAAATTATTGCAGACAAACAAAATATTGCAATTTCAGGGTTGTTTTCTCCTATTAGCATGTGCTTTGCTTAATTGCTGGTGATTATGCACAAAACTAATGCTGCTTTCTTTCCCCTGCAGCAAAACCGATCGGATAGCAAAAGGAGCAGAATGTTACCAAAAGAGCATGAGCGAGAACCCCTTCTTATGGTCTCCATTTGAATCACTATGTCAAATCGGTAAGTGTCTTGCACTGAACAACCTCAAGCCATGTAACATTCCATCAGGAGAAGATGCCTGATAATGGGACTTTAAATTAAATTATGCCTCTCTGTGCAACAGGAGAGCGACCAGATCCAGAGCAAATCTTCAGATTGACCTCCTTGCAGAATTTTAGTGGAGGCAGTGGAGGAGGCATCCCTCCCTCTCCCATTAGCCCTGCACACACACCTAGTAACAACATGGGACACAGACAAGTCGACACTGTCCTAATGGAGACCCCACAGGAAACTTTGGTATGTCCGTCCTCTGGTCTGGCATACACTTCTTGTTTTATACAAGGCAATATACATAAACCAGTCGTCACAGCTAGATGTCAGGAAAAACTACATATTTATCTAGAATAAATTTGCAGTAGGGGAAGAGGGAATGTACAATTTTGACTTATTCCTTTTTTGGCCTTGTATGATTATATGACTGAGGGTTATTTCAGAAAGCTGAGTTTTGTGAGTCATCAGCATAGTTGTGTCCACGTAAACAATTCAATCTTTGTTTTATGTAATTGTTTGTTTGTTTTTCTCTAAAGGAGCAAAACCGACTCAATCTAGAATCTTCTAACTCCAAGTACTCTCTAAATACGGACTCCTCTGTGTCATACATTGACTCCTCCGTCATTTCGCCAGACTCTGTGCCACTGGGCAGCAGTGGCTCACTATTATCCAAACAGGTTCAGAACAAACCCAAGAGTGGTCGCTGTCTACTGGGGGGCACGGCCACGCTCAGCCCCCTCACTCCAAGGTAATGAGCTCTTGAGATTTTAGGACCAATATATGTTAATATATGTTATAGGTAATCGTGCAGAAGATTACTCCAAGTTCCAAGTACTTTATTCATTTACATGTTGGTAAAGAAACTCTAAATTCTCTATCTGGTGGGATCTGCATGATGACACAGGTTTTTAATACTTGGAGTAGATCCTCCACCATGCTATATTTGTAAAATTGTTCTACTGTAAAGCATGATTAATTGGATTGTGATTGCTTTTGATTTTGTCTAATTAAAACCTCTTTTTTTATCCAGTTAAATATTTTAGAAGCTATTTGAACGCTTTTCCTACAAATACAGTTTCTATCAAAACAAAATTGTTTAAAAAAAAAAAAAACTAATTCTCGCCATAAAAGTAGCTATAGAAGCTGGCATGACGACAAACAAACTTCCTTCATTAATTCTTTCTCTTTATGGATGTGAAAAACTTTGATCTCTTGTGTTTTTAGTTTAGTAATTAATCTCTCTGTGTAAATGGTGTAGTTTTGGAATTTTGCCTCTGGAGCCGAGCCCAGGAGACCCAGCGTACCTGCAGAGTTATGGTCACAGTGGAACTGGGATGGAGCCACCTCCTGCGCCTGGTCCTCCAAAGAAGGTAAGCCTTATTTATTTATAGCAGATTGGTATTAAAGTACTTGTGTCTAATTGTAGCTAACTGCCTCTGTTTTTCTTGCTATAACTGTAAGTAGGGCCAGAGAGAATCTGCAGACATTTTTTGCTATTTCAGCGGAGCATTTTGTAAAAAATCTGCATTTATGCAGAATTTTTTTGGGGAGTATTGTAACTGAAATATATGGGGAAAAAAAATAAAGATATCTTTTCAACTTTTTATTTAATGTTTACAATGCAAATCCATCTGAATCCACTTATTTGGTAAACAGCAAGTCTCTCATATATCTACTAAAAGACGGAAAATAGTACTTTACAAACTGTATTGTAAATAAATCAAATGAATATTTTCATATTAGTGAATATTATTACTGAAATTCATTTAAAAACTGAATAAATATAAATGTACACATTTACACAAGTAAATAAATACTCAATGATGGGGTTAGAAATCTGTGTGGATTCTGTGTGGGCCTAACTGTAAGGCCTTAAATGTGCAGTATTTTGTTGTTTAAATTTCTGATTAATAGTTTGCACATCAATATATTTTCTGTAAATGTTAAGAATATGACATTTTTACATCTTGAGATGTGAGAATCTGAGCAAAAAATAATATTATCAATAAATAAGTTCTATGTAAGGAGATACAACACAAACTCTTACAGCTTTATTTAGAAAATACATTTTGTTTTTCTCTCCTACCATTTTTACAAAGATTTTCAACTGCAGAGACTTTAAAGGAATATATTTTCAAATGTGAATCCTTTAAACTGGGTATACGCTTAGTCCTAAAATGTCTTATTTCAAAAAATAAAATTTTAAACTCACTGAAATATTTTTCTTATTAGTCTTGATAGGTCTGAAATCATTTTAAACTGGTATTAATTTTCCATTATAAGAAGCTACATAAATAATCCAACACGCATCCAGTCACCAACAGTACATCGCAAACCCGCAGAAACCCTGTTTCAAAGAAAAAAAAGTGTGTAGCTTTTTTTTTATCAAAAGTAAGGACGAATCCTAATTCTACCCCTTAGCCCTTCCCCTTATTGGTGGCTCAATTCTCTTTAGCTTGAAGGGGTAGGGTTAAGGGGATGGGCTAGATACCTCTTCAAACTGAGATTTTTCAGGACCACACTTGAAGCCAAGGGGTAAGAAATTTTCCCAGAATTCACCATCTACAACAGCATCATGGCTGCACACGGAAGTCGGGACATGCACAAATATGTTTTTAATGTATTCTTATTGCGTTCATGTTTTACCATCATGGTTTTAAAAATAAAAAATAAAAACTGCTAAATTCTGTCACTCGATGACACTCGAATCCCCTGTCAGAAAAGTCTGGTGGCTGGAAATTACCTTTTTACAGTGTCTGGTATGATGTTAATGTTGTTTTTGTGTGATTACATAGATGAATATGGCCACTATACAGTTTCGATTTCATAGACGCATTATATTGTTATCATGATGATAACATGATATATGCTTTCAGTGATTTCCTGAAGATAAATATAAAAAAAATGAACACAACTAGAATAACTACAGCAGTCACAATCGTCTAATCTCATATGAAGCAAGAGATCACGATGACACATGATGACGTGTGCAGGTGTTGTAGAGCTGTCCAATTTCTTAAGGGTAAATTTTGAAGCCCTTTCCCTTCATACTCTATTTCAAGGGCCAAGGGGAAGGGTAGGGGTACAAAAATAGAATTGGGGTTGTGCCTAAGTCTTAAACTGTTTTAGATTTTATCTAATCTTATAAAGTATTTATTGTTGATCTCTTTTATTGTTCTAAACATATGTATTATAGAAGTGTAATTTAATAAACTGTTTGTAAACTGCTTTAGTCACATTGCAATAGCCATTTAAAGCTAATAATAAAGTCTCGCCCCCATTCCTACTAAATTGGCTCATAAAGTACACTGAATGGCATGATTTTGTATCAATAACGGTTTTAGGTTGTCAGTAGAGGGCACTTTGTTTCTCTCTCTGTTTGTAATGCAGCTGTCAACATTCTTAATTCAATTTATGAGGTCATGTAAATAATGTCTTGAAAATAAATTCAATGATAATTTTTATTTCAGGCTGTCAGTAGAATCAGAACAGTGGGAACGAAATCAGTGTTTGCACAAAGTGGCAACAGCAGAGAGGTCATTCCAAACCCCTTTATCCAAACTCAGACTACTGCTCCACAGACCAGGTACATTGCCACACATTTATATGGGCAGCTTATGGCTATGGTGATAGCTTCTGATTACCTCTCTTTTTGTTTTTTTTTAGTACTACACCGCAAGTGCTGAGCCAAACCATTGCTGCTCCTCCAAATGTGCAGCCACGGCGGAGCTCAAGACTCTTCACCAGTGCCAGCTCCACTGCCAAGGTACTCTTTTTACACATACAAATTTGTACATGCACTCCTTAAAACCTTAAAGGGATAGTTCACCACAAAATCATTGTCACTGTTTGTTCCGATCCTGTATACATTTCTTTGTTCTGCTAAACACAGTGAAGAAAGAAAGAAAAAAGATATTTGGAAGAATGTCAGGACCTTGAGTAAATGTTTTTTTTTGTGATATCAACAATAAAGCCTTATAAACAAATTATCAATGTTTAAACCAAACAGGAGAACAGTAAGAAGCTGAAAATGAAGTTCCCCACCAAGATTCCTAACCGAAAGACCAAAACGAAAACGGGTAAGGGAGGAATCACCCCATCTAATCTGAATGAGAGCATCGAGATCCTCAAGTTAGATTCATCCATATCAGAGAGCAAAGGCAACATCAGTTCACCACAGTTCCAGGCTTTTAATCTACAAAAGGCTGCTGCAGGTATCTGACGATTCTTCTTCAACCTTTTTTAAGGGGTTAAGTGAACTGCAACTTACAACATTGTTCATGCTGCTCTCAATTACACACAAAGGAGACTGTTCGAAGGTTGAAGTAAAAATGTGTAATATATTATATACTATAAAATATAAATGATATACTAAAAAAAATACTGATTGCAAACAGACTAAACTCCTTAATAAAACTCACGTTTAGGGATGCATCGATTATAGATTTGTTGTATGATTAACGTCTGAGGAATAATCACAATTATTATGCATTCAATGATTTCAAAACACTACTAGTTTAGTAAATCACATGAATAATTTGTGTTTTTTTATTTATTTTATTTCAAAGTGTTATTTACCGCTGCTCAGTAACTAAGTAATACAGCACAAAATAATAACAAAAAACAAACAATAGTCCATTTCTCTTTGGACTTGAAAATAAGTGAAAAAAGTTTTAGGCATTTAGACAGAAGTAATAATTTTACACTGAAAATAAATGATAAAACAATGAATAAAAATAAATAATATTTGTCTAATGTAAATCTAAGCTAAATATTAGCTAGGTATTTCTCTTTTAAAGAAAACAAATGTAGTCAAAGGCTGCTGAACCTCTGTTTGAAAGGTGTTTTTAATCAGCTATATTAAACTTTTTACATATTCATTTTTTTTTCCTTGAGTAGAAATGTGTATATGCCATACAAGGTATAAAGCTGAACAGTCAGTTCTTGTCATGTGACTCACGGTGCTCTCACACCATCCTTTCAACTAGGTGCACCTGAAAAGCATGAGCTGTCCAATTCATCATCATTTCTAATATGTGCGCAGGAAAAAAAATAACGAACTTGCGTGCAAAAGACATGATGCGAATGGCCCTTTGTTAATAGCCTCTGTCATAGCTAATCCAGTGTGCGTGCGTATTAGCCCTTGTGCACAAGCTCAAAACTTTAAAAGTTATTGCAGCTGTGCGCTAGTTTAGTTGCAGCAATTTTGTTCCCTGCAGAAACAGTGTTGAGAAGCTTTTATGATTAATTAACCGTGACTAATTCAAGCGTGGTTAATGGTGAAAACGTTTAATCGTTGCATCCCACTTGCGTTTGGTGCTTCATTTCTGTAACAAATTAAACAAAATAAAATGACATGGTGAAAACACACTGGTTTAAAAAAAGCATCTTATAGTGATCTATAACGTTACAGAGTAATTAAAACAACATTGTGGTCATAGTTTGAGTGTAAAGAGTATTTGAGACTCTAGACTTTCACTTTGATTATAGTTTAAATTATTCCCATTCATTTGTAGGACAACTTTACAGTCAAAATTAAACTTCCTGCATCATCCGGAACATAAGCATTTTATTGTCGTAGAAAGACGGGTGCAGATTAATGTCAAATTGATATGTTCTTTAGGGCTACAAAAAAAGTCTATAGTCCTTCAGTAGTGTTCTACAGGCTTTCATAGTTTTGTTAAAAGCTGCTCATGCAATGACAATAAAGGGGGTCACACACCGGATGCACCGCTCGACGGTGCGCAGCGTTACGCCACGCAGCGCCATGTATTTTAGGAGTCTAAACATGGGTTTCTATCAGAGTACACACACACCGGCGCCGCAAGTCGGCGGCTGTCTGCGGTGCCCAACTACGACTCGGGACACTTTTCATATTTCTGCTGTGCCACAGAGTGCCATCTGAATAGTTTCGTTTTAAATAGCATGCGAATGTGCACGTCTGGTGTGCGATACTTTCAACTGTCATGTGTGTCGCGGCGCATCCGGTGTGCGACGCCCTCAAGACAAACAGTTACTACTAGAAGTCAAACCTATAACCTTTTAGTTACAGACTCAAGGCTAACAGTTAACTGCAAATTCTAAGAAATATAAACCTTTAACAAGTTTATCCTATTTAGGATTATTAAACATGACCTCAAACTTTAGTAGCCTGTTATGTGAAATTTTACCAAACCAAAAATATTTAAATCGCAAAGTAAAAAGTTGTGAGTACATTATTTATATTATTAATTCATGCTTTTTTTGTGTTAGATTCTAGGCTGTAACTTCACTTCACTTTTCTCTTGTAATTGAATTTGAGCAACACGTGAAGCAGGTTGCTGAATTTGTTTGCGGTTTTCTTCAGATGGGCTGATGACGTTGATGCGGGATATTGGGAGGGGATATCTTGCTCTCTGCTCTTATAACTGCCGAGAGGCCATTATCATCTTGAGTCAGCTACCTTCACACCATTACAACACGGGCTGGGTGCTGGGTCAGATTGGGCGAGCGCACTTTGAACTGGCTGAATACATGCAGGTGAGTCAGGGTTGCAGAAATAAGGTGAAATCAATTACAGAAGACATTCAAAATATAATGTTAAGTAGTGGAAAACTAATAAAACTTTCAGCGTTACTATTTGTTCTCACAGAAAATACATGTTTTTGTCTGTTTAATCAGGCGGAGAGGATTTTTTCAGAAGTCCGCCGTATAGAGAGCTATCGAGTAGAAGGTATGGACATATACTCCACAACACTCTGGCATTTACAGAAGGATGTTGCACTTTCTGCCCTCTCTAAAGACCTCACTGACATGGACAAAAACTCACCAGAGGTATGTTTATCAAGGTAGTAATGCAATTGTTAGTTGCAAAATTATTCAGTTGAGTAATTCAGTTGCTTATTTCTTTGTTTTTTTTCCATCTCTATACAGCCCTGGTGTGTAGTTGGCAACTGTTTCAGCTTACAGCGGGAGCATGACATCGCCATTAAGTTCTTCACACGGGCCATCCAGGTGGACCCCAGCTTTGCATATGCATATACACTATTAGGGCATGAACTGGTTCTCACAGAGGAGCTGGAAAAAGCCCTGGGTTGCTTCCGCAATGCTATACGCCTCAATAAACGTCACTACAATGCCTGGTATGGTTCTCACTTCTAAAGTGAAAAGTAGAGTTTGATGTTTTTTCACATAATGCCAAAAAAAACAAACCATTAAATCTGTTGTTCACTCGCATTCAATTTACATATCCAGTGGACTGACTCATAAATACCATCTGCTATTTCAGAAGCAAAAAGACTTCATTATTCTGTCTCTTACCACAGGTATGGCTTGGGAATGATTTATTATAAGCAGGAGAAGTTTAATTTAGCCGAGATTCATTTCAAGAAAGCTTTTAGCATCAATCCTCAGAGCTCTGTTCTACTCTGTCATATCGGAGTGGTGAGTAAATCAGCCTTTATATACTTGTTGGTTATGCATAAAACATAACATGATGATCATTGTTTAAAGTTTCTGATTGAATTTTTGCAGTGCTGCATCTTCATGTTGTTTCTTGTATGCTCTGTCAGGTTCAACATGCTTTGAAGAAATCAGACCATGCACTGGAGACCCTCAACAGAGCCATTAGCATCGACCCTAAGAATCCGCTATGCAAATTCCATAGGGCCTCTATTCTGTTTGCCAATGAAAAGTACAAGGTATCGCTCTAATTGTACCATCATATTAAAGGTGCAGTGAGGGATTTCTGAGAAACTGTTGATATTTAAATCTGACATGCAAGCAAACAGACACCACCCCTAAATTCTTAAACACACAAAACAAAAGGCAACCGCTAATGCAGAGTGCACCATATGCAGTTTAATAGTTTTTTACAATTGTTGCCTGTCAGTCTATTGACCTTATTCTTCACGTATGAGCGGGCGCAGCCATTTGAATCTTTTTGGCTTGAGACTTCCGTTCTCATTCATGTTTATTCAATTTTAGGTGTTTAAAAACAGCTCTTTCTGCTGCTTAATGTTGCAAACTGATATTTTCTTATTATATTTTTCTTTTTTTGTCTGTATTGTCATGAACATACTTGCTTATAACTACAAGTAGGAAGTAGTTTGACCGTTTTCTGCCGTTTATTATTCCTAGTCATTTCTCCCATAGACGACTGAATCAGAAGTACTAAATCGCAAAAACGAGCGCACTTCCGCATTCAAGACCGTCAATATGAGGGCTGCTCAAACATTTTTTATGAAGGGCCAAAACCAAACATAATTGAGGGCTGTGGGCCGAAGGTAAATGTAGCAAACTATATTACAAAGTTGCCATGGGTAATTTCCTGTTTTTTTTATTTTTATTTTTTATAATTTTTACAGAGATGGTATAGATGGAAAGCATTACTTTAATCATATTAGGTTAACTATTGCATTATAATTTTGTATATTTTATAATTAATAATTACAGTGAAAAGAACCTATTTCATTTACAACACAATGGCGTTCAATGCACATTTAAATTAATCTGATCCATTCACAACATTTAATTAAAACATTTAATTCAAGCTTGTTTTTTTTGCAGCTCAAATGAAACAAATAAGCAAAAGGTTATATTAAATTACAAAGAATCTCTATTAAAGGCAGTTCTCCCTCCAACCCTTAATTTGTACACTTCTCAGATGGGATGGCGGGCCAAATCAAAGGTTATCATGGGCCAACTTTGACCCGCAGGTCCTAGTCTGGGCATCTGTAGTCTATTTGAACATTTACCCAGCTTTAAGTCTTGTTACGCTGTGGGATTTCAGTTGCCACAAACATCAATACTATCAAGACATACTTGTCTTGAAAAGAAAAATAGAAGAAAACGAAAATGTTTTGGAATTAATTTTTAATTTTTGCGCTCTGATTGATTATTGATTTGACCATCATCATGGGAAAAGCCACACTGCAGACATGGGTTTAAACTTTGACACTCCAACAGTTTTATCAGTCACTATTATTGGGCTGTTGATGAAAGTCAAATCACAGTACAGATTTGGCCTAACTATAGATATCATTTTGCATTCTCAGTTTTGAGTGTTAGTTTTGTTCTGTTGCCGTGGTTTGGTCACCTGAGAAATGATCCTGTTACTATAGCTAATTTTAAAGCTCCTACTTGGTCACTCTCCCTCTCCTCACTCATTTTGAGTGTCAGTCCACTGTTTAAACAGCCATGACTTTATATCGACAAGCTGCTTATTTTATTTTTTCAATACACACAAAACAGACAGCAAAGTACTATTCACAAAATTGATTTGCTGTTTTCGAAATGTTCTAATTTCTCAGAAATTGCTTACTGCTCTATTAACAAAAGTTGACTAACACTATAAATAGTTTGAAAGTTAAATAACCAGTTTATTCTTAACAGGCGGCTCTGCAGGAGCTTGAAGAGCTGAAACAAATAGTGCCCAAAGAGTCCCTTGTTTACTTCTTAATAGGAAAGGTACACCTACAGCAAAATGGCTTACTTGAATTCATTTAACATCTTGTAACAGCTAATGTCCCTGTTTGGAAACTCTTAAATCAATTGTTTGTTATCTCTGTAGGTCTATAAGAAGCTTGGCCAGACTCATCTGGCATTAATGAACTTCTCCTGGGCCATGGACTTGGACCCTAAAGGGGCCAATAATCAGATCAAAGAGGCCATAGATAAGCGATACCTCCCAGACGATGATGAGCCTGTCACTCCCGATGACTATCCCTACTGCTCAAGTAAGTGTCCAGCTCAGTGAGTCATCAATGCAGGGCTGTGTGCTCGATGTAATGCTGTTTGTTGGTCTCTGCAGCGGAGGTAGAGGAGTCACAGGAGAGCAGTATGACAGACGCTGATGACACTCAGCTCCACACGACGGAGAGCGACGAGGTTCTGTAGCCCCCCGACACCACTCTGGACTTTCAAATAATGCCAATTTGGGGGCTATTCGAAGACTCCAGCTCAAAAAAAGGAGGAAGAAGAAAAAAGGAAAACAAACTGCTGCTAATAACAGTACCTCCTCATTTTTGTCATTTCATTTTTCTTCATTCGTTCTTGCCTTTTTCCACCCTCCCCCACCTCTTGTCGTCATGCCTTAGAGGTCTCTCATCGGTCTGATCTTCTGGTCCTGTCTCATCTCCTATCATAACTGGCAGGTGTCCTTTTAATCACAGACACAATCCCTTGAACAATTCAAGTTCTGCCTGAGCTCAAATTGCCCAGATTTGCCAATGACTCCACCGTCTTCTCAACAGGCTAATTGACTTATTTAAAACTCCACAAAGCTCCACAGACTTTCATGGATGTACCTGTCTTAATGCTTAGGCATTTCATGTTATTTTATCGCCATTTACCCTGAATAAAGACTTGTGCAAGAGTTGGTAGTCCTTTTAATTCCTCTCCCCTCCCTGTCATCTTGGAAGTGCTGGGAGAGAAAAAAAGCACTTTCTGGCCACATCAAAAGTTTGGCATGGGATTCAACTACTAATCTATCAGATTGCTATCTGTTAGATGAAAAAAATACAAAGTTAACTGTAGAAGAACTAGTTCTGGATGATATGGACTGATCTAGATTTAGTTTGAGCAATTCTCAAATATTATTCATCTTAATCGGAACAATTTGCCTAACACTCATGTTTCTCTCTAAGTGATGTCCACTTCCAAACACCTGAATCATATTTTATTATTATTTTGCCCAGCTGCAAAACATTAATCAGAGAATTTTGTTTAAATGGTTTTCATGGGTGGATGGTTTCCTTTACTGTGAGTCTAAGAAACCACACTAGTGTTCAAATTAATTATCTTATTGTATGGCACAGTGACCAGTGGTCAGACTTCATGAGACAATATACTGAAATGTTGGTGCTGTTGAGGACAATACTGATGAACATAGTAAATGTGCACAAAGTATCTTCATGGTTTTTATTTTATCAGAACATGTTTATTATTATGAAATGTTTTTGATCTCTGCTAAATGCTTCTTAATGTACATTTTAAGAAATTATGTACAATTAAGGTAATAGAATAAACAAGTTTGACTGAAAGCCCTGATGTGATCATTGAGGTAATATAGGAAACATTTGTACGCCAATAAAAAAACTTGCATTATTCTTTTTAGAAGTTCATAGATTGCTAAAATCATCATTGTTTACATCCCATTGCCATGTTTGCCACAGTGGCTGATGCAATGAAAACGACGATTATAAAGGTGATCTTCCTTCAGTGGGCGATAAACGAAGGCTTCGGTATTGATAACGTGATTATAGACGTTACTATTATATTAATAAGGTTTAATTATGTTTAATTATTTCCATATACAAGCGTTGACGTTTATACATTCGCTTGCGAGAATGACAACAGAAAACAAAGAAACTGATATTAAACTGTATAATATGTTTAGTGTGCTCAGACGTGACTGTATGTTGGCTACGTGCACGTTTAGCACACGATAACTTGAATCATATAAATAATAATCAACTCTTGTTGCAAAGTTACAGTTTTTTTTTTTTTTACTTTCACCCGTAAGCCCATCTCTTGCTAAAAACACACAAACCAGCCAATCAGCTGCCGCCTTTCCTTCTACGGACCAATCAGCGGTTGAAATGAGGCAGTATTTCCGGCTCAAGTCTGGTTGATCTGTGCAGGTAAGTGAACGTGAATTCTGTACTCTGTCATTTAAAATGTACTTCTTTTCGCTTTTTAGTATGGGCAAAATATTGCTTTTATCGTAAAATGTTGAATAAGAACTTGAGGAAAGCCTTGTTTCATTTTTCCTCTCATTCAGCGAACGGTAGACGTTATGACAAAGTAATTTCATCCCGGAGATTGCAGTCAACAGGCCAAAAATTGTTTGGGTTCAAAAAAATCTCTCGGTCTATCAGAATTAACCTACAAATAAAATAAAAACAAGTACAAAAATAGATTTTTTACTGTATGTTACAAGTGGGAATGCCAGCTAAAAATTACCCGATTAATTCGTCTTCAAGATGTGAGTGGTGATGAAAGAAAAGCTGTAATAAAGCAGAGACTATCAGCTGATGATGTTAGCATGCTAAACCAACAGCGACCGGGCCAATGAGTTAAACAAATTAATAGCGGACTTTATTTTAAAAACTAATTTAAATAACGGCAATAGTTATACCATGGTTCATAATCTCAAATTAATTTTCTTTACAAGTTTTTTTTATTTACGTATTTGATTTAAACGTTAGTGGTTCTGGTTCAAAACCTGGGAAGCTGCCTAACTAGATAGCATTCTGAAATGCTCACTAGATAGGTACCTTACGTGTTTTTGAAACAATCCGTAGCTTTATCCGTAGATGCTAGTGTTTTGTTTTGGATATGATTTGGTTAGTCTTGTTTAATTCTTTCTCGTATTTTGTTTACATGTCATCGATCTGTTAAGCACCGTTAACTTTAGTTAATATGGTTTCCTCTTTTATTATCTTTTGACACTGACAGGGCACGATACATTTACAACTAATAACTATAGTCTACATAGGCTAATTTGTTATTTGGTTATATTTGATTTCGTATTTTGACACAACACATATTTTAAACATTCCAGAATTAGAATCTAAAACAACTGGTGAAAGATTTTGTAATAAAAAAAAATGACAATCGTGTCTTTAAAATACAAATGTTACTGTAAACAATATGTGCTATTACTATTTTTAATCCTAAATGTAAATGTTAACTGGTTTTCATTTGTCTTCTCTTTTTTGCAGATTGGATCACTTTCTTCACTTTGGAGTTTGCAAGCTACATTTGGATTAATAATGGAGGTTCCAGAAACTCTTCGGATTGGACTGAAACGAGTCCTCTACAAGGTCTGACACTCTTTTAATTTATGTGTGTTTCTGTGTTTCTGCATCTGTTTTAGGAAATTGAGTTGTAATATCAAATGCATTAATATACTAGGGGTTGTCCATGTAGAATGTATGTTTGGAAAAAAAAACAGTACCACAGAAAAGAAAAATCCCATTTTAAACAGTAGATGGCGCTCTCTTTTTATTTATAGAGATCCCTGGATACCTTGTTATTTGCTCAGCATATTGGATTTAACTTTACTTTTTGATCAGGGTTTCTATTTGGTGTTAACTTTTTAATTTAGTCAGAACATAAAGTCTTAAATTCATAAATTGACATGGCATTAAATGTTTATATGGTAGAAGTATTTATATGGTGCTTAGAATTGTTGTTTTCCAATTCATTAAACTGAGATCTTTTACTTGATGCAAAATAACTCATTGTTTCTGGCAAAAACAAATATCTGTATGTGGGTTGTTAAAATAACATTTCTGTATGAATGCTATTTGTTCTGAGCCCATTAGTAGACGTTTGGGTAACACTTTTAAAAATAATGGTCCACTAGTTAATATAATGTGCTAACATAAACAATACATTTATCACATAATTTATTAATCTTTGTTAACATTATTGCAAATAGTCATTCGTTGTTAACTCGCAATGCATTACTTAATTTTCACCAGCACATCTTTGGATTTTAAGACTATGATTGAACTATGATTACAAAATGCTGTACAGGATGGTTCATACTTGAATCATGTTAGTAAATACATTAACTAATGATTTGAAAGTGTTTAGGATGTTTGTTCTAAATTACATTTTATAAAAAATAATTGTTTAATTTGGCTTAATCTACCTGTTATGTAATTTTGCTTTCCTAGTCATTATATTTTTGTAGTACTCAGCATATTTTGTTGCACATAGCACATTGAAGGATAGATTTTCTTTAAAAAAGCAGCATTTTTATCAGGGTCCTGTCTGTAGGTTCAGTAATTTCAAGTTTATGGTAAAGAATACACACGTTTAAAGGTCTTTAAAATGAAATAACTTAACATAAACATAGGAGTCTGAGAAAAATGATCATTTTGAATGGAAAATTCAGATAGCACTTAGAGGTTTTTGCATCTGAACTCTTCATATGTTATCATTAATTTATTAATTGCTTGGTCTTAAAGTCTTGTTTATCTTCAGAAAACCTGCAAAAATCCTCTTAATTCTGTACAGTTTTTTTATCTGTAACCCCTACACATCTTGCATGCAGGGATCTTGCCGTATTTTTTTCTAGAGCACTTCCTGGATCCTGGTGATTTTTAGAGCAGTTCAGAGGCCCTTGAGTACCCTCTACTGGAACAACATTATTCTTCTTTCTAGAAACATGCAGCACTGGGCAGGGCTCAATGCAGTTACTGTATATCACTGATCAAATGTTATATCATTGATATGTAAAGATTTTAATTATGGTCGGCTTGATATGTGGACAGTTTTCGAATGATTTATACCTCGATTTGCTTTAGTGGTGCAGTTGTAAATATACGCCACCTTTTCGCGCCCTCTAAAGGCACGACGCATTATGACAGGCGGTCTGGTGCCTCTAGCGGTCGGTCGGAGCAGCGCGTCTCTCTCCCGCCACTGCGCCGCTCCGCTTCTTTCTGTTTGTCAGACTCGCAATCCGAGGGAGAGGAGCGAGCCGCCATTTTCCGAGCTTGTCGCTTCCCCATCGAACGACAACAATAAAAAACGGACAAAAGCGAGCTTATCTCTGGCCAAATCGACCACGAAGACGTTTCGGAGAAGGAGAGAAGGGATCGCGGCCAAAGAACGACCGGAAAAGGGATACATTTCACTGTTTTTTGTGGCTTTTGTCGGGGGCGATTGAAAAACAGCCGACTGGGCTCCTATAGCTCCACTGCCCCCGTTTCTTTCGCCCATTTCGTGATTCCTAAACGCAGCCCGGAGGAGTGGGAGGAGGAAGAGGAGGGGGTTACCGAACACCGGAGCGCGCGAGAGGCCGGGGATTTTTCCACCTGGACGTGCAACAGCGGAATCTGCATCTGGATAATTGCTTCTGCCTGTCACCTTATTACTACTATTTTTCTCAAGCGCGGGGATTCATTACACAAATTTCCTCCGGAATCGGCTCCCCATCACGTGGTAGGTTCCTCCTTTTCTCTTTGTTAGTTTAAAACTCGCCAGCGTGAGGGAACTTTAGATTTTTTTAGCGCGATTATGTACTAAATCGACGTGAGGTGAAGTAATGCATGTCGAGGGCGCGTTTACTCTATAAACGCGAACGCGCTTTTCGCTCGCGCTAGTTGTTTTCCGCGATTTGATCTGGTTAAACCCGTGTAGTAGGCGGCGTTGAAAGTCAGACCATCAAGGTTGCAAAATCAGCCCGACTTGCACAGACATAATTCTACGTGTCAACTTTACCAAAGCACGTTGTTGGTAATCGCACGAGACAAGTTCGTTCACACAGGGGGCTTGCATTGAGTAGGTTAAACCTACGCAGCGTAACGCGTGTGTGTGATCATGGGTTGGGTGCGCAGTGTATGTCTGCTGCATCTAGATCAGTAGGGTTTCGTTTGTGCTGGTGTGAAACGCATGCATTACTGTGTCAGTGACTGGACGTTGTCCCAGGCCCATGCATCACATGGATTTCCAGTAATACAGATTAATTGTAATACACTCAGCGCGCGCTGGCCCTTTAAGACTCAAGCTTTAACAGAAAATGCGAGGGGTTTTCTTACTCGAATGTCTTGTAAAAGGAAAACAAATCAACGTAAATTATGTTTCCGGTATTTGTTGTGTACTGAACAGACATACGCATGCAAGTTATGTGCAAAAACATGATGCAATCTAGTAGTAAACACTTAACTTTTGCGTAGACTCTAATCGCGGGGAGTTTTCCGTAACTAGCTGCATTACATAATATTTCATGTTTTTGCCGTTTTATTCCTCTAGTTTTGCTAACTCCTCTCTGTACCGGACTGACGTGACGTCGTGAGGGCATTTTTTATTACAACCCAAATTCACACAACCCCATCGGGCTAGCGAATAACGTCCAAAAATGCTGTTTTACTAGGCAGCTCGCCAGCTTCTGAAACAGCCGGCGATTGTTCATAGACTTAAGCTCGCCCTAACCCATATTTTCCCCATAATATGTGGTGGGGGGTTTATTTATATTTAGCGCAGTATTTTGCGTTGTTGTGGGCAGCAGGGCTTGATGTGTTATAGAACATTAACCTGCTCAACCTGTGGTTAGTGTAACGCGCTGTACTTTTCCATTATATAATGTGTTACGTTGCATATTTTTCGCAGCGCACACTTGATCTCAGCACTCAAATATAACAGGTTCCGCATGTGTACGTGATGTTTATAGTTTTAAAGAGACATGCGTGGTGTTTTTCTTTCGTGTTAACGACGTGGATTTATTGTTGCATGTCTTTAATGGGAAATTGTTTGACTTTTTGTACGCTGATACATTTTTACAAGTTACTCAGAGACATTAAATACTGTAAGACCCACAATATAATCACTGTGTTCATTAAATGGGGGTCTCTCTAAATCTTTGCTCCCAGATGGGGTTTAACATGGTTGAAACAAAGACTTTCCTAGACCCAAACCTCCCCCTCCTCTGATAGATGGATAGATACTGTATTGATCCCTAATGGGAAAATGCTATGTTTCCCTAGTGCACTGTTTGTTTAGTTTGCACTCTTATTTCCTGGATTTGATGGGTTTTTTTTATGTCCTGCTCGTTTTTTACTGGAACAGCTGTCTGTTTTGAATGTTTTTTTCCTTTAGTGTTACACTGACTTCACAGCACATGTATTGAATTGTTGAAGTCTGTCTGTGGAATGTTTAAATAGTCTCTAGGGGTCGGTGTATGATTATGAGCTCTTGTGTACTTTCCTTTCATTCCATCATGATTTATCATTGTCCTACATCCCCTCCTCACAGGAAGAGCTGTTACATAACACATCAATACCATTGACTAAGAAACCTTTTTTTCAGAATGGTTCAGTCATTTGGGAGTCATTGATGCGTTTTTCTCTGGGATTTTGTCCTTTCAAAGTCATTAAAATGACATTTTAAGATTATTCAGATTTATTCAGGTAGATTAAATAACACAAGTCTTTCTTTCAGAGGTGGGTTCAGCAACTTTTGGCTGTTTTGATTGTAAACTGACTAAAGTATTTTTAGGAAGACTGAGGTTGTGTGTATGTATGTTACATGCTGAATCTGTTTTACCAAAACAGTGGTGAACTACAGGGGTGTATCTCCATAAACACATGCACATTGTTTTTTTCCCTTAGCATTATTTTTCAGATCCTTATAAAGTGGATAATTTTGACTGCATTTGACTAATCAGATTAGGGCTGCACAATATATCGTTTCATCATCAATATTGCAATGTGTGCATTTACAATAGTCACATCACAGCATCTGCAATGTGGAGTTGGGATTATTATTGTTGATCCAGGGTTATCCGCAGGGTCTTAAATCTATTAAAATGTTGTGTTGTAAGTTTAAATCTTTTTATTTTTTTTATAAACAGGTCCTAATTTTCCTTCATGAACAGTTACCTAATCTGGCCATTAGCATCCATACAATCACCAACAATCAATCTCATTAAAACTTTTTGTTTAAAAATAGCATTTAAATACTTTCCTTGTAGTTGTATTTGCTTAAAAGTTCTCCATTTATTTACAGCTGAGGATACTGACCGGACATTCTATTTCTATTTATTATCAAATTAATATTATTATTATTATTATTATTGTAGACTAAAGTAATTGACAGCTATGTTTTGTTCTTTTCTTGGTAAGGGTTTTTGTGAATGAATGGATGTATTTGAAATTAATACAAAAAAAAAATACAAAATTATTATTAAATGTATAAAATAAAAAAAATCTATAGGGCAATTGAAAATTGTTTCTAATGGGAGTATTCAGAAAAAAAATTCTTGGCATTTAGCCCTGTATAAGTCTAAATTTTCATACATAATGGTCTTAAATGTCTTAAAGTCTTAAAATTAACTTGGTTAAACCTGCAGAAACCCTGTGATCAGCAGTAAAAAATGTACAGTGTTTTCATTGTACATTACATTTCATTTAATAATAGAGACAGGACAAAATATCGATATGTAAGGTGGCACTTCTTGTAATGTAATTCCAAATAGAGCTATTCAAGTTGTCTGTCGAAATTGTGGTCGTATCGCAATATTGCTATCGGCTAGACCAGGCCTAAGGTGAACCTAGTGCATTGGTGAGCTGAAAGTAAATACTAATGGCGGGAGAAGAGAAAAGTCAGAATTTAATTGTTAGCCTAGAATTTTTTGTTAGCCTGAATTTAATTTATACCTGTTCACTTTAGTGTGATCATTACATAAAATATACTTTAATTTATCTGTTTCACTCTCTAGACCAGGGGTGCCCAAACCTTTTCCTATGAAGGTCCAAAAACCAAACTTAACTGAGGGCTGTGGGCCAAAGGTACATTAAAGTTTCCATGAGTAATCTTCTAATATATTTCCTAATATTTAAAAATAACTAGAAAACATTGATTTAAATTATATAAATTAATGCAGTATGTTTAAAAAACGTTTAATGATTTTATCATAGCAAAAACATGAACAATCTTATTAATACAATAAAGTTCAATGCTGAATACACAAGCTGTCGAGTGACAGTATTTGTTATTTAAAAAAATCTGATGAATTTAGAAAACTAAAGAAATTGCCAAACAAACAAAAGTTTACATTACATTTGAAATCACTATATATTTTTAAAGATCTTCGCCCCGACCACCAATCTGTCATTCTCCCTATCTTCTCAAATGTAATGGTGAGCCAAAGCAAAGGTTAGAATGGGCCCTAGTTTGGTGTTTTTGTGTAGGTTCCACTGGATTCAGCTGTTGAGCTGCTTGAAAATATTTAGCTTCCACACTGTTAAAGACTGTCAAAGGGAATTTAAAGGAAATTGAACTATTGCTTTGAGGCATTTGAATCAATCTCTATGTAATCCTGTTATGTTCCATTATAGTATTGACATGCTTACCTCTGTGTAGCTTGCAGTCAATGTCAATTTTAAGTAAAAAAAAAATCAATGTCATAATTTTTCTTTCTTTAAAAAACATCAAGGCCTGTTTTTTATTTATTTATTTTACACCTAAAACACTTGGCTCTAAGTTTGTATCTTGAACTAGTTAAATGCAAGTTAAACTCTCTTCTCCTTGGCAGGGCATTAAATTAGCAAGACTTTTCTCTATTGGGAGGTTAAAAATGAAAAGTGAAAATGTGTAAGCTGCTGATTAACAGAGTCTGGAAACATCCAGGTTGTTGTTCTTTCTGGAAAGTTCAAGGCCAGGACTGAAGACATCCAACAGGCCATTTGCTGGAAGTGCAGAAAGAAGGCAGTCAGTTTGTGAGACAGGACCACCTGTTTAATGTCTTTGGGGAAAAATAACCTGACAAGGTGGCTTGCATCCAGAGAAAACATTTGTCATTTAAGTCCAATTAACAGGGATTCATTGTTACAAGGGCAAGTGTGTCTGTTTTTTTTAATAACAGTCCTCTTTTGTGGGACAAGTTATTTGCTTTAAGTCTTTCTAGATGAAATGTTTTCTGATTTCAGTATTAAAGAGCTTCCGTAAGTAAATTCATCCAGCTGGGAATACTTCAGCCATATGGAAGAAATCAAAGTCTTCCAGGCTTCATGAGACCATTAAGTTGCCCTTGTTGCCTTTTGAATTACATTGGTAATCTAAAGAGAATGATAAAATAGTGGAGCCAAATAATTACTTGTATCCTACTGTATATTATATTAAGTCATTTTTTTTATTAAATGAGATTACAACTCTGTTACTAAGAGCAAAATGAGAGTTTAAAATAGACTTTGGCAATTATGGGTTGGTTTGGAAAAATCAAGGTTTTAAATCAAAATTTTCTATCATACCATTCCTATGGTATATGTAAGGATTTTATTTTTTTTTACTTGTTTAAATAGATCTCCAGCAGAAAATGACCATCCACATAAAATGCTACTGATCTGCCCACGATTTAGCAAACATCTGAAAAACAAATCACTTATAAACCAACATTCAAGCATGCTATAGACCTGAATGTTCCAAAGAAAAGAAAGATATCCAAATATGCCTTTTCAAGGCAAAACAACCTTTTTCTCTATTGAACACAGTATATATATTTTATTTTTAAGAAATATTTTAATTAGGGCAGCACAATATATCGTTTGGGCATCAATGTCACAATGTGTGTGTCTGCAAAAGTCACATCGCAGGATTTGCAATGTTAAGTTGGGATTCTAGTCAATCAACAATTGATTACACATGAGATTTGTGGAGTCATTGCGATGTATAACCATAACAGAGACCAATTTTATAAATTTGAAACATTCAGACACAATAACATTGTACATTGAAGAAAAATATACTGATTTATCAATACTCTTTGGAAAACCAAAAATAACTGTTTATTTACTCTTTTCTTTGCTTTATTGTAATTATTCTTGCAATGTTGTTTTGTATACATGATTCACACCTTCACAAAATCAACCAACCAATCTAAATTCATGATTTTTCACAATTGGAGCTATTCAAGCCATCTGGTGAAATAGTTTTTATATCACAATATATATGAGGAGCAAATCAAGTTATTGCAATGTCAGATTTTTTTGAATATCGTGTTGCCCTAATTTTAATTATCTAGCCTGACATGTTTACTGTTCCAAAATATTTTAAATGTTCCATAAATAAAATGTATTGTGTTTAATGGGGAAAAAGTTGTTGTGTGTTATGGCCCGTTTTCACTAAGTGCTACGGTACAGTACGGGTCACCTTTATGAGGCTTGCGTTTTCACTGCCAAAAGGGTACCAGTGGTGTATGACAGAAAATTTTAGAAGATGTCTTTCTCGCTTGAGGAAATGTCAAAATAAAGCTGTATGGGTCGTTCACATATCATTTGAGAAGCACTTCTCACAAAACAGATGCTTCATACACAAATGCTTGTGTATAGATGTTCATTACTAACCTTTCTATGAACAGGATTTGATTACAACTGCAGATCAATGATAAATAACCTACTGTAGCATCTGCAATTATATGAAATGAATAAATAAATGCAACATATATGAACACAGACCCTTACAGACTTTGGTATGTTACCAATTACAGTAAGACTACACACAGCATACATTTAGTTCTTATTTGGGTTAAAAAAACAACACGTAATATAGCCTACAGTCAGTGCAAACCTCTCTTCTGCATCTTTAATCTTCACCAGCACATGTAACCTTAAGTTAGAAAGTAATTCTGTCATTTGGAGTTCATAATAGCTTCACTCTCACGTTTGTCCATTTCTGAAAGGATTGGATATCAGAAGCACTTCAATAATCACGCGCACGTTATTATCATGAGCTAAAGAAAATTGTTAATTTGAATAGAGACGCGCGGTCAAGCTCTCTAGAGAAAGTGAGACTGCTCGCACTTTTAGTCGGCCTTGTTAAACAACAAAAGGACACAGTAAAAAAAAAAAAATTTCTTCTTGGCTTTGTGTTCATCAAGACGACGACAAGGTTTGTTTGAGCTCGGGTCAGCCATGGCTTCTTGTATGTATATAATATAACAGTATAATGTCTGTGTTTTTTTTTTTTTAAATGGCTGTTCCTTTGTTTTCATTCTCTTGTCCACGAGCGAGTGATGCATCTCTGTAAACCAATAACGTTCAGCTGTGTGTCTAGCTCCGCCTTTTGGTACCCTTTTGTTGTGCTAGGTACCTTTTGCAAAGGGTACCCAAAAAGTTGTATGATATTAGGGATGCTCATTTCGGTTAATTTTACTAACCGACACTGCTGCTTGTTAACCGGATATTAACCGTGAACAGTTTAATATTAAAATATTTAATTGAAAAAAAATTTGACGTGTCTATTTTGTGTGACACGTTAATATTGCATTTTAAAATACTGATTTATTTTAACATGCAGACAGCAGCATACATAACAGAGCATCTTTATGCTCCTGTAGTGTTTCCAACAGCATAGAAAAAAACAATAAACTAAATTAAAAAGAATAAAATAAATAGTCCTGCCCTAGATATTTGTTTACTTAAATAACACATTTAGATTACAAAGTGAAAACACTGACTAAATCCTTTTTAAGAACCGGTTAAATGGTTTATATTTTTAACTGCTACCTTTAATTTGTTACAAACGCACACTTATGTTTAACGGTTAATCGGTTATTTTGAGCATCCATATACAGTATGGTTCACTTTTTGGTACCCTTTGACAGTGGAAACAGCCATAAAAGCGTACCAAACCATACCACTCAGTGGAAACGGGCCATTGCTTAGACATTTAAAAATAACATTTTAGAGCAATAATCACAATACTGTCATATTTTTACCCAAGGTTTTCATACTGTCAGAATCTTTTACCAGCCCATGCCTAATCACTTAGCAGTTCACTGTTAACTTGTTTAAGTAATCAACTAACCATGAGAACGCAATATGATTTAGCACTATTATAAAATCATAAGGTTTTAAAGTTATACAAATAAATAAACTTAGAGCTGCATCTGAGGGCTAATTATTTTACAATATCGCTTAATTCGTTTAAATCTTAACCTGAGATTTTGATGTTTATTTAAAAGTAGGTCATAGACATGTGATTCCTTAAATTTTTTACAAATAAAGGCCTGTTAATAAAGACTCTCATACATGCCTACATTTACACACTCAAAACACAAGCTCTCATTCACACACTTCCTCTTCAGGCAAAACCGTGTAAGAACCTTGATCTAGATATTTTACAACAACCGCTTGAAATAGTTTTTGTGTAATTGAATGTAATGACTGAGTTGAGGTTGTTTTAATGTGAATAATCAATCGTTAGATTTGTTTAGCATGTCTTTAAAACAAGGACAATTATAATTTACGCCTCTGATAGTTTTTCTTTAGGTTAGCGTCTCTAGGGGAAGTTGACTAAAGTGATACAGGATTGTTAAATAAGCACCGAATGTAAAGGCCAGGACTGTGTGTGGTACAGGTTACCAAATGTTTTTCTGTGCTGGTATGGGTGTAGCTAGATCTGTTGTCACTTTAGGTAAGTGTTATTACTCAACTGTTTTGAATCAGGATAAAAGAATATCCCCCTGGGAAATTAAGTGTCACTAGTTAGCAATGTAGTGTTCAACCCGTCTAAGAATAGTCTTTTTGGTCTGTAAATGAGTGCCCAAATGCAAATTCTTGGGTTGTTTAAGAGATGGGCACCAGGGAAACTACTACTTCTACAGTCCAAGAGTCATTCAAATGCATGTTTTTGATCTTTACACTTCTCAGGGAGTGTGAGAGAAAGAGGTTATCAGAGTCCACAAAGCAGATCGTTTGAAAGCTTCCCTTGTGATAGGTTGTTGTTTGAGGGCCAAGATTAGAGACACATTGATAAAATGGGGGGGGGGGGAAGGGATAAGCTAAATTATTAAATGTCTTTACTGTTTTATGGAGTAAGGAACACCGTACATAGATACTGGTAGGTTGCTTTGTCTGTATTCTTTGACAGACTGAACCTGTATATTTAAATCTTATGTGTTTTTGGTCTTTTTGGACTTTTATGGTCTTGATTTTATTAGTGGTGGTCTGATATATGGCCCTGGTTAATTCCTTTGCTGATGTTGGTACATTTTAAGACTGCTGGCAGTAAAATTGTTTACATGGCAAGTTAAACAGCACAATTTTACACATTATGCTCAAGTCATCAACATTTAACTTGAGCAAAGCCTTTAACGGTTTTATTATAAACTGTTTATGTAGGCTAGAACCTAAATGACTAAAAAATATGTATAATTTCTATTTATTACCCTAAACGTATATTATTTTCAGTGTTTTCATATCTGGAAAGAGTGAGTTATTCTAAATCTCATGTAAAAGCAGTTTTTTAATTACTTTTAGACAAAAGGATGGAAAGCTATTAATGTATTGTTGTACATATAAACAAACTGTTCATTTTACAGGTCACTTGAGTGTTAGTTCCACATGTTTTCCCTTTAGTCAGCAGGTCTGAGTACATCCACTTTTTTTTTAAACAGAACAGAATAATGGAGTTCAGATGCAGCATACTAAATCAATCAGTAATTTTTGTCATACTGAATAAAATGACGTTTCATTCATGTTCATTTAATTGCTCCATTTTAGTTCAAATTCACAGAGCTTCACTGAAAAGTAGTCATTATGGCCTATTGTCTAAAAGTCTGCATATTTGGGAAAGTTTTGATATTTGTTTTATGCTAACTTCATGTCTTAAGACTGAATGATAATTTCTATAAGTTTCCACCATTGATGCAACATTAATAGCTTCCAGTACAGCCTTCTGTGATTGCTTTTAAACCTGACTATATTTCTGCATCAAGCAATCGCCATACCGCACGGTGTACATGCCTTACATGTAGCTGATGCAATTGTGAGCATTTCTACCTCTGCATTAGGCATGGGCCAGTATAAGATTCTGACGGTTTGATAACCTTGGATAAAAAATCTTGGTTTCCTGGTATTGTGATTACTGCTCTAAAATACATTCTTTTTAATTTTCTGGGTAAAAAACACGATTTACTTTTAAAGATTTAAAATATTTTGGATCAGTAAACATAAAGTAAAAATTTAAAATAGCATCTTTGGAAATCTTTTCTGCTGAAAATACTGTTGTGCTAAAAAAAAGTAAATGAAAAATCTTACACATACCTTAGAAATTGTATTAGAGAAAAATTTGGCGGTTTTAAAACCTTGACTTTTCCAAACCACAGTATACCTTGACAACGGTTATCGTCCCATGCCTATTCTGCATTCGGTCTGCTGCTCTGGCAGTAAAACTTCTGAAGTGCTAACAGGCAGTGGGGTTTCTACCCTCTACTGTGCTGAGTTTCTTTGTCTGGGTTTACAACAGAAATGATTGTATTCTTACTAAGGGAAGTCAACTACTTTTAATCATAAAATAAACACAAATCCAAAGCATATCTGAAGCTCCTTTGCAGGTTTTGACACTTGTTGACTTGTGACACCAGTCGTCGACCTCGCTTCACTCCTATATAAATTGTCCTTTATGAGGAAGATCATTCACAGATCTTTCTCCCAATGGTGGAGTTCTATTTCTTTTACATTCTATTCCCTTGCATAACAAACCAGAGAATCATTTCTATATATTTTTCCAAGCATCATGGTATTTTTGAAGTGATTTGTCTGAATGAACACATGGCTTGTAAAAAATGTTAGCTTGAGCTAGTTGAAGGTGTAGTGCAAGTGTGATCAGATTGGGAATAGGGTTAGTGTATAAAACGTGGTGCCACTATGGCACTCATACTTATTTAACCTATGTACAGGACCCAATCAAAACACAATGCTAGGTCATTCTTTTATTGACTGGCAGAATGTTTGGAAAAAATGATCTCCTCTTTGAGAAAATTGTGAATTAATAAACTTTGATTATACAAATCCAAAACAGCTTTGTAATAATGTTACTGTACACGCTGCGGCGCGACGTGGCCCAACGCAGCGTGGCTGTTCAGACTCACACTGACACAAGAAGTCATGGTCTTTAATGAAAGCAGTAAATAACTGAACAACTATTTGAACTGTAAAATCGTTTGTAAATTATAAATTAATATTTATTTTATATCTTTTTTTATTGACAAACTGTGCAGCTTTTGTCTCTGCAATCATTATGGGCTTCTGGAAGAACATTTTGAGAGCCTCTTGGTATGGAAAGTCAGAAATGTCTGGCCCATTTATTGAGACATTTATTAAACATGTGTCTTAAATTTTTTTTTTAGATGTGAACAGGTCATGGCCAGAAGCAGCTTTACAGAAAATAATTCAGCCATTCATTTTACTTCAGCTTAGTGCCTTATTTATCAGGGGTCACCACAGTGGAATGAACCGCCACAGAAAAATTACAAACAATGCAATTTGAAAACATTACAAATGATGAAAGATGAAAATGAGTTAATGCACATCTATAAATCTAATACTTGTTTACTAAAAGGAAATGGGCCCATAAACTACTACTTATAGCAATGAGTGTATTACAAGAAGTTATATTATTAAATGTTTGTTAAAAAAAGTTTTATTAAATAATTCCAGCTTTTAGTGAACTTGTAATATTGTCAAAAACACAGAACTTTTAGATGTTATATGTAAAAAAGGCCTAAATACATGCAGGACCATTCCAATATTGCTCTATTCATTTAACCTATCAAATGTAATGTTTAGACCATTACTGTGGCTCTTGCAATCTGTTCACTTGCTCATTCACTCTCGTTGTCATGATTTCCGGGTAATTTAATTAATTTTGGGGGATCACGGAGCCGGTATGAATTTGCGGAAAACACGCAGAGCCTCCTGGAGAGGTCATAACTAGACACTAGATAGAGGACATAGCTCC
>CAIGQZ010016425.1:9896211-9910539 GCA_903798205.1 Danio tinwini
TATATATATATATATATATATATATGTGTGTATGTATATGTGTGTGTATATATATATATGTATTAGGGGTGTCAATTGATTAAAAAAAATAACTAATTAATCACACTTTTTTTGTGATTAATCATGATTAATCACGAATAAAAAAAAATCCAAAATACAGGCATTGCAAATATAGAAATTGAAAAATTATAATAACAAAGTATTGAATACAAACAATTGTATTCATTGTAAATTTGTATTGCGAGTTGAGAGCATTAATTATAAAGTAGAAACAATTTAGCTTAGTCCTCCTTAATATTTCGTCACCTTGGATTTAAGGTTCTATCTGCGTTCTGAATGATTTTGAGATATTGAGCTTCAAAGTTTTTGCATTCCATAGCAAACAGTATGTGTGTAACATTTGTTTTTTGAGTAAAAGTTCTTAATGTAAACAACTTATTCAAAACATCCCATAATGTAAATAAGTTTTCATTTAATAAGAATGTCAATAACTAAATTTTGACAAATGTCAGCTAAGGTGACCATTTAACCAGTTGCTAAGACAGACCAGTCTATTGACATTATCGGGGACAACACAGAGAGAGAGAGATAATCTATTGTTATTTTAACTGTTAATCTATTTTTATTTTTTATAATCTATTTTTATTAATATATATATATATATTATTTTTATTTTCTGTTTATCTATTTTTATTTTTTATAATCTATTTTTATTTTTTATAATCTATTTTATTTTCTTATTTTATTTTTATTTGTGTTGTCCCTGTATTCTATTTTATGTTCATATTTGTTTGCACTACTGCCCTTTTGCATCTTGTTTGTACGCAGCGACGCTGCACTGCTTTGGCAATACGAATGTACAGTTATTTGTCATGCCAATAAAGCACCTCAAAATGTGAAATGTGAGAGAAAGAGAAAGAGAGACCCTTCAGATCATCAACACGCACGATCGCGTTTATAAAATTTGCTTAAACTAAGCATTCTAAAGTATGGCTATATTTCTCAAGCAAGGATTCTGACACATCAATGTGAAGCAGACGCTTTACAAAAGTTGCGTGTAGAGGGGAAACACGTCAAACTTAATGAAACATTTGAGGGCGCTTGGAGCCAAGAGAGAAATGGGCTGTCTTTGACATCTTACGACATCATCTGGCACTTTCACTGAGTACAATTACATGGATCCATATTCTCCTTTATCCATATTTCTTTGCACATTAAACACACGCAGGGCCGGAGCAAGCTGAACTGATGCTGTAGGCGAACAGTGATCACGCCGCCCTCAACCCAAAAGTGAAATAGAAACTTACCAGTTTGCGGATGAAAGCGAGGACCGGGAGGGAGGGGGTGGATGTTGCAGATGAAAGTGAGGACCGGGGAGTTCGCTCACTATTCTGCCGCCAAAGGCGGCCGCGCCGGCCATGAACACACGTCGAACACAACAGGAAAAAAAAAAAAACTGCAACTGCATTAAAGGCGTTAATTTTTTACGCGTTAAATATTTAAAATAATCACGAGCATTAACGCGCTAATTTTGACAGCCCTAATATATATATGTATATGTATGTAAAAATCAGCCTAACAGAGCGGAGTCATGTGACTCCATACACGGTAGGGAAAGTAATTAAACAAATTGACCTGAAAAAATTTGATCGATTTATAGGTTCTGAATCTCGATTTCGATTACTTTGATTAATCGCCCATCCCTAAGGCATGTCATACATTTTCAGCCTGTTCGCATCATGGAGCTCAGTTGCAATCAGTTAAGTCATTAAATTAGGCATGAAAAGCTGGTTGGCAGATAAACTGGATGATTTGATTTGATTGAAAAAAGTAAAAATTTCTGAAAAAGCTCTGCACTGTTTAGGGCTGTGTGATTTAATCAAAATCGAATCACAATCGCAAATTTAAATATTGCGATGAATTAATTGCAAGAGGCTACGATATGAAATATTTATGTATTTTTAAAATCCCCATGCCATGAGCAAATGCGAGACTACTGTCTGTGTGTGATAGTCTAACTAGCCAATTGAGTGAGCACACCTTCGTTCCGCCCAATCAGAATTGCACAACCCAATTATGTTAAATGTCCACAAAAAAAAAAAAAAAGAAATCCAGGAAAGTGCGGACAAGTGTGATAATGGCATCTGCTGTTTTAAAAGCATTAATATGTGAATTAATATCAAAGAAAAACATCATTGGGAATATGGGAATATTTTGATTTCAAAGTCACAGACACCAAACAAAAACAGCTTATTTTTAAGAGCTGTTGCAGAATTATGCCACGGCTTGCAGATTATATATCTGAAGCTTGACTACAAAATTAAATCACAAATCAAATCACAATCGCAATATCTGTCAAAAAAATCACAATTAGATATTTTCCCCAAATCGCACAGCCCTAACACTGATACTCTAGTTCTTTCTTTACTTATAATTGTATTGACGGCACATAAAACGTATTGTCATAGAGGTTTGTACCAAGCTACTTTTATGTATGTGACTTTATTTTAAGTGATAATCAAATAAATGTAAGTTTTTAATTTGGTACTCATACTTTGTCTCTCAAAGAAACCATAATGTAATGTGGCATGTATAGATAAATGAAAATCTGTAATACTGAAATATGAAAGAATTCTAGCCGCACTTTTCATCAGCTAACATAAAACTCTTTATTCACATAATGCCCTTAAACCATTTGAAAAAAAAAGCATTTTGTCTTTAACTATTATCAAAGTTTCCCCATCTGCATGGTTTCTGGTTTTACCGGTCAACCTTCTAGGTCACATAGCAAGCTTGTCAAGTTTTTTTTTTTTTTTTTTTTTTTCCTCTCTAATTTCTGTGTATATTTTTCACTTTCAGAATGTTTTTTTTTTTCCCTTGTGTTTACCTTGTCTCACTAATTCAAAAGGCCTTCTGATACTCAGGACATTTCATTGTTTACATTCTGAGGTTCAAGTTTTGTGTATGTCTGTCTTTGCTAGATGAAGTGACAAAGAACAAGGCCATTATGAATGGAGTTGATGAGTCAGAGGGGGATATCTCTTTAACCAGTCTAGATTAAAATTACTCCGTATGAATACACCAGAACCATTGGCCACAGGTCCTTTGCGAACAGTTAAAAATTGTTTGGCTTTTTAAAATTTTTAAAGAATGCTGCATTATGGTGGTTTAATATAATTCAATAGAAATATCTCATTCTGGCTTTGAACTTGCTGTTAACTTTTCTTCAGTGCAGTTAAAAACTGTAAGCAAACAATTTTACAAGGCGTAGTTTTCATTTGCTTGCCCTTATGCAGTTTCAAACCTATATAAATATTTTTCTTCTGTGAAACAAAAGGGTCTAAAAACTTTGACTTTCCTTGTATGCACAAATCTCACTTTATTCAGAATATCATCGTTTGTGTTCTTCAAATGATGAGTGTGGTAATGAATTATGATCCTTGTCATCACAAATCAGTGATTTATGATTTTGGGTAAACTGAAGTAGGGCTGCACAATATATCGTTTTAGCATCGATATCGGAATGTGCACATCCACAATTGTGACATCGCAGGATTGAGTTAAGATTATAATTAACTCAAAATCACAGTTCAGTACACATGATTTGTTGGGTCATTGTTAATTTCAACCATAATCTATTACTGATTTTTTATTTTTTTATTTTTTCTCTCAAAAGTGTTTTTTAAGGCCAGTGACTGTAAGATTTAAAGCAAATTTAAACCATTCAGGAACAAGAATTATAAATTTGCAAATTTAACAAAGATCAATTGTGTTTAATTATCAAATGAAGCCTGTAGTGTTGTTTTATATTTGATTATTGATTATCTTTACCTTTCTCTTGTCATTTCTCCCATCTTCTTTTCTCTTTTTTTTTTTTTTTTTGCTCCTGACCATTGAACTCTTTATTTACACTTTTAAATTCTTATGGATACCATTTTGATCTAAATGACATCTTGACCAAATGGCAACACCAAGGTAAGCCAGCTTGGCCTGGACTTAAACACTGCTTATTGACTATTGTGCTCTTCACAGAGGACTCGTCTACATGCATATATGTAGGAAATCCACTGATGGATCTGCTTGATATATGCAGCTTTTAAAAGGTTCCATACCTGCATATCTGTGATTTAGCACTGAGTGAATAGCATGAAGTGATGACCATTGTAGTCAATCACACACAGATCTATTGAGCATTCAACAGCACTCGAATGTAAGCAGGAATTGGATGATTTTAATAATGATCATACATAATAATGGTATCTCCGTCTGTACTTTTAACAACACTACACTGTACTGCGGCACTCAAGCCCTCTCTGAGATCAGCATGCCCATTAAACTAACCAGACATCTTATATTCTGTTTTTATACCATCTGTCACTTGAATCAATCAATTATAATGAGCAATAAATTCAGCATTAAGGAAGCACTTTTTTAGATCTGCTTCCGTGGCACTTTTCATGTTCATCTCACTCGTTCTTTCCTCTCTTTCTCATCCTCTGTGAAAGCCTTTGTGCTGCTTTTTCTGTATCCTTCTGCTGTTACTTTTCTTTTTGCCCCATCTCCATTTGCTCTCTCCTACCCGCACATTAAAGTCAGACTAATGCTGCTTGAAATACAAGCTCTGCCAGGAAAATATTCCGACTTTACATCCCGTCCACAGTCATGTGGCTGCACCTGTTCTCAGTCCACATGTGTTGCCCATTTGTGCTTGCACACACATAAATACATCTGTTTGTACATTTAGGGCTGATAGATCTTCTAGGTTTCATCAAAACATATTAATATATCATACTGGCAGCATAAAAGTGTAGACATAGAGAAGTTACAGTTAAAATGCTTAATTAGTTACTTGGGGTGTCAATTTCCACAAATTCTTATGATCTATTATCATTTAAAAGCATAATTTAAATATAAAATAATGCTAGATTTCAGTGTCATAGTTTCATCTGAATGACTAAAGCATTATTTTGTCACTTGTTCGCCAATTAATCTGATTTCATTTGTTGAATAATTTCACTATCAATATTTATTAATAGTTTCAGTCCTATGTTTAATTCTAAATGCAATTACTAATATAGTACAATGTCTCAAGCAATAAATAACAATCTTGTAATAAAATCTCGTATATGCTTGTTTTTTTGTTTTTTTACTGCTGTACGATCTGCTCATGAGCCTCAAAACTCTACAAGTTAATGATATCCGGTAGAGCTGCACGATATTGGAAAAATTTAGCATTGCGATTTTAATTTTTTTTATTCTGCAATTATATATTGTGATATGAATACAATTTCACCAGATAAGTTGAATAACTAATAGGAAAGAATTTATAATTTTAGATTGATTGGCATAATTCTGTATAGAAGTGCAAAAAATATAATAAACAGTCTATGAGCATGGATACATTCAATAAAGAAAAATATACAAATTACCTAAACAACCGTGTTTTGTTTTCTGAGGAGTCAAACTGTATTTAGGTATATAGTAATTAAATAATCAAATGTAAAATAATATTTTATAGTCTTTGTTGTATAAACAGTTCAATCTAATTAATCATTATTAAAATAAATCTGTTTAATTTCACATTTAAAACCTTCACACAGTCACAGGCCACAAAAAACACTTGCAAAACGATAAATTATAATCTAGACTTAACATTGCATATACTCTCGATGTGACTATTGTGAATGATTACATTGTAATATTGATGCTGAAACGATATATTGTGGAGCCCTAATATCTGGGCTTAAGTCTTTTTATACGGTGTATAGATTCAAAGCATTATCATCAATTAATTAACATTTGATTCATCATTGATCTATAAAGGGGCCAAAATTTTGGCTTAATATGTCCCAGGGCTTGACGCTTACTTTTTTCAGGAGTAGCACATGCGCTCCTAAGTTGAAAAATTTAGGAGCACATTAATGAATTTTAGGAGCGCAGTGAAAATATATAAAATAAATAGTTTTTGCCTAATAAATGCACATGAGGAGATCTTTAGAAGCAAAGCAGTTTCATTCATTTGACATTCATTTGAATACAATAGGTACAATAGGTTTTATTCTACTTAATAACCTCTTAAATAGTATTTGATAATTATTTATAATTTAAGCTGTGGCAACACGGTGGCTCAGTGGGTAGCACATTCGCCTCACAGCAAGAAGATCACTGGTTCAAGCCTCGGCTGGGTCAGTTGGCGTTTTTGTTCTGGAGTTTGCATGTTCTCCCCGTGTTGGTGTGGGTTTCCTCCGAGTGCTCCGGTTTCCCCCACAGCCCAAACACATGCGGTACAGATAAATAGGGTAAGCTAAATTGTCAGTGTGTGTGAATGAGTATGTATGAATGTTTCCCAGTGATGGGTTGCAGCTGGAAGGGCATCCGCTGTGTAAAACATGTGCTGGATAAGCTGGCGGTTCATTCCGATGTGGCGATCCCTAATTAATAAAGGGACTAAGCCGAAAATAAAATTAATGAATGAATGAATTTAAGCTGTATGGAGTTTAGCTAACGGTCCACAGCAGGACTGGGATCAAATTGCTCTAATGAAGGCCTCTCTAAACTGATCTGAATTAAGTCTTCAGTTGTGGACATGCCTAGACAGCTTCTTGTTAAATTTTTTTAATCCATTTTCAAGCTAAAAAAGTATCTTTCTTTTTCTAGGCAGCAGAAATAGGGAGTTATCGGTAAGTTAATAAACGCAGAGAGAACATGCAAACTCTACACAGAAACGCCAACTGACCCAGTCGAGGCTTGAACTAGCGAGTTTCTTGCTGTGAGGCGACAGCACAACCTACTGCGCCACCCCAAGACATTATTCATTTTATAATAATATATATTGTACATATTATCTTTAATATAAATATACTTGCAGGAGCTGGATTGAAACACACTTTCTTCACAGCACATAAAATAATGAGACTTTTTTTTTTTTAAGAATAAATTAATTTATAAAAAAATTAATTTATTTACATAATATTTTCCTCCGATTCCACCCTACTTTCCACATGGGAAAAGTATGACAATGGAAAGGCACAATTACAACCTGATGTGCAAAGCTGACACTGTTTATCAGAGCACTTTATCTTTCTGGGCTTTTTAAAGAAGAGCAGAATATGGGAATCCCTCTATGAGTTAAAATTTCCTTCTGCCCCAAAGTAATCACGCTCTTCCTCACGCTATTCTCAAAGCTGCTACGGCTACCTAAGTCAGAACAGCAGTTCTGTATGCAGCGTGTCTCTGTGGGTCTGCATGCAGAGAATGTGAGTCTGTGGCGTAGTGTTCAGTTTCTCGCAAACACAGAACCGGGCCGCCCAGGTAAAGTCCTTTGTGTTTGAAGCACTGGTGTTGAATTGGGTCTCACACTAGATGTGCCACGATATGCCATGTATGGCCGAATTGTAGACGTTTTATATGAGGCTCGCACGCTGTGCGACATGCCGCCATTCGGTGCCATTCGTTGCTTAGCAACGTATACAAAACAATGTAAAGACCGCTTGACGTGAAGTAAATAAACCAGTAGGAATGTGCTGTTGTTGATAGCGTGAGCATGTGCTACAGTCACAATAGATTTCCACCATAAGTTAGTGTGAAGAGCATGTTTTACCGTGGCCGAGGGAATTAAGACATCAATTGAGCTTATTAAAAAAGAATACGTAAAATAAAATAAGTTTTCTACTCACAGGACTGCTGCTTTTCCACTGTATTTTTTTTCTCTCTTTCTGACCATTTTTTGTAGACCCTAGAGATGATTGTGTGAAAGTTCCAGTAGATCAGCCATTTCTGAAATACTCCCAGATCAGCCTTTCTGGCAACAAGCCTTACAAACAGCCATACAGCATTTAAAATCACTTAAATCACCTTTTTTCCCTATCCTTAATTTGGCCTCAAACTATTTGTCTTGACCACCTCTGTATGCCTAAATGCAGTAGACTGCTGCCATGCAATGGGGTTTAAGAACAGTAACTTAATTTTCAGTAAGGCAGCCCAAGCGCTTCCGGTGAACTGTCATGCAATAACAAAATCGCAGCATTTAAGATCTGGTTTCTTTAAAAATCAGTGACATTCACTGCCAGATTTATAGTATTGTTTCACACAATATATTTCACACTGCACAATATATTGTTTCAGCATCGATATTGCAATGTGCCTGTCCGCAATAGTTACATCGCAGGTTCTGCAATGTCGAGTTGGGATTTTCCACAGTTGAAAACATACGTGATTTGTGGTTTCACTGCTAAATTTCACTAAAGCTAACCAAAATGTTTATCATTTGTGCGTTTCAAGCCAGTTTAAAACATTCAGGCAAAAAATTATAATGCTTTTAACTTTTAAGAAAGATTTGTATTTATACGATGTAGACTATACAGTGCTAGTTTACATTTGTTTGTTATTTTGCCTGCTAGACTCCCAGAAAACCATAAAGTTCTGTGCATTTCATTTGCATCTTTGCTCCACTGTTTTTGTCAATGCTAGTGATTTGAGATGATTTTGTAGTAGCATGAAATAAAATAAACCAATCAATCTAAAATTATGAGTTATTACCAAACAGCAGTTCATTTTATCTGGTGAAAGTATGCTCAATTTTGCAATATGTATCGCAGAAAAATAAAATCTCGCAATGTAAGCTTTTTCCAAAATCATGCAGCCCTACTTGCTATGCATATATCCCACATACTGATTAGATATTCATGATATTTTTTCACTATTTCACGGAAGGGAAAGATAGTTTTCCAGCCGATATTGAAGCTTGCTTTTTTTTTAGCCTTGAATCTATTCTACTCCATTGTAATATGTTCTTCCATGGTTTCCAAATCCCAATTTCACATATTTCTGCAACATAGTACAGATTATCACCTAGCTTTTTGAGTTTGTGCATAGTGTCCCACATCAGTGAGCACAGGAATTGAGAGATCTTAAATTGTGGCACTGTGGTTTCCGGTACACGCTCACACACAGTACAAGAACAGCAAACTGTCAGACAGCAAAACAGACAATGATTCTGGTTAGATGTGTGTTGTGCACTCCAAACTTTAGGGCAAATGTGTGTTATTTGTCCACATGCAACCAGTATAGCCACCAACATGAATGGAAACCAGATACAATGAGCATCCCAACAGTTCTGAAGTGATTGTAAGGCTGTGTGTCGTGTTTGAAGTAGCCTGTAGCCAGCGGTAGAGAATAACTGACTGGTTTTGAAAGGGCAGACCCAGCTGTGCGCTGTACCCACTGCTCTCAGGGCTGTCAATTTGAGGCAGCTCTGTTCAGCTAAAATAGTATTTTGTCTCCATGAATAACATGTGAAATTATTTTTATGAAATGAAGTCTGTGTATAATCGTGTTCTAAAATGTACTAGTTCACCCCAAAAATGTAATTGTCATTTGCGTCCTCGTGTTGTTCAAGGGCAGCACAATGTATAGAAAAATTATAGTTCTTTTGATAATAGTATAGTGGTGTTGCATGCATTCTAAAAGTTGTTAAGCCCAATTTGACCAATCAGATGAAGTCTTACTATCTTCATTTATGCCTTCCCAGTAGGTACTATTATGCTATTGGCTAGACCAGGTCCAAAGGTGAACCAAGAGCCTCAGAGCAAAGAGCTGAATAGAAACAAGTGAGGAAAATGACAACACCAAATACAAATCAGAGGTTTTTAGTCATTCATAATGTTTTAAAATGTAAATGTTTGCACTGACTTAATTAGATCAGAGGATAGGACTGGGCAATTTGGCCTAAAATAAAAATCGATTTCAAAGTCACATTTTAACTCAATCACTATTAATGACAGATTATTTTATTTATAGATTACATTTTTTATAAAATATTTTTTTCATATAACTTAAATAATATTATTATATTCATTCAATATTCTGAAAACAATATTTTAATGTAAATAATAATTTTATTGTAATGGAAAATATCCCGTCTCAAGGCTTTTCTGGCGCAGCTTCCAATCATCGTCATTGTAGTGCAAACATGCAATGTTAAGTTACATTTTTGTGAAAGATGCGCAGGTATGCTCTATGCAAAGGCTGCGCCGGAACACATCTGTGCGTTCGATGCAGAAGTATAAATCAGCTGGGTCACATGACTCCACACGCGGTAAGGAAAGTAATTGAAAATATTTAGTTGGGAAAAAAATAAGATCGATTTATAGATTCTAAATGTTGATTTTGATTAGTTTTCAATTAATTGCCCAGCCCTACAGAGGAATATATATTATCAGTTTATTTTAGTACGATCATTACATAAATTGTTTTTAAGCAAAATAAACATTTCTTAAAGAGAATTGTGTATTGCTAAATGCATTTTTATTGCAGTATTCAATACATTTTCTCCAAGTATCCTTCAGCCCTCTTCCAAATAGTGCTTTTATTTTCTTGATGGAGCACATTAGGACTGCACAATATTGGGGAAAATGTACATTGTGATATTTAAAACCTTTGTATTGCAATTTTTCTCAAGGTAGCTTAATGATTTTAGATTGATTGGGATGATTTTGTAGGGGATTGCATAAAATATAATCATGTTACAAGTGGAGATAAATAGAGCTAATATACAAATGATACATAAATAAAAATAATCAAATGTACAAAAAAGCTGTATATTCTTCATTGTGTGAATAAATACAATAAATCTTTCCTAAAGCTACAAATGTAATTTTCCTTGTGCCTAATTGCTTTAAACTTTCTTAAAACTTGCTTAATTTAAACAGGCCTTAAAAACACAAGCAATTAATACACTTTCACTTTATATATTATGGTTAAACTAAATAGTTCTAAAATATTATACCTGGTCAACTATAATTCTGACTCCACATTAGGGCTGTGCGATTTAATCGAAATCACATCACAATCGCAATTTGAAACTTTGTGATTAGTTAATCGCAAGAGGCTGCCATATGAAATGTATATGTATTTGTTAATTTCCCCGCCCAGAGCAAATGCGTGACTGCCGTCTGTGTGTGACAGTCTTGCTAGCCAATTGAGTAAGCACACTTTAGTTCTTCCCTATCAAATCGGGATGATGGCGTCTGTTACTTCAGATGCATTTTTAAGAGCTGTCGCAGAATTGCTGCCACGGCTTACAGATTATTGAGCTGAAGCTTGACTATAAACTTAAATCGAAATCCCAATATCTGTCAAAAAAATCACAATTACATATTTTTCGTGAAACGCTCTGCCATACTCCGCATTGCATGTGCTGCGACTATTGCTTATTCACACATTGCTACATTGATACTGAAACAATATAATGTGTAGCACATGTAGATTTTCAGCTTGAAATGGATGCTATTGTTTGTGCATTGCAGGTGGTCCATCTGACCTGGTTTGAAGCCATGATCATTTTGTTTTAGGAACAGTCCAAAGTATTTGTGGCTTAGAAGTCGTTATGCATTTAATAGCTTCTCCAGTGGCTTAATTGCTGCGACAGAGTTTTTAGGTCACTGGGAACCAGATCACTTCAATTTGTGCTGCAATGATTTAGGATTATTAAAGTATACATTGGAAAGCAATAGACTCGATTTTATTTATATTTCTTTTAAATCATTGCCTAAATGAAAAGAGATTGCACCAAGTTTAATATATACTGCAGTGTTTCACCACAGACTAACTCCAGTGTTGCAGTTTCTAAAAAGAAATACATAAATGTGTGTGTGTCTGTACACTGAACTCTGGTATTATTTGGCATTATCAAAATTAGACGTTTCTGAACATCTTTTTTTTTAATTTTTTTATTTCTTTTCAGAGATGCATTTATATTAAAACACAAGTGCAACATTTAGATGTTGACACTTACAGTGTACATGTTTATTCAACAAAGTCAAAACCTTTTAAAAAAATCTATTTGTATCAATTAGTTTTGATATTATGTCTTAAAGTCTTAATGTCTTTAGTTTCAAAAACTAAACTTAGTTTTTAAATTCACTAAAATATTGTCTTGTAGGTCTTAAATAGTTTTAAACAGGTCTTAATTTTCCTTTAGGTAAAACTACCCAATCGATTCAACATATATCAATCAAAACAGTACATCTCAGTTAAACTTTTAGCGAAACTTTATTTTATAATTAATACTATACAGTTTGTTGTAGAATTTTTTTTTTTAGTATACAACTATGGTCTGCTTGTTTTGACACATTATTTTAAATGGCTAGAAAATGACTAATTAGAATTAGTTTTTTGATGGGGAAAGTAAAAAATAAATAAAAATCAGCTGAAACATTTAAAAAAAAAACATTAGCGTTAAGCCCTATATAAGTCTAAAATTGAATTCTTCATGATCTTAAAAAGGTCTTAAACTCTTAAATTTGACTTGGTGAAACCTGCAAAAGCCTTGTATGGTTGCCACAAATAATTCAATGTATGGTAGGGCTGTGCAATTAATCAAAAATTCAGTTTCGATTTTGGCTTCTAACGATTATGAAAAAACATTAATCGAGATGATGAAACTATTATTGCATCATATACTGCCTCCTTTCCATAATACACATTTGTTGCTCTGCAGAAAATGGAGGCATGTAAGCGTGTACTGTAATGTAACTTTTGCAGCACGGAATGTGCATCATTCACTGATGTACATTCAAATCATTCATGTTTTTAAAAGCGCGAAAGAAATCCCATGCTGTTGCATGTATACGCTTAGTCTCAGAGACGAGCAGAGCGTATACATTTAAAGTCATCTTAATGTGAGCAATTTAATGGTTAAACGCCAATGTAATTGTTAAATGGTTCTAAACGTGTTTAGTAATTATTCATAATAACCCTCATTTGTGTAATAAACAAACAAGTTGAGAATCAAAATACATGTGAAAAAGAAACCTTTAATCAGACATTAAACAGAACCGCACTGCTTTTAAAGTGACAGTACGCAATATTCCTGCTGCAGATTGTTTTTATCATTAATCAAACAACAAAAGGAGAAAATCGCTCCCTGCTCTTGACTGAAGGACTTTTATAGTTAGTTTTTTCCTTACAATGAAGATGCTTAAAGCAGTTTGTTTCATATTTTTATTCTATTGTATATATCTCCCTTTCCTTATGTACAGAGAGGAAAATAACTCCAGACAGTTAATCTTATACAGTTAAAGTAAGAATTTTTAGCCCTTCTGAATTATTAGCAACCCCCTAATTTCTGTTTAGTGGAAAGATTTTTATTCAACATTTCTAAACATAATAGTTTTATTAACTCATTTCTAATAACTGATTTCTTTTTTCTTTGCTATGATGACAGCACATAATATTTTACTAGATACTTTTCAAAATACAAGCATTCAGTTTAAAGTGCGATTCAAATAGGGGTAATTAGGCAAGTCATTGTATAAAAGTAGTTTCTTCTGCAGACAATCAAAAATATATATTGCTAAAGGGGGCTAATAATATGGAACTTTAAAATAGGTTTCAAATTATTTAAACCTGCTTTTATTCTAGCCAAAATAAAACAAATAAGCCTTTCTCCAGAGGAAAATATTATAGGAAATACTTCGAAGAATCTGTTAAACATCATTTGGGAAATATTTATTTAAAAAATTTAAATTTCACAGGAGGGCTAATAATTTTGATAGTTTTTAATAAACGTGATTTCAATTATGACCAAAATAATCGTGATTTTGGGAAAACCTACTTAATAAAATTGTGCTTTGTACCCAATAGAATGATATTAAAAATCTTGAAATGTAATGCATACGGTTTATGAACTGCTGTTCTGACTTAGGTAGCCGTAGCAGCTTTGAGAATAGCGTGAGGAAGAGCGTGATTACTTTGGGGCAGAAGGAAATTTTAATTCATAGAGGGATTCCCATATTTTTATGATCCCATGCCTTATTTTTAATATCTACACGATTGACCAGAATACCACTAGGAATGACTTGGCAAGGCTGTTTAAAGTTAAAACCATCATCTTCCTGGTTTCTGCTGGTTTTTATCATCCATCTCACTAAATTGCATGCATGTTGATCTATCCTTCGCCCCCTGCTAGCTTCCATCCCAAAGCTAATTGCAAAAGATTTAATTTGCTTTTACCCACTGCTCAAGCACTGGTTTTCTCCGCTTGAGTATGCATCTTAACCATTAGTGTAGAAACCGCAAATCAGCTCTCAAATGAATATTTAAGAGCATCCTTTTAAACATCAGTGCTGCTTTGAATCTGCCAGCAGCTTTTTCCATCCACCCTGTTGCCCTTTGGACAGCGGGATACAGCAGCCCATCTCTTGTGTCTTATTGGTGATGGCAGAGTATCTCCGTGGAAACCATGTAAAAGTGTTTTTGTGTCTGTGTGTGTGTCTGTGTGTGTGTGTGTGTCTGTGTGTGTGTCTGTGTGTGTGTCTGTGTGTGTGT
>CAIGQZ010016425.1:9915539-9930720 GCA_903798205.1 Danio tinwini
CCACAAAGAATAAATTGGTTTTTAATTACATTTTTGCCTTGCCTGTTAATTGGCAGTTGAACGGCCATTAGCTTTCTAACTGCTGCATGAAGCATTTGGTATTATTTTGATAAAAAAATAAAATATATATATATTTTTTTTTTTCTGTCCTTGGGAGAGTGGATTTATTTAGCTGTTGGAGGGCTGCACGATTAATCGAAAAAAGATCACAATCCCGATATAGCCCCCACACGATCTTAATCCAGCATTTCTACGATTCCGAAAAAGCATAAAGGCACTCGCACAAGTCTTCACATTGTTTTACCTGCATTACTCAGCAAAGTGGACCCCTCCCTATGGTGTTGAAAGAGTCACATACTGTATTTATAAGGTATAATTCACCCAGAAATGTAATTTCTTTCATATTGTCAGACATCCCAGTTTGGAAAAAGTCATTTCCAGGTGGGACATCGATGAGTTGCCTGGGGAGCGTGACATATTTGAGGACCGGGGAAAGACATGTGATTTCCGGGAGATTATAATTCATTTGCTTGCATCCGAGAGTCCCTATGCATATGCGGGACGCTCCTGGAACTTCCGGGAGACTTGGGATGTCTGTAATGTAATGATGTATTCACAGACTCAAAACAAAACACGTGAGCTGACACACTGTTTGTTTGCTCCTGAGAAGACGCGCATGTGCCTGCGAGTGAAGTCTACTTTAGTGAACAGAACCTGCATAGGCTGTGAATAGCAGATAATAAAGTTGTAAATAGCGTTCAGTTTTTTTGACTGAGTGACTGTTTGAGAGCCACGTGGGAACTGTGCATGTATGTTTATTTATTTTTATTTTTTTCTCTCAAACTTACGACAGCTGTGACACAAAGCTCACTCTGCAGTGAAAGTGAAACCAGCGTGCATATCATTTAAATGATCATATAGAATTTTAGAGTTATGATTACGACAAGCATTTGATATGTTTGTTTTCTTTCATAGTAGAAACAGTGTTGTGCATGAAAACAGTCGCAGTATAACTATTCCAGCCTAAATAATGTTGAATATAAGGCAAGGCGGAATCTGATAATGACAAATATATCTAATTTTACCAGTGAAAGAAATGGTCTAATAAGGTTGTCAATGGCAGCGTATGTCTCAAAACCAATAATTCAACTTCAGAGTTATGAATAGTGTTCTGATGTCATCACTTTACTGTGCATTAACGACCAGGACATATTAAAATTTATTTCAAGTGTACCATTCAAAGTCTATACAAAATATAGCATTTTAACCAACAGTAGACCTACACATAGGCCTAATACTATTGTTTTTTTTACCATATGTTTGAGATATAAAGATTATAACAGCCTACTTATATTAACCTTTATTTTACATTTACAAAATCGTGATCTTGATTTTAAGCAAGAATCATGATTCTCATTCTAGCCAGAATCATGCAGGCCTGTTGTCTCATTAAGCTTTATTAGAAAAAGCACATCACATCTAACAAGAGCCTGTTTCTTTGTCGTTTTTTTAAAATGCAGTCATAGAAAAACACTTATCAATTTTTTTTTCACTAGGGAAAAGTTATACTTCCCTTCAATTGCTTATCTTTATTAAAGTAATACTTTAACAAAATCTTGCTGAACCCTAATTGTTAAAATATAGGGATCAGCCGATAAATGCTATTTTTAATGTTACCGTTATCGATCCGATATCTTTAATATGATAGATTACGTAATTGTACAGAATATTAATTGTGTATTTTTTTTTTCTATACCCATCGAATGCAGCGGCTTTGAGCTCTGTGCCTGTGCTGTATTAAAATTTCTGACTTCAGTTACTGATATCTCATGTCAGAAGGTTGTGCTCATGCTAGATTTAAAGTTGACTTGTAATCCTAAACCCGTTTAAAGCACTTAATCCTAAACCTGTGGACAGACTTCAGTCCCAGGATGAGTTCTGTGTGTTTGTGTGTGTTTGATCAAGAAGCTGCACTAATGCGCTGCAGATAATCGTATTGTTTTTGAACATTGTCTAGGGACCACAATGCAAATTCCTGAGTTGCTGAACTATGCTGGCGAGGAAAAAAAAACAGAGTCTCTGCTCACTTCCAGTGTTGGCTTTTGATCGCTACACTGGCTCTGTTTCAGCCTCGTGCTTGCTGGATGATTGGACACGGCTCCACCAGGAACTACTTTCAAGAGGAGATCCTCTTGCTGAGTCTGAAACACATTGCATTAACATCAGATCCTTTTGCTAAAACGTGTCCTTTTGCTGTTTGGAAGCTGTACAGATTTTTTTTAGTTGAGTGCGGAACCGAATTTTAGTTTTGCAACACATTGACAAATACAAGCATGTTTTTTGTTTGTTTGTTTTTTTGTTCTTGCTAACTGCTAAACAAGTAAACACGCACTCTTCACATTCAACTTATTTTCTTCCACACTCAATCTTTTTTCTTTGTCGCACCGCAAGCATGAGAAGGCTGACTATACTCACGTTGGCCAGCATTCACAGAGATTTTGGAAACTCGCAGGCACATGTGGTTGTGTTTTGCTGGCTGCTCGAGTAACTTGAAGTGATGGAGTTTGTTTTTCAATCTAATGAAATGTGCTTGTCTGTACCAGATCTTAATAGTTTGTAGTGTTTTAAAATCAATTGTTTTATCATCCCTTAGTTAAATACATATTTGTTTGGGAAGTATGATTTGTAACTGTATTTTTACACATGGTAGTGTATGATACAGAATTTAAAACAAATTACAGACTGTCTTTTTTATTTTCTTATTTTATACTATCCCCTCAACACAAATTAATTAAAACAAACATATCCTCTGAAAAAGAGAAAATAAATCAAATTAACAGTTTAAGCCAGGCTACAAATAAATTTGTACATAATGCCTTATTTACACTGAGTGATACAGTTTCAGGTATGGTCACCTTTATCAGGCTTGCCAAATGGTACCCATGGTACCCTTCTGGTAGGCATGGTGTACAGCAGAAAGTTGCAGCTGATGTCATTCTAGCTTAAAGTTCACATAGTACGAGAAACACTTTTTACTAAACAAATGCTATATATACATAAATACTTATGCATAAATGGTAATTACTAATCTTTCTATGAACAGGATTTGATTATAGCTGCAGATCAATGATAATGTGAATCACCCTAATGTTTATGGACACATAAAGAGCCTCTTACAGATCTAAAATGTTACCAATTACAAAAATACCCAAAAACATACATTTAAGTATTATTTTGGTTCATAAATGATACAAAACATATACAGTCTGTACAAACCTCTCAACTTTATTCTTCACCAGCACATGTACCGTTAACATCATGTTAAAAAGAAATTCTGTCATCACGAGTTCATAATAGTCCAAAAGCTGTTGATAATAATTAAACATGGCAGTGTGTTCATCTTTTAGGTTGCTGAAAGAATCATTTGCTCTTGTTTTTTTGGGAGGGGCTTCTCCTTTTTTTTTCGCTTCTCTCTTGCGTTTGTTAATTTCTGAAAGGATTCAAGAAGCACTTCAATAATTACATGCACGTTATTATCATGAGGTCAAGTTCGTTATTTCAAATATAGATGCGCAATTGCGCATGCGAGCTGTCTAGAGAAAGTGAAACCACTCGCGCTTAAACTGCCTTGTAAACAACAACTGGACACAACACAGATTCTGTTCTTGGCTTTGTGGTGTTCATCAAGATGCCGAGGTTTGTTTGAACTCTGGTAGACCATGGCTTGTTATTATATGTATATATTATTACAGTGTAATGTCTCTGCTGTGTATTTTAAAGTGGTGCTTCATGCGTTTTCATTTTTCTTGCTTGTTGCACAGGTTAGTAATGTTTCTCTATAAATCAGCTGCACGTGTAGCTCTGCCTTTTGGTACCCTTTTGTTGTGCTAGGTACCCGTTGGTACCAAAAATGGTATGATAAGGTTCACTCTTTGGTACCTTTTGACAAGGAAACAAACATATGAGTACTGTAGCATACAACTCAATAGAAATGTGCCATAAAAGTAAAAATAAACTGTATAAATGGATAAAAGATCCCTCTAAGGAGTCAATATTCCCTCTTTGCAGAAGTTTACTATAGTAATACACTAGTGTATTAGAGCTGAACAGATTAGGGTAAACCTTTGATATAATCCAAGGGTGCTTTTACATCTGTAGTTTGCTTCATTTGGTCAGGACTAAGGGCAATAAATAATACATTGTAGTATTTTTCTGCCGTCTTTGGGTCCTTTTCACACCACACTAATTGCTTTGGTCCGAACCAGTTGAAAAGAACCAAAATGCAGTCATCTGACAAAATCCACATGACTCATTGTCCAGATGTTGATGAACATATTTCCTAAACTGCTTTCCGATTGATCAGAATTTACGTGCAGGAAAATGCCAATGGAACTCCCGCAAGTAAACAAACCGGCAGACACAAAATGTTGCATTTTACTATGGAGGGATGACTGCGCTGGCTGATTGTATCTCTGCTTATAGTATATGATGTAGTTTGTATACATCATTTTAGACAAACTATACATTTCGAGGATGAAGTGCGGCTGTGGTTGGAAAACAATGTTTTAAGACATTGCAAACGGCGAAGGTGCATCGTATGTCACTTCAGGAGGCAGCGTGAATTAATTTAGCTAAACTGCAACATTGTCATCTTCTGGAAATATTACCAACGATCCATTAGGTAATGTCCCCCCCCCCTCTCTTTAGGTAAAGCGCTGTCAACAAATATTTTTCCTCCCCATTTCATAATGCACAGCGCATCGGCCTATGGCAGCTGGATTAGTCCAAAAAAGTGCAGTACTTTTTGCAGTTGGGTCTGTTTTAGTTCGTATCATATTCTCACCACAAACGATACGCTCCAGGGTTCGTTTGAAAGCATACCAAGTCCACCTCTTCAAGGAGTTATTGGTTCGCTTTTTTGGTGCGCTTTTGGTGCGCACTCAGGTACAATTGCTACATTTGCACATGCCCAAACGAACCGCACCATGAAGGAAAATTAACACGTGTGCTTCAACAAAACTAAATAAGGCAGGTGTGAAAGCACGCTAAAACTGGCTTTTTTTCCCCCAGGTCTTGTAAAAATATTTTAAATTCAATTCATCTTTATTTCTATAGTGCTTTTACAGTGTAGATTGTGTCAAAGCAGCTTAACATTGAAATTGAAACTGTGTCAGTCCAGTTTTCAATCTACTAGAATTTCTGAGTTAAAGTTCAATTTAGTTCAGTTCAGTGTGCTTTAATTTTCACTGCTGAAGGTCCAAACGCTGAAGAGCAAATCCATCCAGATTTGAGAGATCCTGCAAGTAAACACCTTCTCTGTAACTATGTTCTTTAAGCTTTTTTTCTCACTGGTGGATAGACATTTCAAATGTGGCATAGAATGAAAATCAACCATCGTTATTTCCTGTTTCTCATGTAAATCTTATGAGTGTAAAATTCCAGTGAAATGCAAAAAACATATTTGAGCCAAGTAATATGTTCAAGCTTGTTTTCTTAAAACACTAGACAAAAAAGGATAGCTAGATCTTGTATTACTTCCTCAGATTTTAAGGTATACAAAATATTAGATTTATTTTAGAAGTTGTAAAATGAGGCTCAAACCAAATGCAGTACCTGCTGGACAGTATGTAATTTATTTGACAAAATGGTAGTTTCAGACAGACCGTTAAATTTAGAGCAGCAGTAAAGTGCAGTATGTTAAATTTGTTTACCGTGACCATAAAAGCATTTTACCCTTTTTTTATACATCAATTACAATTTTAATTAGCATCATGATGACCTCTTGAAAACATTTCTCTTAATATAATTGAGTTCCATATGCTTGTCGACGTATATCCAAGCTCATTTGTCTGGGTATTTTTGTCTGGGTTTGTGCATCAGTGACTAAAACATGCTCGTTATGCTAGCTCATCATTGATCATTCAAGGCTTCTGCTTCTCGAAGGCGGTGAGTGATTACTTTTCATATCAGAGCGTGTTTGATGTCATACCAGCAGGTGTTTGCTGCATCACAGACGTGCACATTTCCAAATGGACTGTCAGATTCCTCCTTTAGAAGTTTGATCAAGCTGGATCATATCTGAAGCTGCAGTGTGTCTGGTCTAAATGCTGTCTTGATTAGAGCACATGTAGTGAGAAGCTAAATCCTAACTCTCTGACCCTCACACTTATAGGAACATTGTGTCTGTCTGTATGTTTTTTTTAAGGTTTGGACAATAAATCAATTTGTTGTGAATTGAGAAATAATTTTGCATTGATGATAAATTTCTAAATGCATTGCGAATAGATTCTGAGCTTAGTTTTTACTGCCAGATGGCTTTGTATGCTTAACAAGCACTTAACCAGCAGCTAGGCCTGTCACTAATCAATATATCAACTTTTTGCACAACATGTGGACCTATTCTCAATCATTTTTGGTAATCCAATATATATCGCCCATAAATACAAACCAATTCTAGCAACAATTTAGCTGATTGTGCAATATCTCTATCTCTATTGGAGGTGTCAGTATGATTTAAAAAACAATGTAGTACTTACTATACATCACTATAGTCTATTATCATGTGGGTGCCTGACGAATGAATATAGATCTGTTACTTTTTTCTCTAGCACTTTTTACCTTGTGCTTTTTTGTTATTAAATTGTTAAAATTATTATAATTAAAAGAAATATTTTTAAGAATAAAATATTATGTGCTCTTTAGAAGTGTACTTGCTTAATGATGCTGTTATAGTGTCAATAATAATATCGCAATACATTTTAGTGCTATATCGTACCACAAAAATAGATATTGTGACAGGCCTACCGGCAACCACACTCTGCCAATTTTCACACATACCACTTGAATGTAAAATTCATTACATGTCATTTAATAAAGTTATTGATTTAATGAAAACATTTTTCAAATCTATAAATCTATGCATAAATCTATTCATCTATTAGAATATTTTTACATTACTCCTGTGGAATCTACAGAAGCTTTAAAAAAATGCATATTACTAAGTGTAAAGCGCACAATCAGAGCCTGGCTACACTGTCAGCAATTTAAATATGTAGCACATTCATTGACAAAAGAGGGGGAAAAAAAGCTAAGCTGCAAAAACGCTTCGCAATAACACACGCCCTAAAAGCGTTGGTGCATGTAAATTTGACCAATTGCATTATATGACCAAGAGCACAATCACACTTCTTCATGCTCACTAAGAGCTCATTCACACCAAACACATATTTTCTTCTAAAAATGCAAGACTCAACATTTTGGACTAGTTTGAAAAGTGTCGAGGGTATCCGGACATGGTCACAGAGCTCCTCTAAACAGAAACTTGACATGCATTCCCCGCATTTTGAGTTCTTCTAATTTGTCTACTGCTATGGATCTGACAGTGATGAGCTGCATGTGAAAGTTGAAGTTCTTTTTAAAGGTCTCATGATATTATTTTATATGTTAGTATCACTATTGTTAGTTTTTTTTTAATATTTATAAGCTAGTGTTCTCCAAAACAGTGACAATTCACATGTAGAAGAACTGATATAAACATGTGAAGCTTGTGGTTTGTCACTTCCGCCTAAATGGATCAACAGTTTTATTCACCTCACCTCATACTTCAGTTTCTCATGAAATCATAACAAATCAGATGCTCGCTCTATCTGACATCGTTCAAGATGCTTCTTATTTGCTTTTCATTTAATGCACTTGAGCTCAACCACTCTTACTGGCGGAGCTGTGATAAAACAAAATGCTATTGGCTGTTTAAAAAGGGGAGGAGCTACACTGCCCCCCCCCCCCTCTAGGGCTCGAAATTGCGACAATTTTGGTCGCATATGTGCTCAAAGTTTATTCTATGCAACCTCAGAATATATTTGGGAGCATATGTGCAATTGCATATAAGGTTGTAGTGCTACCTGTTTAGAATTTTTCTAAAAACGTGCTGAAAACGTCTTCATTGCCGATATATTGGTTCATATTAGCTGTCAATCACTCAAGGCTTTCCTCTGTCAGATGACAGGAATCTTTTGTGTCCGTGGGAAATGCAAACGGCGGAAGAGTGACAAGTAGACAGGTTTGTAAACCACACCTAAAGTTACAAATAATTCTCCAATGAGATCGATCGTGGTCAATATTGATCCGCCAGCCGAGATTAATCGAATGTTTTCGTAGAAGGTGCCCGAATCTTGATGCGTTGCATTCACTGAGCGTTCAGCGCAAATGTCCACTAAATGTAAAATCTAACACTGTATACATCATCGCCAAGGAAGCTCGCTGTTACTGCGTTTGAACTAAATCTCCGGCTCATAACAAAGAATGATATTGCGCCGGTGGTCATCGTGAGAATCCTTAATAATAGACCGGCTGACAAACAAACACAGAAAACTGTAAATCAGTTTATAACGAGACTGAGCATTTACCAAGACACAAACCGAAAGCAAAACTTTTAAGAGTGGTAGAAGTGAGACTTCCTTTCTTTTGTCCGTTTCTTTCTTTAGATATATTATTTTTCTATTTAGTTCTATTGATGACTGCTTTGCAGCTTTTAGCCTTAAATTGAATGATTTATTATAATCTTTGGTTTGTTTTGTAGCAGAAATATTATTTATTAAATTGACATGCATTTAAAAACAATAGTGCAAATACATTTTCTTACTCCAATGCTTTATTTTTGTTTGATGCAAACCATAGATTTATTTTTCATAAAGAAACAGAAGGACTTTTTATAGCAGATAACTCTCATTCAAGCCGCATGATAATGAGAAATGTAATACATTGTTAGTATTATTGTCATCATCAATAATATTTTATAATTATTAGACGTTCATTTTGGAATTATTGCACAAATATCTAAGTCATCACAGCATTAGTTAGATAGTTGTTTTTGGTTTTTGTTAGTCCTATTTCATGTTGTTTTTAAATACAATAAATCTCTTAATATACAATATGCAGTGGTGCTCATTCATTTTTGATGGGTGCTCCTAAATTTTTTCTGGTGCTCCTAAATATTTGAAGTTGGGCGCACCGGTCCTACCAAGTAAAAAAGTTAATTTAGAGCCCTGCTTTCTTTGTGTTTCATTTAATTACATCAAACACTAAATAAAAATTCATATTTTAAAGCACTTCATGAGAAGTTCACAATCGCATTGTGTTTAAAAAAAGTACCAGTGCTTTAAAAAATGCGAGACGTATGTGTAATGGTCAAGTGCTAGTTTACATTGAAAAACAATGGAAAAGTAGCACACTGGAAAGAAAAAAATCAAGTATACGATGCTGTTAGAAACTTGTAATTGATTCCAGAGAGAATTGTGATGGATTCCACAAATCTAAAAACCCATTTACAAATTACAAAATATAGATGTATCGTCCCATTCCTATTAAAAACCTGGTAATGTGGTCATCTCAGATTGGTGTTAAATGATCTTGTTTTAATAGCTAGATTAATTTGTGTCTGTATTAATAGTTCATTACCTGTAGTGTGCTGCTAAGTAACAGCAACATCTTTTTGGTCATATTTATTTTATGTACATCATTACTAGGGATGTGTACAAGTACAAATGTTAATAATTGACCAGTTATTGTTCCGTAAACCCTGTATAATTAGGCTGTGTTAGTCAACCAGATCCAGACACACTTCTTAGATGGATGTCGTATGTTAATCAAGACATTTAAGTAAAACCTGAATAAAGAATGACATGCTTTTAATGTTTCTATAATATAATATGGCAGTTGTTGCTCCAAATTTAGTGTTCATAACTCTGATGTTAGAAATGTTTCGCAAAATGTCTATTTACAGCATGCTGCAGTTTGTTGAGCCTTTTTCCTTCTGCAACATACTAAAAGCGCTCCTCTAACAAACAGGAACATTGCTCACAGCAGGCGATTTGACGTCTGACGGTTATTGTCTGTTATGTGAATTTGTAGAAAAGTACCGCTTTGATAGCTGCGGCAGCGGTGTTTAACTTTTCAGATAGGGTTTTACCTTTTTAGCCATCTGACGCATGAAGTATGCTGTGGTTCTTTTTTTAACTGACATTCACGCACAGTCCGACACAGACTTTCAATTTCTGGAATTGAAGTTCTTTTTTTTTTCTGTCTGTGTGTGTGTGTGTGTGTGTGTGTGTGTGTGTGTGTGTGTGTGTGTGCAGCTTATATACAGATACCTTATACAGATGCAGCATTGATTTTACGGCATCAAGTTAAACGTTAGGGATGCAACGGTCCAATCTACTCGTGGTTCAGTATGTATCACAGTTTTAGGGTTTTGGTTTGTTTTGTGCTATGCTTACAAAAAATGCCTGCAGAACAGTTCAAAGAACAATAAGCATATTTGTTGGGTGACTAACACCTGACAATTCAACCGCTTCACACATATGACTGTAGATTTGCATGTTTTCACATTAATTATATAAAAGTAGGGCATTTTAAAAATTGTATGTTCAAATAGATTGCTTAAGGAAATAGAGGAAAAAGCTTAAATTTCCCCTTTTTCTATTTTACATATCGACTCAACAGTCTTAACCAATTATGCAGATAATAATTGTCAACACCAATTGAGCACTTTTTAAGTATTGATTACTTTTGTTTACTTTATGCTTGCATTACCAAGGCAACAAAACATTTTTATTTATGATTTGTTTAGGATTTTATTTTGATTCCAGAGAGCTCCCTTTTACTTATTAGCACCATCGTAGTAAATTAAACTTAAGCAAAGAGAGAGCGTATGGCTCTTTTCTCTTAATTCAGTGGGGACAGTCAGTCGAGAAGAAAGCTGTTCTTAGCAGACAGCAGGTAAACGTGAATAGCGGTAGTGATCATGTGAGGAAGAATACCCAGCAGAAGTGGGACTGAAGTAACAGACCTGCTGTATGTCCAGGGACACTTCTGGGTCTGGACACGGACCTTAATTTGGCTGTTAGTGACCACTGATCTAGGCTGTCTTTGCAACAACAAAAAAGGCATTCCTTATGTTTTTGTGTCTATTGAAACCCTGATGGCAATGCGCTACGATTTGGCCTCACCTGTGCATTTGCGCTGTATCACCTTTACTTGCCATGCTGAAACCCACAGAAACTCCACACACACACACACCTACACATAAGGAAACGTGATGTCAATAACAGATTTACTAAGAGGTGATTTGACAGGATTTCACACGTGCAATGCTCATGAAAGGTAATCAGAAGTGTACAATGGAGGAGGAACAAACCAATATTAATAATGCATATTCTGAGTCAGATCACTGGGCACACCGAACCATGGGAGGACAACAAGACAGTACTTTTTTTTTTTTTTATGAGAACCATTGCATCCCTATTAAACATTGACACCTTTGCACACTCATGTACATTAAAAAAAGGCCACAACTGAACATTTGAGGATACTCATGTTTATTTAGTTCCTTTTGGTGTGTCCACGTGTGCAATGTTTGTATGTTTATAACCACCTTTGAGGATAGTGGGGGCGCGAGTGACTGGAATTGTTATTTTGGGGGTTGTGGGCTAAAAACTTCGGGAACCCTTGATGTAAAGTAGGGCTGCACAATATGCACTGGGATAATATGCAGTGCTGTTGTTGAGTGTTGCGATAATATTTCTTACAGTAAAACAAACTTTAAAAAAATAGTTTGTTCATGTAATGATCATACTAAAATAAACATGTAGATATGTTTATAAGCTATAACATGTCAAGATGCAAACATTTAGACTTTAAACACTGTGAATGACTGAAAACATTGCCGTAAATTCTGAATCTCATTTTCCTCTCTTGTCTCCTGGCATTAGTATTTATGTTCAGCTCTAGGTTCACTTAACCACGCCAAATAGAGAGGTGTGGATGAAGATAGTAAAGGCCCCATCTGTTTGGACATTTTTGGATAAACAACCAATGTATGTAGCACACAAATGCTTGGCCCATAAAATAAATTTAAGTTAATTTATTGCACTTCTCTGGGATTTATGGTTTTTGCATGTACTCATATTGTGATGATGATAATTTCAATATAATTTGATATATTGTGCAGCCCTAGTGTTTGTTATACTCCATTATGACTTATTTGTGGTAGTTGACTCCTGCCTCATCCATAACCTTAATTATGTGCCATACCTCAACTTTTTTTAAATTATTATATTCAACAAGACCCATCACATGCTTGCTTGCTTTCTATCTTTCCTTGGTCCCTACACATTACAAGTGAACCGCTTAAACTCAGTCCCTTTAAGGCAGGGTTGTCCAAACTTGAATCTGGTGGGCGGGTGTCCTGCAAAGTTTAGTTTCAACCTTAATCAGACATACCTGGGCTAGCTAATCAAGCTCTTACTAGGCTTTCTAGAAACATCCTTGCAGGTGTGTGGAGGCAAGTTGGAGCTAAAATCTGCAGGACACCGGCCCTCCAGGACTGAGTTTAGACACCCCTGTTTTAAGGCAGGTAATTTCACTCTGCGGCCGTCTTTGAAGCGCAGGCAGGCAGCATGTAGTATGCTCAGGCATTCTGTCTGAATGGGGAAACATCAAATTCTCCCAATCTCTTAGCCAAGCTTATGATTACATTACATATTTGGAACCACCAATAAAGTTAAACAACAGCTGTCTCGTATGTTCTGTCTCTGAACGTTCAAATCAAATATAATTGGCATATTTTCTGGTTGCCCAGGCTAATGCGCATGCGCACTCAAAAGGAACAAAATCATGACGCCAACCTCATTTATGGTCATTCTACACATCATCATCCTCTGGATAATGATCATCTAACAGCGCTGGTCTTCTAAAGTAATCCACAACTTGGTCTTAATGGCTTATTTCCTCCAGAAATAACAGCGACTTTTTGTTTACAAGTTTGTGGCTGTTCGAATAATTATAAAAGTAGATTATAAAAACCTTTTGTTTTCAAGTGTAGTTGGTTTATTTAAGAGTACACATTTCAAGCTTTATTTGGATAGATTTCTTATGTCTGTGAAGCAAGTATTCACTGAAATTCCAATGTGTTTGTTGACCACCAAACTATCGTAAAAGCACATGTCTGGTTCGAGCTTTTCCCCCAGAGAAACATCAGTCTATAGCGATCGATGATTGGCTCCTGCACTAGAAGGCGGGGCTTCATTCACCATTTTGACCGTTACGCTTTTCCCCATTCAAAGCTATACAAATGACATGTCTTGTGTATTCTATAGTCTTTGTTAAACTGCATTCGAGTACACTTATTTGTGTATTCTAAGATAACCTTGACTCATTAGTGATTAGACTTACAATTGTAGGTTATTTGCATCAAATGTTATTTTACACATTAATTTCCAAAGATAAAGGCAGATGTTTTATTAAGTATTGCCTTTACTCTGATTAGATAATGTATTTGTATTTTTTTATATCTTAGGATGTAATTGTTAATGGTTCATTTTGTTTGTTTGCTTTTAACAGACAGTTGCCACAACTGTTCAGAGATGAACGTAATTAACAGTGACCCAAAATGTTGTTTGTATTGGGTGAAAATGTTTGGCTTCCTACTCGCTGCGTGTTTAGTGCTCTCTGTTGCAGCTGTTAACACAAGCCCACGCATGTTTTTTTTTTTTTTTGGACAAACATTTTATCCTTCTATGCGTCATTAATGAGTTTCATTTTGATAATAAGTGTAGATCTGAATTTAAACAAACTTCATAAATAAGCTGCTCATGTTTTGATTTAAATTCTACTCATCGCAAACTTCAAGTTGCAAGATGCTTTCTGTAATAGAAATATTAATGATAATGTTGTGTAATGTTTGCTGATGATCAACATTTTTAGCGCAAGGTGTTCAGTGCTTCCCACAGGTTTGACATACTTGCTTTGGTGGCCTGATTGAAACACACCATTTACCCACGTTACATAAATAGTTAACTATATGCGCCAAACAAAACATAATTTAATTTTTAACATAGATTTTATATATTATGACACCGTTATACACGGTTTCTTTTTAATGGGTTTAAAAAAGGCTGTTGAAATATAAAAAGAAATTACAAGATTAAAACCTGTAGATTTTTTTTTTAAATAAGGCAAATGCGTTGATTAACCATTTGCTAATGGTGTACATATATTTTGCAGCCAGTTTAGAGCAGTCATTTAGTCCTCTCTGAGTATATACTTAAGTTTTCCTGAGTCATTTAGATTATAGAATGATGAAGAACTTAATTGCTTTTTACTAATTTAAGCGAATTGAACATAAAACAATTAAGTCAACTTAATATATGGGACAACATAAAGGAATTGTTGAACCAAACTTTTTTTTTTTTTTTGTGCAGTGTGTGAAATTAACATGTCATCGAAAAGCTGTGTACAATTATGTGCATTGCATTTAGCCCGCAATACAGCTTATCATTTAGTCTTCTAAAGTATGGTCATCAGAAACACATCACAGATCTCTTATGCTGGCTTGACGTAAGGCCAGTCAGGAGTTGAAACATGCAAAGCCGCGTCACTTTCCCACCCGGATCTCCAAACATCTGGAGCTGCTTAAAGCAGAACTGATGGCCCTGGAAAATTGCACCCACACCCATTGCATAACTCTTCACACTTGTTCTCCCTCTCATACATTCACTTGTTCCTGCATACTTGTTTGTTTTTTATAGCAGGTTTGTTTTCTTCTCTCTCTCTTTCCATTTTCGCCTCCTGCTCTTTTATGTAAAGACTCCAGATTTCCACATGGGCTTCACCTCTCTCTCTCTATTCACTGGCTCCTTCCTGCCTGGCACAAACTCCCGTTTACATTTTTGCTCCGTTCACCTACAAATACAGTCATAGCTCAGCCCACACAGAATTTGGACAAGTTTTACTGGATCTCTGGAATTCTTTTGAGTGGATTTATTAAAAAAGATTTAACACAGCTGGGAGAATCATTTGGGGAAAATATGTTTGAATCATAGTTTAAATCTTTCAGTAATCCTGTGGAGATTTCTGAAGAACAGTGACATTTTCTTAAATTTAGACCATTTGGGCTCTAAATCCAGTGTTAGTCAGGAATATTCAAAGATGCAACAGGCCTTATGTAAACAATTATAGGAGAGCTTACTCATTTTCTGTTTTTTTGTTTGTTTGTTTTTTGTACGTGTTTGTGATTTGCTGAGGACCTAAAAAAAAAAAAAAAAAAAAACAAAAAAGGAAGTAGCTCTCCTATATTGTTTATAAAAGGCCCCTTGCACCTTTTTAAATATTATTGAATAACCCT
>CAIGQZ010016425.1:9935720-9991059 GCA_903798205.1 Danio tinwini
TATATAATGTATATATAATGTATATATAATGTATATTCTGTATATATTAAAATCTATTCTAATAATACTTCATAAAATTATTTGAATATTTTTTTTTAACTTGGAAACTTGGATTTGGGAAACACTGAAATTTTTTTTCTGTTTTTCCCCATTTGCAGAAGGGATTTGAACTTGTGGAGCGATCATGAAAATGTCTCCCTTCTGTTATTTTTGCGATTGTTATGGTGTTATTTATATGGAAAATATTCTACATACGCCTAATAGTTTTATTTCTTTTATTTAAATTATTTATTAAGTATGTAACGATTCACCCGACTCGCGATACGATACTAAACTTGCAATACGATTTTGTCAGGCTTTTTTAACAAAATTATATGAAACAAATGTAAGGTGTAGAGCCCTTTATTTTTTTTCTCAAATGTCACACCTTTTTTTTTTAATAAAATATAATCTTTTCTGCTTAACTAAAATGCCATTTTTAAAACACAAATCCAAATAAAAAAATAGTAATACAAACTGAAGAAGACTATAGAATATAAACTAACTAAAACTTTGACTGTGCAGCTAAACTACAAATATAAAACAGATTCCAAACCAAAAATGAACAATACAAATTAAAAAAGGCTCTTTAATACAAACAAACTAAAACTGTGCTGGGATTTGACATTTTTAAAAAGAAATATCAGCATATCTATGTTTACTGGCATAAGCTGTGGTCTTTGCACATTGACGATGTCCCTTCCTAAAACCTTTCCTAAGCCAGAGAGCAGTGTGTGCAGAGTCAATAGGCCCCTTTGCTCAAGGGTACTGGCCACTGGTAAAAATTACTGATTGTATTATAGGATAGAGATAGTAACTGAACATAAAAAGGTGAATAATTAATATTACTTATAAAATAAATTAAAAATAGTATCATTGTTTACTTATTTTAAAGCATACGTGTTCAAATTGCTTTTTTAAACATACACAATTTAAATCATTATTTTAAAACATTATTTTTTTTTTAAGGGAAACGCGTAAGTAAACTAGGCGTCCTTCTTCCCTGTGCTGATATAATCATATATATTGGTGATCTCACAGACTAAGTTAATTAAAATGTAGTTGACCAAATTTAGCAGTGCGTTAACCTCATCACAAATATTCTGGTTTATAGCTGGCGTTTCTGTTCAAGTGGCTGCAAGTTTAATAGCAATCTGTTTATGCAAAACAAATCTCTACATGCAAGGGTTTACATGCAAGCCTTATTGGTTACTGAAACTATAGATGGCTCAGTATTTATTCTACAACATTAATTCTGAATATTTATGTGTTTGATGTTGTGTCTCGCAATCATCATGTCTGAACTTGACACTGTGACCCATAGTTGTACCTGTGGAAATTAGACCTCTGTGATTTGGTTATATGCAGTTGGAACTTTTTAGAGATAAAAAGGGTGGTTGAATGTTGTTTGTTGATCTGGAATATTTAAACATTAGGCACTGTTTAGATGTGCCATATTGACTATCGTTAGCCATTAGCAAAGCGAAGCAACCCTCTGGTCTTTTGTTTGAATTGAGCAATGGTCGTGTATTGTGGTCAATAAGGAAACATGCTCATTATCAGACCCTCCAGACCCTCTTCTATCAGTACTAACACCCCCCCCCACCGCATGACTCAGTGTGTGTTATTTACAAGTTCACGGCGTTATCTAGCTAACCACGGCCTCCCTCACACACTGAGAGCGGTGGGGCAAAGTATGAGAGGGGGTTTGAGCATCTGGTCAGTGCTGTGGAAATCTGCTGACCGACAGTAATGCCCTGGGAAGATGGGAGAACAGACTTCCTGTATGAAAGAGCAGGCACACTGTCCACACATGCCACACATTCTCCTGTGTAAAAGCTGGCTGCTTCGAGTTTAAAGCATGGCTCGGCCCACATGGAATCTACGCTCTGGGAAATCTGCAGATTTTTGAGCCCATCACTGAGTATTTATTTACTTATGTATATGTGTGTAAATGTAGTAGAGCTGCATGATTAATCGAAAAAAAGATTGCGATCTCGATTCAACCCCCTAGACGATCTTAATCCAGTATTTCTACGATTCTGACAATCATATTTTGAAGTTCAGGAGAGAATCAAAGGCGGCCGCATTAGTCTTCACATTGTTTTACATACGTTGCTCAGCAACCTCCAAGTGACGTTGAAAGGGTCACATACTTTATTTATTAGGTATAATTCACCCAAAAATTTTATTTCTTTCTTCATGTAATGATGGATTTGCGGCCGCGAAATCACACTTGACATGAGCTGCTGACTGTAAACTGTTACCACAGAGAGGGTGGGCGCGCGCCCTACTTAATGATAGACGCGCGCTCGTCTACTTTAGTAGACAGAACTTGCATAGGCTGTGAATAACAGGTAATAAAGTTGTAAATAACATTCAGTTTGTGGCACAGAGTGATCGTTTGGGAGCCGCGCGGGAAGTATGAACAGCACTTAGCAGTGAAAATGAAACCGAAAACGTGCACATCATTTAAATAATCATATCGCATTTTACAGTTATGATTACGACAAGCATTTAATGTTTTTCTTTCATAGCGAACACTGAGAGTTGTGCATAAAAATAACTGTTTATAACAAATGTTTATGAACAGTTTCAGTATAACTACTGTAGCCTATATGATGTTGAATATAATGTAAAAGGGTATCTGATAATGACAAATGTGATCTTGATCTTGATTTTAAGCAAAAAAAAAGCGATTCTCATTTTAGCCAGAATCGTGCAGCTCTAATATGTAGTTATTCAGTTTTTATATTAATTTCAGTAATGTTACTGAATACTATGCAAATGTTTACATTAGGGAAGCTCAGATCAAATAATAAAGAAAATAATAGATAAAACATGTTTAAAAAGCTGGCAATAAATAACTAACAGTAATTTAGAAACAATTCAAATAATGGAAGAATTCAACATTTCTTTATGAAGAAAAGGTTTAGGTGCATAGACTATATTTGATGCATAAAGCTGCCTTTTCACTGCACATGACATTCGGACACAACTTTCGGAATACGCCCCCTTGTGGTTGTCGCACAACATATTTCAGTTTTGTCATGCACAATGGGAGAGTGCAAAACCAAGAGCCATTATTCTCTGTTCGTTCACCATGGTTAAATAAATGAATACTAGAATCTCATAGATCGCTAAACATTTTGGAGAGAAAAACTAAATTTTTTATTACACATTTATGAATAGAAATGTTTTTTTTTTTTTAGAAACTTAAATTCTGATAAAAAATAACGAAAAAAAGTAAAGAATTTGGGATTTTCTTTACTGCACTGTTTATTTAATCTAATAAAAATATAATGTTTAGAACATCACTGTGCCTCTCGCGATCTGTTCTCTTGCTTATTAACTTTTGTCGCCATGATTTGTAGGGTATTTTATGTGTCATGGCGTCACTATGAATATGCAGGAAAATCGCGGAGGTACATTAGATAGTGGCGATTGCTCCGCTCCCATCACACCAGCTCAAAACACTGCACATACAATGGTTGCACTTACAACAAAAAGACCATCACTTGCGTAAGTCACACCAATAGACTGTATAAACTGTATATTTTAGCTGCTGTGACGTGAGCACAGTAATCACGGTATCACGCATCATTGGGATTGAAATGTGAATGAAATGTGATTATTGTCTGATACCGATTTCCGACTAAATGATCAGAGCATCCCCAGTTTATATGATTTCTGTACATTAGAGCTTACATAAGTGATATTTTCTGTCTTTTAGTAGAAATATCATATGAGATTTTCTTTATTTACCAAACAAATGGTTCAAATTAGATTTGCATTGTAAACCTTAAGTTAGCATTTTATTTCATTTGTTACATTTTTTGCTACTATACTGTACAAATAATTCAGCATAAATTCTTAATCTCAGTTGTTGTTTTTTTTGAGAAGTATAAAAAAAGTGTTCGCTGATTCTGGCTGACCTTGTTAATAATAATAATTCAACATTTTATGTGTATACCACAAACATAAACCAATATTACGAAACGGCATCAATATTAGGTAAAATAAAAAAAAACTGAAGCAAATACAAAAAACAACACGTTTAAGCAAACAAAAATCTAAACAACAAATATATGATTATGGCTTATTAATATTATGTAAGGACTTATGATATTTGCAAAACACGTTAACAAGTTGCTGTGATTACTGCAGTGTTAAAAGGAATGTACAACAATTACCTTTTAAGATAATATTGTAATAGCCGATAATATGACATGGTTACTCACTTTGAAATAAAATGCGTCTTGAGATGTCAAAAGCACTCACTATTTCATGAATGCAGTTGGATTGGCCCTATAATTCATACCTGTATGTAGTTTTCCCGACCTGACTGCTATTTATGCTGTTCTTAGTGCTGGACATAATGCATTTTTGGACCATTTAGTTTTTTTCATCCTCATGCAACTCCCAAACAATGCAATAAAAGCTATTTTAAGTATCCTTAAACACTATATTCACGCTTTTAAGTTGGCATGCCTGTTTTTATTTCTCCTCTCCGTTCTCTCTCCACATCTCTTTATTTTTGTCCATGTCTGCCTGCTACAAGTCATGTGACCTTGAAAAGGGGCGGGACTCTGTTTCTCTCTCTCCCTCCCTCTTTCACTCAGCACATCAAACTCTTTGTTCTCCAGACGACGCCCATATCATGTCTGCAGTAGAGCAGCTCTGTCCCTGGCCTTGAAGTCAGCGTTCATTTCAACCTTCACACAAATTCACACTTTCTCACTGTGGTTACAAATTCAGATAGTATTTTATTTATTTATTTTTTTTTAACAGTTTTCTTTGTTGTTGGTGCCGATGTTGTTGCACCCTAACTCTACAATGATAGTGCTTAGATTCTCAAGGTCGTTGCATGCATGCAGGTGTGTGCATTCAGTCTGCTCGCCTCAGCTGTCTGTGTGTTACCCACGTAATGATCACCGCAGGCTTGATTTCCTGTGTTTTCATTTTGCTCCTCTGCCTCGTTCTGTCATTTCCTGAAAAAGTAGGGTGGATGTGTGCGAGTGTACATGTCAAAGGCGAAGGAGTTCATGTAAAGGCAATTACCATCAATAACATTTTTTTTTTTTTTTTTACTATTATGCAACTTTTGGCTTTTGGCTGTAAACGATAAAACTCTTACATCTTATTAGCAAATTCAATTAAAGCAGCTGCTTACATATTCAGTACCTTAAGCAATGTTATAAAGACCAAAGAATATTACAAAGCAGTGTTAGAAAAATAGAGATAGCAGTTTAGTAAAACAATCATGGATGTTTCTTGTCAGCATTTTTTTATTGTCCATTTTATTGTTTTATTCAGCTTATTTTCATTAATGTATTATCATTTAGTTAATTTGATGACATGATACTAGCAATTGGCAAGGCATTAGGGTCATAAGTTCAGTTACCAGAAAATACATGTACTGATAAGACATATGTTGAATACTTAATAACTTCTTACCATACTTTATACCTTTATACAAGTCACAAGTGTGCGTCTATATATTGCAATATTTTATTTTTCTACGATATATATTGTGATATTAAAGATGAAATTAGGTGTATTTGGAAAGATGATTTTGTAAGGGAGTGTATCTACAAAAACATAATAAAGCAATCAGTAGAGCAGTGATACTGTACAAATAAAATGTACAATGCTTTGATTTCAGTCAATATTCAGATACATATATGTAATATTCCAATGTTAAATAACACTGTATAATCTTTATTATGTGTGTATACACAAATACAATTAATCTCTTTTTAAAGTTCTTATACCCGACAACTTTAAATTGACTTAAATAATGATAACACGTGATAAATGTTAAATGGTACAATGACTCAAATGTGGTTCCTGGTCTATTATAATACTGATTTGACATCCTGATCCTGCGATGTGACTATTGCACATTGTGACATCGATACAAGTAGATATATTGTGCAGCCCTAGTCTATACTTTAGATTATAGTTGTTTAATGCCATAGTTTCCGCTACATTCATTCTTTCTTGGCAGGGCGCCACACCAAAATCATCCTGCCATGGCTACATTAGTTTCTCATTCAAAACATACAGTTGTTTTGTTTTTTTAAATAGCAGGTTATAATTGCACCAAAACATATTAAAAGGTAAGTGAATTATAACAGCGCAAACTTTTCTGTATCCGTAGTAGTGCTGTGTGTTATTTGTTTAACCCTTTAAGGTGACATGCTGACTGACGGACTGACAGGTGCGTGAGGCTAGCAAACACGGTGCATGGCTTTCAGTTAGGATGAACACGGTTTCCATAATTATACTTTATTTAGAGATAAAGGTCTATGGCTTTGCATACAACAAACAATGACTTTATCTTGCTGGAGATTCATTATACTTCAGGAAGCATTAATGCCGTTTTGTAGGTCTATTGGAGATATTCATAAATATTCCTAGCCAAGCTAATAAATGTTGGAGACATGCTACATAAACGTGCTAAATTGCACTTCAGCAGCGTTTATTTGGGAGCGCACAAGAAAATCTGCACTTGAGCAGCGTATATTTGAGGGCGTTCAAGAAGTTTTGTGCACGAGCAGAGGAAATCGGTGTGCAAGTATAGAGATTCACATGCTCGTATTACATAAATACTATCTCGACTTGCAATACTACGTCATGACATTTGTCATTGAAATAACATCATATGTAGTTGGTAGATCTCTGTTAAAGGCCTGCCGCCACAGCTGGAAAAAAACCTAGAGGAGACACTGAATGCATTTGCATTGTATTTCCTTCATTATATTAATGCGCATTATTATGGTTGTGTTGTTGAAGAAACATGATAATATGCAATATGATATTTGAAATAATGTTAAGACCAACATTATTAATGTAATTTCAGGGAAGCATCATTTTGACTTCTGAAAGTGAACAGCCATGTTGTACTGTTGCATGAAGCAAATCAGACTTAGTAAACAAACAAAATAAATTAAATATTTATCACCACTGCTTTACCACTGGTACAGTATTTACCCTGTTTTAGACTAGGCATGGGCTTGGATAAGATTCTGACCGTATAATAACCTTGGATAAAAATATCACGAATTCACAGTATTGTGATTACTGCTCTAAAATAGTTTTTTTTTATGTTTGGGTAAAAAAACTAAAACTTTTTTTGCCCTTTAAACATAATATATTTTATTTTGAGAACCATTAAAATTACTTTGGAACCGTAAACATCGTGTCAGGCAAAATAATTAAAATAAATTTCAAAAAAAAATTCAAAAACACAGATTTCTTTACCAGTTAAAATGGCATCTTCGGATATCTTTTCAGCTGGAGATACTGTTGTCCTAAAAAAAAAACAAAAAAAAAAAACAGGAATGGTATAACAGAAAATGTAGGCAGTTTTAAAATGTTGACTTTTCCAAATCGCTGTATATCTTCAAAAGTTATTATCCCATGCCTATTCTAGACGTACGAGCAGGTGCAGCCATTGGCATCTTTTCATCGCTTCCATTTTTAGAAATTAAAACAGCTTATGTTGTTTGACATTGCAAACTGATATTTTTCATATTATATTATTCTACTTTTTATGTATAGTCATTAGGGTCAAAATGAATCGTTAAGTTATAATAGTCAAAATTAATCGTTTATTTGGTGCACTACACTGCAGATGGGGACAAATCAATATTGGTTAAGTGATAGATCATAACCGGATATAACATATTGATGTTATTTATCCCCTATCCGCGACGTCGCAAAGGAGGCAAGGGCAAGTAAATAAACCACTCCCATACTTAAAAAGCAATTGTGCACAATTCACTGCTTGTGAGTGTGCTGGACAGTCTTTCACTGACACTGAGGAATGGTACAGCACGAGTCACTATTTCACTACTAGGGAGAAATGCTATAACACCCCATCTGTGCCTCTCTCTCTCTCTCTCATTCTCTCTCTCACTCTTACATACACGCTTTGGACATTTGACCTGGATGTTCTTGAGGCAACTTTTCCCTCTCCTCTCGGATTTTAATGCGATACTTCTGGATCCAGACACAAACGTGCCTGTTTTCTTCACCGCATCTATTATGGATTACCTGTGATAACTGTGTATTATGCGCATATAGACTGGAACCGCAGCTGTTTTTCCCGCGTCACTCATCGGTGAACAGCACTTTTATTTTTAAAGCTAAGTGCAGCCCTTACTGTTGAGCGGGTGAAGACAATGACCAAACATAGGAGTGCAAGAACTCACTTGACAGCGCTCAAATAGCAAGCGGAATAATAAGCGGGACAATATTTACATTAGTTTATTTGCTATAAATGCTCGTGTTGTTCTGTGCATGTATTGGAGTTTTGTCTAAAACATTCACAAAAAATGTTTTTTTTTGAGCAGGTCAAATTAAAGGTACAGTTAGTATATCTGACTGCATGTATTTAAGGACAAAATTGTATTACAAATAATATATAAATATACATTTATTTAGAGATTTTAATAATAAAAAAATATATTGTGTTGTGAAGAAAAAATCGAATTATGTATGGAAAGCATCGTCAGATATCGAACTGAACTGAATCGATGGCATGATAATCGTAACTGAACTGTGAGATCACAGTGTAGGTTCACATCCCTAATAATCATGAACACACTTGTTTGTAGAGCAACTAGTCTGATTGTTTTCTGCCGTTTATTATTCCTGGTCATTTTGTCCATAGGCATCTGAATCAGAAGACGAGCTTGCTTTCACATTTTAGAATAAGGTCAGTAAAGTTTTAGCAAAGTGAAAGCAAGAAGAACAATAAGGAAATTAAACACACTTAAGACATTAAAACAGGGTCCACTTACCCTGCAGTCTTTATTGCTTTGATTGCTGGTCATAAAGCATTTCAGCACCCATTCTAAAATTAGTGCAGAATTTTCGACATTAGTTTTAGAGGAGCGCATTCACATGTAACTACATTTCTTGTGCAGAGATGTCTTTCAGTGTGGTAGTGGCAGGCACACAAAGACACAATGCATTAAATCACTCATTATTACGCACCATAGCAATATGTATATCACAATATCCACATTTAAGCCAATTTCAATATATTTTGTAGGCCCTATGGATAATTTTTTCTATAATGCTGTGTGTGTGTTCTTTTTACACATCTCCTTTTCATTTTCTCCGCTTCAGTGATCAAAATCCCCAAGGATCATATGCGTTACATAGAGATACTCTGTAGTGTTTTCTGACCTTGAGATGGGACGCCCCTGTCCTTCCACTTGTTCCCACTTTAGTTAGACTATGATTGTGTTTTAGCAGGAGTGCTAATGTTAGGCTTTATCATAGTGTGTCTGTTGGAATCATAAGAGGACAGATCCTTCTCCTTAGGTGTTTGTTTTTCCTTCGTTATCCTCGATAACCAGATCCATTGCGCTTTTCTGAGAGGTTGCTCTTTGCATAGGTTTCGTTATGATTTTAAGCACTTTACCGGAAACACCACCATGTTTGTGTCATTCTTAGTCATCATTACTCAATTTTTACTAGACTGTTTAATTAGATAATCCTTCTTGAAATTCTCAAGATTTATGTTCAAAAAGTCAAATTTTATAATTGCAGCAGAATTAAGCTGTGTAAAAACATCTAGTTAGTTATTTGTATTCTCTGATTAATTAATGGGTATTGGGAAAATAATTAAGTTAAAATAAAAATCTTACTATAGCAATTCAATAAGTACAACAAACAATTAATGCAAACCACCATTAACTGAGATATGGTGACAGCTCTGTTTTGATATGTTTGTTGTGATTTGGATTTGGTGGATTTCTTTAACAGGAGTTGGTTGTATGTTTTTGGCTTTGTGGTAATTTTGATTGAAAAGGTACTTGTTCTGACTTATTTTGGCATTGGAATTTTTAATGATGACCCACTTGGTATCCATACTATTTGACTGGTAAATGTTGAGATTATGTGATTTATAAAAAGAGTATAAGTAATTTAGAAATTGAAACACAGGCTTGTAGATGTTTTGAATTGTTTGATTGTCAATGTGTGGTTCATGTTAACTGTTAATTGTTTTTTGTTTGTTGTCTGTTAGTACCATGTGACATGTATACTGCCTAATCTTGGCCAGGACGCTCTTGTAAAAGAGATTTTTAATCGCAATATGCCTTTGCTGGTAAAATACATGTTATAATAATAATAACTGTTAAAGGCTTGTGATTTTCTTTTTTTTAATACTTTTGTTTTGTTTCAAATTGAATGTATAATTATTTGCCAAACAATAGGTTGTTTGTAATCCTAATTGGCTGTTGTTGTTTTTTATCACTGACAGTGTATGTGATGGTTGTAAAATGTGGTCAACTGTTTGGGTTATTGATTTCCATTGTGGCTTTATTTAATAGTTTCAGTTGCTTTGATAGAGGCCGTTTTCTTTTGTGTTGGTTAGTTTTCTGGTGAACAGAAAGTTAATCTTTTGTTCATCTTTAATTAAATCCTTAAAGGTAACCTCATGACATGTATTAGGACTTGAATGACTTAATGTAACAAAAATAATGTCTCTTACTGAAATGTATAGTAGAAAAACCAATGGAGATTTACGTTATTTTTAAAAAATGCACATTTAGTTTGGACTATAGAGCACGCTGTTTTTTTTTTTTTGGGTGTGCAGTGTGACCTCAAAATGGATGTTCTCATTGAGTTACGGGTGCTGCCTGTTGCTGTTTTTATCACAGTACAACTTTACTAATGTTGATTTTTTAAATTTTATTTATTTTTTATTCTCCATCCCAGTTTTAATGCTCTAAGATATTGTATGAAATCCATGTTGAGAAAAGGAGGAAGAGAAGAAATGCCATTTTTACAGTTATTGATTTTAACAGATGCTTCTTATTTAAAGCTATTTACAAATGAGGATAAAAGAAGCACTTCAAATCACCAGAGAGCAGCAGTAAACAATAAACATGCAGACACTTGTCAACATCTGTCTTCGTTGCTGCGTCAGTCAGAGCTGGAGAAAACTGTAATGCAGTCAAACAGACCGGTTGCCAGGTCTCTGCGTGAACTTTTGCTTTTAGCGACTGACTAGCATTGGCAAGTTTACATCCTGTCTTTTTTTTTTTTTTTTTTTTTTTTTACAGCATTACTCTTTGTGGAAAAACACTGATCGTAAAGCATTTGGTTTGAAGTGTGTATTCTTATATCTTGTATACTTTACTTAATGTCCTTAGATTAGGGATGCACAATATATCGTTTCAGCAAAAATATTGCAATTTGATTATTGTTTAGATTTTATGGACATGCAAATAGTAAACATTAATTCATCAATCTCTGACTAAACATGCGCATGAAAATACTCAACACATGCAAATTCAGAAATGCACTGCAAATAGCACAGACCACAACGAAAACATGTCAGGGGGACCCCAAAAAGTTTATAGATTATTAGGTTTTATGGAGATGCACTCCCTCTGCAGAATCATCCCAATTAATCTAACATTATAAATTCTTTCCAAATATTAAGTCATATGGTGAAATTGTATTCATAACGCTATATACAGTATATCGCAAAATAAAAAATATCGCAATGTTAGATTTTTACCCAGTATCGTGCAGCTCTACATCAGATGACATTGTATTGTTTTCTCTGATCACTGGGAAAGTAGCAAAGACATATGTTTCTTCATGTTTTGGTGTTGTTGGTCTGAAAATTTGGGGTGTCAAAATTATTTGTTTGTTCGGTGCACCCCGATGCAGATGCGGACAATTCGGTATCAGTTCAGTAATAATCATAATCGGTCGTTTATCTCATATACGCTATGTTGCGGTAGCTTACTATGGCGAAGGAGGCGAGCGTGAGTATTTAAAACACTCCAACTACTTAAAAACACAGAAACTCTGCACAATTTCATCGCGTGTGTGTTTGCTGGACAGTCTTTTACTGACACTAACAGCAGAAGCCCCTATTTCACTGCGATTGAGAGAATGAAAGTAAAGTCCATTTCTCTCTCTCTCTCACTGTGGCCCACTTGACCTGTTGGGCGTGACTTTTCCTCTCCTCTCGGCTGTTACATCGATACTTCTGGATACAGACACGTGCGCGTGTCTGCAGAGTCTTCTTCACCGCGTCTATTATGGATCAGCTGTGATCGCCACTGCAGTTTATCTGTGTCATTCATCTGTGAAGAGCGCCAGCGCCAATCGCAGCTCTTTCTGTTGAGTGCGTGACCAAGACAAGGCTCAGAGAGTGAGCGGGATATTTATATTTGTTTATATTGCTATAAATGCTCGTGTTTTTAAAGGTACAGTTTATATATCTTACTGTTTGTATTAAATGACAATTTTATTACAAATAGTATATAAGTATAAATATATTTATGCATTTTAATACAAGAATTGCTGTGCTGTGAAGAAAATATAAAAAATGTATATGGAAGTGTATGGAAAGCATAGTCAATGCACCGAGATATCGAATTAAACCGAATCGATGGCATGATAATCATAACTGAACCGTGAGACCAGTGTAGGTTCACACCTCTACTGAAAATTATTTTTAAAAGCAGCGCAATGTGGCATTGTATCAGTATTTTGCATTCCCTTTTGTGTTACATTTAATAATAGTAACAAGTTGGTGGATGCCAGTATGGTTGCAACCATCATAAAAAAAAAGGTAGCTCCTATAGTCAAAAATATGTGTAAAACCGTGGATTAATAAAAAATTAAGATGTTTTTTTTACTGTATAATTAATTAAGATTTTAATTCAAGTTTGTTTGTATAGCACTTTTCACAATAATTATTGTTTCAAAACAGCTTTACAAAAGGTGCATGTTATTGCTTTACTATCAAATCCGGAACATGTAAGGTTATTAGTTATTCAATTCATGTTTATTTCTATAGTGCTTTTGCAATGTAGATTGTCAAAGCTGCTTAACATAGAAGTTCTAGTAAATTTAAATTGTTGCCATAATAGTTACCATAACTTTATTAGTCTTTATATAGTCTTTATTAGACTTTATTTATTTTTACTTTCACTGTAAAAAGCTATTAGTTACTAGTTAATTAAAGCTACTAATATAAACATAGTTAACCTGCAGTTATATAGCGTATAGGTGACGTTCATTTATACATGTTTAATGAAGTGTATTTGTGTATTACATGTACAGCAAGAGACATCACTTTATAATAAAGGCATACAAGTCTTAGTAACAGCAAGGCAATTAAACCGAAAGCTTTTGCTGCGTTGTATTTACCCTGCGTAAGCGTGACGTGTCATAGTGGGCATGTATTTCCATGTCACATCCAGCCGTGAGACGTGTTATAATGACACAACTTGCCTTTGATCTTCACACAGTCTTTTGTCTTCATTCTCTGGCCACTTCCTGCTTGTTTCCTGCTTCCTTTTGAGGACAACAGCTCGGGAAATATCTCATCTGTGCTCATTTAGTCTCTTTGCACCACACTCGCTCCCTCAGATAAGACTCGTCACTCAGGTTTATTCCAACACACACACACACACACACACACACAAAGACTGTTTCGAAAGGTCTGTTTACCCAGACAGAGAATCGTGTCACATTCCTCTTTACATGTGAATGTGCACCACATTCATTGATGTTCACATGGTGCCTCTTGTGGCCATCAGTGTGTATCACAGCATGCATGAGTCCCTCCCCCACCCTCAACCCATGTGGAAACATTTTCAATGCCCCAAAATACAAAACACAAGCAGTAGTGGAAACATGGCGTTTCACCGAAGAGGAAGAAGGCTGCTCATAGTGTTTAAGCTTGTTCCAGGGAATCGTCAAATGTTTACATCTTTTTGGAATAGTTTATACTTAGTCAAAATAATATGCTCTTTGTTTGCAAAACTGGACCTCTGATTACTGTTTTCAGATGTGTGAATATTATTAGTAAAGATTTTATAAATGGGTTTCAATTATTACTTAGTAAACATTTCAGGATTTAATATAATTAAATTAGACATTTAGTTTACTTTTGTATTCATTTATTCACACATTTGGTCATTTTATTTTAGAATTAAAAATATATGTATTTTAATCACATTTCGGATCATTTAAGTCCATTTGGATAATTTGAATCATTATTTATTTTATAATAATAGTTAGGTTATTAGTAATTAAAATTGCTTTTAGGGCTGCACAATATTGTAAAAATCTATTCTGCGATTATATGTTGTAATAAACCATGTAGAGGGATGTAAACAAAAACAATAGTCTCAATGTGTTTCCTGTTTTACATTTTTTTTATCTCTATAGCTTCCGAGAATCCATAAAGTTCCACATTTTGATAAATGTTATGATAGCTGTTTAAACATTAATTCATTCATTATTGAATTGCCTCTTCTTACAGTTATGAAATAGTTTGATAACAAGCTGGAAATGTTCATGGGCCAATGACATGACCTCATTGAAATAGTCCGTAGGAATACAAATTCACTAGATTTCTATTTACTATTTAAAAAGAATTATTAATTTAGATTGATTGGGATGATTCTGTATGGGAGTGCATATGCGTAGAATATGAGAAACAATCTAAGCATAGATAAATTCAATAATAAAAAATATACAAATTAAATGAACATTGTTTTATTATTATATCCGAAGAGTCTAACTGTATTCAGGTATACAATAATTGAATAAGCAAATGCAAAATAATACTGCGTAGTCTTCGTTTTATAAACAGTTCAATCAAATAATCGTTATAAATTTATCAATGTTACTAACGTTACAATTTCTTAGCCCTGAATGCTTTTAAAACCCTTACACAGTCAAAGGCCTTAAAAAACACTTGTGAAATGATCAATTATAATCCAGATATTGCTGAAGTGGTATATTGTGCAGCCCTAATTGCATTATTAAACTATTTAAAAATAACTATGTGATTTATTAAAACAATTACTGTTCTTGATGGTTTTATTATTGTTTTTCAAACTGTATGTTGTACTTTCATTTATTATTATTTTTAATAATACAATAATTCCCAATATGGTAGTGTATGTCCATTATAATTTGTATTACCATTAGTTAATGTAGTTTCATATTAATCAAATTGAAATCTCACATGGTGAAACTTGAATTTTCAGAGGTGTGTGTGTGTGTGTGTGTGTGTGTGTGTGTGTGTGTGTGTCAGGGCCTAATTTTTTTGTATGTGTGTGCAAGCTGTAACACAGATACATGCCAGATTCCCTCACGATCACAGATTGTGGGCTCGTATCTGGGCCAGTTATCTTCCCTTTCTCTCTGTAATATTACAATTGGGCGTTTTCAGAAGTGCCCATACTAAATAATGTCTGTCTAAGGTGTTACTGACTCAATTCAGGACCTGCCTTAAATACAGCTGCTTTCAGACAAGCACTTTCAGAGTTTATAGATTCTAGGGAACTAGCACCTTGCTTCAATGTGTTTTTTTGACCACATAAAAACAAAATGTAATATGACTGGTTGTATATAACACGGCATATGATTGCTCAATAACATGCAGTGGCCACAAACAAAATCTTGCACCACTAGCAATAAATTGTCCAGCTTGATTGGCAAGCGTTGATGCCTACTGCCTTTCTCCTATTGAAAACAAACTGGGATCTTGTTATTGGTGTAAAACAACCTTAAAAGTTGGCCTCTGTGTACATCTGAGAGCAGAGCCCACTGGATCTAAACAAAAACACAATCCTAGGGAATGAAATGAGGCTTGTTTGTACATTTTTTATTGATTTGAAATTTTCACATGAAAAGGAAATTCATGCTTCAGATAAGCTTTTGTTTATGTCAGGCTCCTCTAAAGCACAATTCCAGCCTGTTAAGACTGCTCATATAGGACTGCTCATATAGGACTAAGAAAACTGTGTTGTTGTTGTTGTTGTTGTTGTTGTTGTTGTTGTTGTTGTTATAATATTTGTCTTCTCGTCATTCTCTCAGTGGTTGCTATGATGCTTTTCATTCTTCTTTTTTATATCTCCTAAATCTCTTTTTTTCTCTGTGATTCAGGGAAATCATGAGTCACGTTGTGCTTCAGAATTGAGCTTTTGAAAGGACTTGCTTGATGTACACTGATTTGACTTGATTTCCGTTTCCTCGTTCAATGTTTTGAGATACCAAAGGTTAGGCAATGTGCTGTGCCTAATGTAAAGGGGTCATAGGTCAATTGTGTGCGTAAAATGTAATCGTAACCATTAAAGTGGACTTTGTGAGTGGTCAGTCTAATAGATTTTTAAGTGAACTTAAGAAAGTTTTAAGTGCACAGAAATAGCTAAAGGAAGCTTTGGATGGAACTGGTGTTGTTGGTTAACTTCCTGTCACACTTTGTTTCTTGGTTTTGTTTTCTCAGAGTGCTGTGGAGAAACGAGAACTGTAAGATACGAGAGCATAGGGCTGGGCGATCGATAATTATTGATTTTTTTTTTAATAATACATTTAGAAATATTAGAATTTTTAATAAACCACTTTATTTTAGTTTACCAACATTACAAAGGCAAATTGTATTTGTATTAAAAAAAATCAACTGAAATATCTTGTCTCTTATAAAATATAAGTGTTAAAGAGACTCTTAAACTTGGTAAATAAAATGTTAAAAAGTGTATGCAATGGTAAATTGTAATCGCCGAACAATCAAAGCAAACTTTATGGTAGATGAACATCTGTAAGGTGTCAATAATAATAATGATACAGTAAACCTCAAACTTTGTAAACAAAACAAATTATAATGATCAAATCTGAGCTTTCAAGTGAAGGAACTAACCATCATTATTCAAATACATATTGCAACATTACAAATTGTGAATTTGAATGACGATATTACCCCTATGCTTACAAAAATCTTTCAGATCGGGTGCTGGTTGCTGGGATGCACAAGAAAAGAAACCAAAAAGCCACTCTGGCTATTAGGGGTGTCATAATTAATTGTTTCTTTGGTGCACCACGATGCAGACGGGGACTATTCGGTATCGGTTCAGTAATAATCATAACCGGTTATTACGTACTGACATCATTTATCTCCTATGCGAGATGTGGCAGTAGAATACTATGGCGAAAGGGGCGAGTGTTTACAACGCTTCAACTGCTTAAAAGGTAGATAATTATGCACAGTTTAACAGCTTGTGAATTTGCTGGACAGTCTTTCACTGACACTGAAGAAGGCACAGCACATGAGCTGCTATTTCACTACTAGGGAGAAATGCTGTAAAAATACATCTCTGCCTCTCTCTCACTTTGGACATTTGACCCGCTGGTGTGTTTGTGAGGTAACTTTTTCTCTTGGCTGTTAAAGTGATACGAGCGTGCCTGTGAGTGCAACTTTTCTCCACTATGTCTGTTATGGATTACCTGTGATAACCACGTATTATTCGCGTATAGACTGTAATCGTGGCAGTTCTTCCCGCGTCACTCATCGGTAAACATCGATTTTATTTCTACAGCCAATCACAGCCCTTTCTGTTGAGCGGGTAAAGACAATGACCAGTCATAGGGGTGTAAGACCTCGTTTGACATCGCTCAAAAAGCAAGCGGGATAATATTTACTTTAGTTTATTTGCTATAAATGCTTGTGTTGTTCTGTGCATGTATTGGAGTTTTGTTTGATACATTCAAAAAGAGTGTTTTCTTTAAACAGGTCAAATTAAATGTACAGTCCCCTTTGATTGGTCACGCGCTCTACAGAAAGGGCTGCGATTGGCTTTTACACGCTGGCGCTCTTCACAGATGCACTCATGGGCCACAGTGAGAGAGAGAAATGGAGATTACTTTTATTCTCTTAATCGCCGTGAAATAGGGGCTTTTGCTGTAAGTGTCAGTGAAACAGTGTTCAGCAAACACACACGCAGTGAAATTGTGCACAGTTTCTGAGTTTTTCCGTAGTTGTAAATACTCGTGGCTGGCCTCCCTCGCCATGGTAAGCTATGGCGACATAGCGTATGTGAGATAAATGACGTCAGTACATAATAACCGGTTATGAGTATTACTGAACCGATACCGAATTGTCCACATCTGCATCGCAGTGCACCGAAGAAACGATTAATTTTGACACCCCTACAACCAGAGTTCATTCACATGTTGCCTATGAAAGCACATGAAACATGGTGCAGCGTGTGGTTTCATTCATCATTTTACAATGTACTTTGCCCTCATCCTTCTCTGGCATCTCTCATAACTAGGTGACCAACTGTTCTTTTATTTAAATTTTTTATTTTATAAGAGGATGACAAACGGACAACCCATTGCTGCAGTTCAGATACAAGTTTTACTTATGGAGGAAAATTAAAAACAACTGCAGTGTTTGTTTGTCTGGTAATTAGTCTACTGTTATTACTGAAATGTGTATATTCCATACAAAGTGTCAAGCAGATTGATTAGTTCTAGTTACATGAATTGCAGTGTGCTTGCAACATTTTGAAAACTTAAGATGTTTTCAACTAGGTGCACCTGAAAATGCGAGAGTGTCACTTGCATGCAGCTCCCTATTTGTGCAAGCCGTGCGCCTCAATTGGAAATTACCCTAAGCTTATTGGCATTCTTTCCAAGGCGTGCGCTCAGCGGACACTTTAATAAAACTATAGCGCTTCAAACCGTAGATTTTTATTTTAATTTTTTTATTGTTATTTACAATAGTGTTCGTTCAATAAATACTGATACTGTTTTATTTATTAGCCCTGCAAGGACATTACATATTTTTAATTATTTAATGGACTCTTTAACAGTGAAAAATAAAAAAGCTTGGAATTTTGAGAAACATAATCTGCAAATGGTTTATATTATTGAAGTATATACACTAACTGACTTTGTTTTTCTTGTATTTGTTTCAATTTTTGTTTGAATGTTCCTCAGGGGCTTTAGTAGTTTTATTTACCTTTTTATTATTACTATTCTTACTTTAAGACTATTTACTGTACAAGAATAAAAACTTTTACCACACTTCCTTAAAGTTAATTTAAACTTTTGTGTTGAATGGTTGTCATGAAGATGCTTGGGGTTCCAAGATTGTGATTTAGTGTAAATATTTCTTGAATGAAAAATGCTGATGAAGTAGATGGAGACTGTGTGTTCATGTCCTCATGTAGAGTGACAGATGCTAAAAACACGAGCGTCACGCAAGCTTGACTGTGAAGTAAACACAACTGCATCAATCACTCATGCAGAACATTTGAAGTTGTGTTTCTGTAGTTACTACAGAAACTAGACCACATAATGATTTGTTTTGGTGTGCAGAATAAGAATTGGCCAGACAAAATTTTATTGTAAATTGTTAAATGGTTTATTGTAAATTGTAAATTCTATTTTTATTACTGGATTCTGAATTCTAGATGCGTTTTACACCTCACATTACTGGTACAAATATTTCCTGACAAAAAAAAAAAGCTTAGCAATCTGTTGTCCTGAAACGTAACTAGTATATTTCATTGTGTTTTCTAGATGTCGGCGAGCAGAAAGTCGTTATGCCGTGGACAGAGCTGCCATCATCAGTCACTGGAACTGGCTGCAAGCCCAAGTCTCAGACCTGGAGTACCGAATACGCCAACAGACCGACATTTACAGACAAATCCGCTCCAGCAAGGTGTGTACAGATAAACAGACATAATGTTTAATCACCTTTGAATCAAATGACATAGTCTAAGAGGACCTATTATGCTCACTTTTACAAGATGCAATCTAAATCACAGGTGTTCCCAAAATGTCTGTGATGCTTCGGCTCAAAATACCCCACAGATAATTTTTTTTCATACCATGCTGTAAATGTGCATTTTAGAGCAGAACATGTTTTTTTTTCCTCTGTCACTTACATGCAAATAAGCTGCTGCTCCCTTCTACTTTACAGAAGGTAGAGTTCATCCATAGCACACACAGAGATCAGCTATCAGAACATGTAGTGTGCGTTTTAGACAAGCTCTTTTTAGGTTCAATTAACAGAAGTGAAATAAACAGCAGGGAAACAAATGTTAGATCTGTGAATGCTCAGATTAAATTTGTGTATTAAAATGGCAAATCATACTATGCACTACCTACTGTTGTCTGTACTGTTGATATGAACCAGACTACTAAAGAAAAATAGAAATCACTCTCTGCTTTAGCAGCTTAATGCAATAGTTTACCCAAAAATAAAAGTTCTGTCATCATTTACCCATACTTTCTTTCTTCCGTTGAACTCAATTCAAACTTGAAGATATTTTGAAGAAAGCTGGAGGTTTTTTTTTTCCTACTGTGGGAATCAATGGTTACTGGTTTCCTCTTTGTTTTGTGTTCAACAGAATAAAGAAACCTTTGTAAGGGTTGAATCATTTACATTTTTGGGTAAACAAAAAATTGGTGCTGACTGATCTGTGGTAATAGGACCGATCATTGTCACAGTGTGGGAAATCTGAAACAGTGCATTTTCAGTCTACGTGTACATAACAATGTAGCCAATAATGAACAAGTTTTTCCCGTGCGTTTTAAAAAAAGATCTTTATTTACAAACTTGCGAATATGGATAAAAACATTATTAAATGCCTGGATTTGGTGCTGCCACCTTTTTAGTAAACAGTGCCTTTAAGGAAGTGATGACTACTACACAATCTGCCATTATGTGTTTGCTTGCCCATAATCTACTCCTCCCTAAACATATACCATGCATGCGCATGATGACATTGCTTTCAAAGAACTTTTTGTATTCAAAGAAACTTTTTGGGTGTTCACGGTGGACATGACAATAGTGGCATTTCAAAAAAAAAAAAACTTTGTTACACATTTTTTGTACAAAAAATGCAAACAAACATGCTAAACGCATAAAAAGTTACCCATTTTGGCTGAAAATGTCAATTAAATTGTCATCTAAATGACCCGTTACATACTGCTTTATAGGGATTATAAAAAAAGAGCGAATGCATTTTTAGCATTACAGGCTGGTTGTTTACACATACTATGGACACTCATCAAGTTCAAACACCATGTAAAATGTAATTTTGTCTAATAGGTCCTCTTTAAGTTTTAACCCAGTAATGGTGGCATCTGCCTCAGTAACTTGGCAACACAAGTGCTCTCACTTGTTCCTGTGGTGAAGTGTACTTTTGTAGGATTGTTGTTTCATGTTTCCTTTACTTGCTGTTTTTGTTTCAAATCACTGCTTCTCCAATGCTTGTTCCCATAATCAGATTTATGCAAATTAATTAATTGATTGATTAATCATGTTTCCTGGCATGTGAAGCGATAGCTGTGTTAAGATAATTTTGATTTACACAAAAAAATGTATATATTAGGCATATCCATATGTATAATAAGTGCATAAAAAAAATGTTAGTTCAAAAATATTTTGAAAAATGTTCATGGCTGCTTCAAAAGCATTCAGCAGAACTGTCTTTAACATGTATAAGAGTCATATGCTGCGTCCCAAATGGCGTACTGGTATATGTATGTAGTGTCCTCCCAAATGGAACACGAATGTTTTTTTTACTAAGCGGAAATTCAAACTGTTTCCCTGATGTTTGATGGTTGCCATATCAGTGAAATAAATGACCAAAGTACCAAACAATACCTGCCATGAGCATAACTGCATTCACTATCGGAAGGTGCTATAATCACTCTCGTAGGAGAATTTTGCTTTCACAATCCAAAATAAATAAAGTGATCCAACATCAGTGCCTGAAAGCTTTGCCCCTTCTGCTACATGAGCAAAGCAACGTCGTTGAGTGCGTGAAGTGTTCAACATTCCACACTTCATTTTATATAATAAGTGCTTTCGTCAATAAGTGCAGTTTTCAGTGTGAACGCACTACTTGCACTATTTTTACTACAAAATGGCGTAGAATAGTGCTTAAGTATGCGATTTGGGACACACCTATAGTCGTGCAGATTACTGTCTCTGTTGTAATATGCAATATGAGTTTGCAGACCTACAAATGTGTTATTTAAACATTACCATCATATCCCCAATCTTTTATGTTTATGACAGATGAATGCTTTTCTATAGAAGGGAAAGAGAGTTTTTGACAGTTGAGGAAAGACAGCATCTCTAAATGTTCTGGTTTATAGTTGGTGTGTTTTTTTTTTGTTTGTTTTTTGTAGGGCTCTGCTGTTCTTGGAGAGAGCTCAGTGTGTGAGTCAGTACCAGAGGATAGCAGTGACTCAAGGACAAATACCAATACCTGTCCTGTCCCACGGGTAAGGCCAGGAGCACAGACCCATAACCACACTGAAAAACAGTCAACAAACTACCAACAGCATTTAATGCAATTCTGAACTCAGTTTAACCTGTTTCAAGATTACGTACATGTCCATTCTGGATATAATCTTGTTACACATAATTATAAGAAATCAATCATCTATCTATAAAACAGCCTAGTGTGTTTAAATCCCACGCAAACAGATAACATGCTCATGTTAGTAGCCCACACGCTGCCCAAGAGATTGCTGGGATTGTTGAGTAAGGGGACTGAGATGAGAGGCCGTAAACACTCGATCTCTTTGTCTGTCATATGCAAAGCTCTGCTGACCTTTTCATCCATTCAGGGTAGTTAAGAAATGCAGCAAGAACCATTCAACTTCTCCAAGCCAACTCATGGGGAAAATGACAGATGTCCTTTCCAAAGTTACATAGTTTTTTTTGTTGTTTGTCTGTCTTTTTAGGAGCATGATGTTGTTGGCGTGGAAGCGTCAGTATCTTCTAATGGTATCGTCACAGAAGGCTTGAGGAAAAGCTGTGGACCCATTAGGCAAGTCAATGGTGTTATCAACAGGTATGGAACACAATAATTCAGTGATTAAATATAAGGATGCACTGGAATTAAAATCCTAGGCCAAAACTGAAAATTCTGGATGCACTTGACCAATACCAGAAAGGCTTTGTCATATATATATTCTTAAATAATATAGAGTCATTATGTAAGATTTCATTTTGTAAAATGAACTCAATAACTTAAATTGACTTTTTTTTTGTTATCAAGCAAAAGCCCATAAGCTTAATACATTTTACAATAATACATGTGACACATCCTTGCCTTTTTTCGGCTATTAAACAGTATGTGCATTATTTCATATAGTAAGTAAATCTAATTGCTGATAATAATAATTAGGGATTTAACGATTCACCGTGAGCCAGTTGAAAATCGATTAAAATATATGATGATTTAAACTGGTAGAAATGTTAAATGAATTGCGAACAGAATTACCTGCACATTGGTGACGAGCAAGAGGTGGTGCGGCAGAGTAAAATTACAGCGGTAAAGTGCGGCAGATAAAACACAAACTGTGCAAATATTGCAAAAAAAAACATTTACTAACAGAACAATAAACATGATGCACATAAATCGTCAGCAAAGTGAAAAACTACTGTCACAGACGTCTTTACGCAAAAAAACTAACTATTATTAGGCCAAACCACACAGACCGGATGAAAGAAAAAAAATGGAAGGGCTCTTCACCTTAAATTTGTTTCAAATACTTTTGGTATAAAATCGTGACTAAACTGGGAATCGTGAGATCAGTATCGTGAATCGTATCAAAATGTGAATCAGATGAATCGTTACATCCCTAATAATTATTGTAATAGTAGTACATTTACAAAGATTTATTAGCACCACCAACGTGTAATAACTGTAAAGCTGCTTTCACCATAAAACATATTAGAATTTAAAAGTTAAAGTACCATTAGACGATATTTTTATAATGATAATTATGGATGTTTTAAGCTATTTATCAAATATTGAATTGAAAAAAATCAACTTTTTGATTTAACTTTTTTTACTATACAGTTTTTGTCAATTTTAATTTTTTCTATTTATGTATTTGTCCATCATCTCCTATTGAAATATGAAGATGTTCTTATGTAATGTTTTTATGTATATTGATCTTGCCATGAAATAGCCATGTGGCAATAAATAAATAAACAAAAACTTATTATCATGAAACTATACTATAAAAATGTTTTTACACCATACTGCTTTTCCACTTTTTTTCTCCAACCACAAGGCTTTTATTTTGTTGGAAAACTTCACTTCTCTAAAAAATCGTTCACTAGATTTATCAACCTTCTCATTTTATGTTGCATTTTCAAATAAATGTTATAAAGGATGCTAAACTGCTAAGAGAGTGCATGTGAATCATTTGCTGTGAACCATACAGCTCAGAGTTACTAGCTACGTTTACATCCATCCATTTTGGATATGCGCATAAAAAACGGTTGATGGAAACGAGTAGGATAAACGTTTTATTCGATAAGAAAAGATGCACATAAACTACGATGGAAACACTTTTACCGAACAAATTCCAGTATGCGCATTAAAAAAGGTCATGTGATTTTGTTATAAGAGACCATGTGATGATAAAAATGTGTAAATGGACAAACCAGCAGGCTGAGCACATTGTAAAACATCTGAAATGTTGTTTTGGTCATTCTAAAACTCCATAACCTTATCAGTATTACTGTTATTATATTATTATTAAGACCTTCAGAATCAGGAGCATCTGTGCTCCGGCTCTCACGCCTTCAAATGCCACCGCGTGTTCACTGCATGTCAGGATTGCCTTCTAAGCGCAAGTCATTTATTAAATAAAGAAAAGATTGATGCAGCTTCTCCTACCCCAGCAAATTCCGTTTTTACTGTTGATATTTGGTGCCAGATAATCAGGAAGTGACTATTTTGTTCTCTTTGACTGGAATGGAATGGAAATGCTGCTTTATTTGCACACCTTTTATGCAATTATCCAGTTTGCACATAAAGTTAATTCACCTTTTTGGATGGTAACATAGCTACTGACATTTGTTGCTTAGGGATTATGTATTTTAAGCTGTGCATCAAAATGTTGTTTAAAGCTTCTTTTATGTATTTTGACCTCAAAGTATTTATGACCACCAAAAAAATATATTTATTAAAGTTTTTCATGTTCTTTTCTCTCCTCATCTAGCTTCCGGTCAGATTCCCCTGTCACCTCAGACCTGGATGAGCAGAGCCGTTTAGGGTATGTTGCCTTCCCTGCTAATGACAACACGTGCGTTGCAGCCCGCACACGCCCTCTGCTCTCATGCAGGAAACGCAGAGTTCTACGGCCTGGCTCACTCACCAGTCTCAATCGGAAGGTAAGGATAGATTTGTCATTTAACACAGTGCACATTTTTATTTATATATGCAATAAAAATAGTCATTTATGTCATATTTGAACTCCCTTTTAGACTATGAGTAAAGAGAAAGAGACAAGTTTGTGAGTCAGTACGGTGTCAGATTCTGTGAAGGTCACTAAGTGTGAATGGGCCTTGAAAGCTGTAGTGTGAGGTGTGCGAGACAGAAAAATCGAGCTCTTTAGCTGTCACCTGTGGACATGTTTTACTGGAGACGAGCTGAGCTCCTTAAGGTCCCAGAGGGCTTCTTACAAAGGTTGCAGATTAAATAGAGGTGACACAGAAACTGCAGTTTTACAGAGACCACAGCGCTGCTCCATTACTGTCATTTACTGTGTTTTAAGTTCTGACAAACGCTTGAAGCTGTTTTTTAAAAAATGTTTTTTTGTGAATTTCTTATGAGGGACTACTACGGTATACAAACAATTAATCTTTCAATTCATCTTTATTTCTGTTGCACTTTTACAATGTAGAGTGTCAAAGCAGCTTAAAGGTCTTTGAACACTGAAGTCCAAAATTTCTGTATGCGTTTTTTTCCTTATTCACATCCTGAAAGTTTCTTCCGGTACACAAATCTTGCACACTGAGTCCAATGTGTATTAATCCATTCTGAAAAAAATGCTAATTCAAGCTGTGATACTTCGTTCTCCACTATTGTGTATGCTCGGAATATGCTTGTGTTCATCCAGTACTGCATAGAGAGGAAGGAGAGTTCAGCTCATTATCAAAAAGCTGCTCTGGATTATCGCGAAATGGAAAGTTTATTTTAGGAAATCAATGGAATTTTGATATTTTGCTTGTCATACTTCGCATGTTATGTACGTAAACAAATCCTGAACAGAAACTGGCAGTACCTATAAATATTATAATAGGCAGCCGTGGTGACATATCGGAGCAATGGATTAAAACAGACCATGAGGTGTCAAATGTATGGACACACACACAGAGACAGACGCGCACACACCCCAAACAGCAGCAGGGGAGACGTGCACCAGTCACTGAATCCAGCATACTGTCCCCAACATTTTGTCTTGTATTATGCACTGTCTTTCTCATAAAGTTATGCGTGGCTCAAGTTACAACATTTTGTATTTTGTCTTTCGCTTGTACGGTGGCTCTGAACTGTCAAAACACCTGTCAGATCGCTCTTTTTGATATGAAAAATTCAAAAAAATCTAACCCAGTTAGAATTTTTTTATGACCGATGAAAATTTCGGAGGCAGTGTGTCAATATGATTGAAACAACGTGAGGTTGAATTTATTTATTTTTTATTACAGATGAACATTTCGGATTCAGTGTGCAATAACCTTAACGCGGAAGTTCTAGTAAATTGAAGCTGCTTCAGTTCAGTTTTTAGAGTCTGTTCATTTTAGTTCAGTGTGGTTTAATTTTTGCTGCTGAAAGTTCTGAAGAGTAAATCCATCAATGTGCAGCTCCACAAGTCCCAAACCAAGCAAGCCAGTGGCGAGGAACAAAACTTTCCCAATTGATGGAAAAAAGGAAAAAAACACAATCTTGTTTATATACAAATGACATGTTGCTCTTTAAAAACTTTGTGCAGTAGAGTGATTTTAATGCAACAAATGCTTGTTTTTAAAGTGATACTGTAAAAAATAAAGGCAGTCAATAGTGATTTAATATCAGTTTAATATTACGTATGTATTATATGTGAATGCAGGGTTGTCACGATACTGGAATTCGATACCAGTCTGTACTGAAATTTCAAAATGTCAATTTCCCACTAACATTTGAGCGCTCCTGGGCACGTTCTTGAACACTGCTGATTTTCCATTGCATTCAACAATGCATTGCCAGTCACAGTCATTTCTGTTTAAGAACAAGCTCAACTGCTCTCAAATGTTAGTAGAAAATTTACGTTTTTAAAATTTCACTATCGATTAGTACCGAATTCCAGTATCGTAACAACACTAATGTGATGATACTGTTTTTGAAGCATGTCATTCACTTTACAAACAACCAAAAAGTCCAAAGATATTATTAATACTCATATTGATCAATATTAGGGCTGGGCTGATAAACTATATTATATCGAATCACGATAACATTTGTCAATAACAATGATAAGCTCTGGACTTTTTTCTTTACTCTATATTGATCTAAGAACCAATCACACAGCAGAAATGTGCAACAATGGGAATCTAAAATGTTGTTGATATTAGAGATGCACCCAATTTTGAGCCAATAAAAATTTCATTCATTTATTTTCTTGTCGGCTTAGTCCCTTTATTAATCCGGGGTCGCCACAGCGGAATGAACCGCCAACTTATCCAGCACGATTTTACGCAGCGGATACCCTTCCAGCCGCAACCCATCTCTGGGAAACCAACAAAAATGTATTAGCTGAAAATTTAATGGCATACGATTTATGTGGCTTCAGTCATTGTTGGGATAAATCTAGTAGTATTAACAAATTATATCAAAATATGTATTGTTATCTTTCAACATGGAAAATAATTAGCGATATTGCATTTTTGTCATATCGCCCAGCCCTAATCAATATTAATATTAGCAGCACAATTAAGCATAAGAATGCAGCAAAAATGAAATTTGAGTCTTTTGAGTTATGACATTAAAATATCACTGTTAATGTGTTATAAAAGGTATGATATTGTTAATAGTAATCAAACTGGCAAGAAAGATTTTTTCCAGAATATCAGCACTGTTACAAATGTGATATTGATTTAAGGCAATGCTGTTACCCTTCACTCAATTTTGGGGATTTACACCTACCTAACTTTAAACAGTAACAGTTCCTGACTTCAGTAAGCTACAAACACAAACTGGGTATCATTGGAAAGGAAACACTTTGAGCTTTACTGTGGTAAAAGGGGAAGGTACATGTAAAAAATATACAAAGTTATACATTATGAAGTTATGAGAAAAAAATTTAGTGTTCAATACTTGTTTTTTCATATACAAACACAGGAAAACATTATTTTAATGTCCTAGAAAAAATATGAATTGAAAGCCAAGTGTCTCATGAGCTTATATTTCTAATTTGATGAAGATAGCATGCAAAATGAGATTTCTATAAAATGTTTTCTGAGACTATATCGGTGTCCTTCTTTCCCTCACCGTCAGAGGCACTTTCTCAGAAACAATCATCCCAAACTGAAACCTTTACAGTTGCTGAATAATTTAGTCTACATTCACAGTTTATGTATCTTTGAAAAGAAGACACTCCGGGCTTTATTATCCATCATCTAGAGTTTATAATGCCAAAAATAAAAAAAAGTTAGAGATGCTTATGTAAAAAAAAATGGCACAGCACTAAACATTTTATTATTTCATAAACAAATGTGTGAAATTAGTCCTGGAGCAACACATAAAATTAATAGGTCAAAAGCTGCACATCTCCTGAGCATATGTTTTGAATTTGATGTCAAAGTCATGCAAAATGAAATTTCTGGAATTATTTTTCTGAAACAATGTCTTGTGATTTTCATCAACATATAATAATGCCAAACATTACTGAAAGATTATCGCTACCGGAGAGACATTCACACTTATACAAGCAGGCTTCACAGAAGAACTGAGAAGTAAACAATGTAATACAACTCACCGTCAGAAAATATGTATTCTTCATCCAGCTCATGTAAGTATCAGTTCTCCTCAGAAATATTCTCCTCTTCGCTTCAAAACAATCTCTCAAAACTCTCTTCAGCAGAACAAAACTTTTGACGATCTATTTTCATTGTTTACCAGCCGCTCTGCTGTTAGCTCAAACTGTTAGCTGCTGTGCAGCAGGGGCCAGGTGCGTCGCGTGATGATTGACAGATCACTGAGCCTGTGACAGCAAAAAGACTGCAATAACACTACAGCCGACCAATAGATGTATATATATTAAATATGTCATGCAGCCATTGGCTAAATTCTCCATCAGTCAAACTAAGTAGGAAGTAGGAAGTACTGTTACTGATCGGATGGCAGGCTATGCAGAGTCAAAACACTCGGCTTTGTTTAAATTTTAGTAACTATAACTTTGACATTTTATTCAGTTTGTGGTCTCATTTTATCTGTAACACTGTAAGCTATGACATCGAGTTGCCTTTTACTACAAAGACGCCATTTTTGCGTGTAAGTAACATGGTAAAGCATGGTAAAACAGGTCTCCGGCAGAAATGGTGACATAAACAACTGAATAACCACCCAAAATTCAACATTATTGGGTCGGTGGACTAAATGTGCTTGATGGGATGTTTTTCTGTGGACTCTTACCTTTCAAAATAAACCGTGATGTACAGCAATGAATGCGTGTGTGTGTTGTTATTACTATTGATAAACATTGACGTGTGGAAAAACAGCGCCCCAGGACGTCCGCGTCGGGGCGAAGGCTATAGGGTTAATATTGAGCAAGTTATACTTTTAGATCCTATATTGTCTGTTTTGTTTTTATTATTTATTTATATTTTTTACAAAAATAGTTTTAAACAAAGCTGGACCTGAATATACATGCATCTGAAAGCAACACTGCAGTGGGTTTTTTTTAAATGAATTGAGTGGTCCAGCCATTCAAATTTTTGGGGGGCAGAATTACACATTAATAATTATGATTTAATAATAATGATGATCAGTTTTGACATTTTAGAACCTTTTAAAATGCAATAAACTAAACTAATAACCTGTAATATTCCCTTTAATGGCTTTCCTTGTGAAGTTCACTGTATTTATTAAATAATTTTATCATCTTCCATGTCCGTTTTTCATTTCTATTTTGATGTTTTCTATATACATGATCAAAATTTTGTTTGTCGTTTTCTATGTGAAACAGCCCTAAAAATGTAATTTGACTAGTTTGGACAGAAACTTGGATTAACATAGAAACGCTATTTTAATCATTCATAGCTTCACGCCTGCCTGGTTGGGACATGGTGTAACAGTTCCTGCCCAACAGACAGCTGTTCCCTGAATGTCAGAAACATATCTGCTATATTCATATTTGCATTTTGCTGCATTCATTAGACTGCTGCAAAGTCTCAGCACTGCTTTTACAGATCCATTTACTCTCCGAACAGCCTTTAAAACTTGATTCCTTTCATAACACAGACCCACTGTGAGGCATGTTCATAGAACAATAAGCGCAACCCCAGTCGATCTCTGCTCCATTACAAATAACATCGCTTGGATGTCATTCAGAGACAACTCTCTTGAAATGTTGTGAGAAATGCTGCCAGTGTCATCAGTGCACTAACAGCCAAATTCACTCACACTGCCGTTTATGAACTACCTGCTAACTGATCTGTACAATCCAACCCCTATGCTATAAGCAGCACTCCTGATGAACGCTGCTCCCAGTTAGAGGCAGAAACTCAATAGCTTTTAAAATTTCCATTATTGTTTGGACAATGACAGAGATTAAAATGTACTTCAAATCTGATTAGTTAAACCTTTTTGTTTTTGGCTTAAAGCTATTATCGATGCTATTTTAGGAGTTTAAACATTGAAGTTATACACTCACCGGCCACTTTATTAGGTACACTTTACTAGTACTGGGTTGGACCTCCTTTTGCCTTCAGAGCTGCCTTAATCCTTCGTGCCATATATTCAACAAGGTTCTGTAAATATTCCTCAGAGATTTTGGTTTATATTGACATGATAGCATCATGTAGTTGCTGCAGATTTGTCTCCTGTGCTCTATTGGATTGAGATCTGGTAACATTAGTTTATTTGCTATAAATGCTCATGTTGTCTTCTGTGCTTTTGTATTTGAGTTTTGTTTGATCAGGTAAAATTAAAGGTACAGTTCATATATCTAACTGCCTGTGTTAAAGGGCACCTATGATGAAAATCATCTTTTTTAAGCTGTTTGGACAGAACTGTGTGCAGGTATAGTGTGTCCACAGTAATTTTGGGGTGATATAAAGACAATAAGTCTATTTTATTTTTATTTATATATATTTTTTATTTCCTGACGCTAAAATAGCATCCAAATCCCTCCCCTCCTGAGGCTGACCGCAACTTGACGTAGGAGTGCGGTTTCCCTGTCCACCGAATTGATTGACAGCTAGGTATTAACATGTCTACGTAGTAATGCATATAATCATATCAACAAGACATGACGTGCGCAAAGCAACCGGGAATAAAATGTCTGTTTAGTTCGCTAGGATCATCAATCATCATCATCACATGTGATCAAGCGTGAGTTTTATAAGTTTAAAACTTTCACAAGTTTAAAACCCTTTAGAACAGTGCATGTTTATTATGAATTACATCGATTTACTTCAGCTTTACTTTATCACCACAGCCATGTGTCAGTACAAATAAAAAAAAGACTCTTCAATCCCAGTTTGTGGACGTTAAATCAGGTTTATTTTGTACATTAACATAACGAATATCCATGCAGCAGTGGATATTAACATGTATCCTGACTCATTTGCTTGCAAAAACAGTGCAAAGACAAACGCGGATCACAAACTTTGTAACAACATTGTGTGTGACTCATCGTTACAACTCCACTACAAATGCATCAAATAATCATTGGGAGAGTTCTTACTATAGTATTTATTACTATAGTACTGCACCATGACTTTATATTCTATACTGTACATTATTTTTTTAAGTGACGAGACTTTTGTCTCAGCAAAGTCAGACCTTACTGTCTTAATTAAATAATTAAAATTCAAGGCATAATAGTTTATTTTGAAAAATAAGTGTAAGCTAAAGGTCTTTCCCTTTCATATAAACCACTTCTGATACCAAATGATGAACTAGAAGTCAGGTTATTTGTGGTTCCTAAACTTATATAGGCGACAAGACTTTCAAGTAGTGTATGAGAAATTCTTAATTTATTTTTGGTGATGATTGTCTGTGGGTGTCAACATTTAAAACGAGAGCACACCTTTTCGCTTATTATGTCTCATTTCTCATCGTCATACATTTAAAATAACAATAACAGCTAAACGGCGGAATACCGGAAAATAAACCAAACTCGGACCAATGTGAGGAGAGTTTACTTTCACGTGACTTGTTTTAATAATTTTGCTTAATTAGAACAAAAAGCGACATTGTAACAATTTGAATGCCTGTTTCAGAGCAAACCAATTGATCTATAGGTGTGAAAGCACCCTTATCAGCCATTTTGATTAGTTTTGCACAGCTGTTAACAGTTTTCTTTTACCTTTAAGTTAAGAAGTGTTTCTTAACTTTTGTATAACGGTTGGGACATGCCAAGCCAGAGGTTGTCTCTTTGTTGAGTGTCAGTCAGAACTATTCAGCTTTTTGGCAAGTTGGCAATGTTGAGTTGGTGCAATCAGTGAGAGAGAAGTCTCAGTGGCTGTTCAGTTTGCACTGCATTGTTTACATTTGCATATATGCTATCTTACTTGTGAATGAGGAATATTGGCTATTGATATTTGCTATATAGATAGTAATTTCCTCTCATTTAGGTTCAGTCTGTATTTGTTAAGTAGTCATTGACTGCAATCCTTGAAATATGTTCAAGTGCAACATTTCAGCTGAGAGACAGCCAATGCTGGGCAGCAGTTTAGTGTGTCAGGACCTTAAAAGCGTTGTTAGATCATCGTTTCAACATCTATTGCAAAACACTGCAGAATTTTCATTTCATTACAGCCAAGAAACCAGATCAGTTCAGTTATTTCAACACAACTTGTAATTCAGTTTTCAGCATGATTGCGGAGATGATGGGCCCTGCACAAACTGTCCTGCTCTAATGTGAAGCACTCTTGTTTGAATAGGCTCGGAAAAACCGGGCACAGTTGCCAATAGCAACCCGTTCACTCTTTTTCTCCGGTGCTTTGCTCTGGGTTAATGACACGAGCACGAGTGCTGGAGACCCAACCACATGCAAAACTGGGTCAGCGGCTCAGGATCTGCGTGGTCATCTGCTGCAGAGATTTGTATGAGAGCGTCAGGTTGGAAGTGTCGACTGGAAAAAGAGAATGAATGATCACTGGCAGACCTACATTTTGGATGCTAATGCTCAAGAGATTTCGCTAACAAAAGTAGGATCACAGTGCAACACACTTGACAGGCTGGCTTTTGATGAATGAACAGCATATTTTAGGACATCACTTGGTTGTACTTGGGTACTACTTACAATTTATTGAATTATTTGGTGGTTTGTTAATTGATATTAAGCCACTTTACTGCACAACTCTCCGAAGTTTAACATTTGTTCATTTTATCTTTTTTTTTATAGCACTTCTACAATGAAGATTTTGTCAAAGCAGCTTAACATAGAAGTTCTAGTAGATTCAAACTGTCAGTCCAAGTTTCAGAGTTTAAGTTCAGTTCATTTCAGTGTAGTTTAAATTTTACTGCTGAAAGTCCAAACACTGAAGAGCACATCCATTGATGTGCAGCTCCACAAGTCCCAAACCAAGCAAGTATGGGCAACAGTGGCATGGAACAAACTTCACCAATTGATGAAGTAAAGGAAAAAACCACGAGAGAAACCAGTCTCAGTTGGGCACGACCATTTGTTCTCTGGCCAAACATTAAGCTGCTGTCCTTAATGATCATTGATCCTTAATCCCTTAAATTCCCTATTTAAAATTTAAAGCTACAATAAATTTGGGGGTCTAAAACAGTGGTTCTCAAACTTTATTCACCAAGTATCACCTCAGAAAAAAATAGTCTCTCCAAGTACCACCATAATGACCCTAAAATATGTTTTAAAATACAGTAGTGTAGTAGGCCTAATTGAGCAGCTGCAGCACTGCAAAGTTTAAAAACAAGGCAGATTAATTCCCATTATTATGAATTTTTATTATTGTCAACCACTTTAAACATTATAAATAGTTTGAACATTGACACTGCACTGTGCTTACAGGTAAAAAATAAATAATTAAAAATGTTTAAATTAAACGTGCTTCTAAAAGTTAATTAAAATGGCACTGTTCTTAAAGTAAAAAGAAAACTGCTGTACTTAAATTTAAAGTATTACCATATAGTAGCCTGTTCATCAAAACCTGAAAATGTTGTTTGAACCTAAATATAGGCTATATGTCATTATATTCATATTAATTCATATTATTCTTTTTGATAAATATTGAAATAGATATTGCATGTACAGTTGAAGTCAGAATTATTTGCCCCCTGTTTATTTTTTTCCCCAATTTCTGTTTTTCAGAGAGATTTTTTTTCAGCACAGTTCTAAACTTAATTTTAATAATTCATTTTTAATAACTGAATTATTTTATCTTTGCTATGATGACAGTAAATAATATTTGACTAGATATTTTTCAAGACACTTCTATACATCTTAAAGTGACATTTAAAGACTTAACTAGATTAATTAGGTTAACTAGGCAGGTTAGGGTAATTAGGCTAACTTAGAGTATTAAGTTATTGTATAACAATGGTTTGTTCTGTAGACAATCCAAAAATATATAGCTTATAATAATTATATAGGCTAATAATTTTGAACATAAAATGTTTTTTTATTATTAAAAACTGCTTTTGTTTTAGCCGAAATAAAACAAATAAGACTTTCTCCTGAAGAAAAAAATATTATTAGACATACGGTGAAACATTTCTTGCTCTATTAAACATTATTTGGGAAATATTTAAAAAAGGAAAAATTAAGGGGGGCTAATAATTCTGACTTCAACTGTATATATGGCTTATTCTAACATTAACTTTTATTTTAAATATATGATTTCAATTTACATATTTAAATTAGAAATTAGATCTTCTTGCTATGAGTTGGAATATAGGCTTTGTGTGTCAGAAAAGCAAGTCATTAAACCATACCTGTCAACATTGGGATGTAAAAATACAGGATACGCCCCCAACAACTGTTACAAATATGGTGAGGAGATTAGCTTCAAATGATAGAATACATAACAAACACTAGAAAATTGAAAAAAAAAAAAAGGTGTAGCCTATTAAAATCAATTTACTGATCACATCGGTGTTATTGTACATGTCAAAGGGTTAAAAGTGTGTTCATTTCGTTACTTTAATTATTCATCGATTCCTCTGCGTACCACTAGTGGTACACGTACCACAGTTTGAGAACCACTGGTCTAAAACAAAATCACCTTTTGGGGTTTGGAGATTTGTTTATTGAAATTAAGCCACTTCACTCCAGAACTCTAGTTTAATATTTGATCCTCAATGCCTTAAATTCCCTATTTATAATTTAAACCTACAATAAATTTGGAAGTCTAAAACATATCACCTTCTTGGGTTCGGATTTGGGTGAGAAAGTTGTTTTTTTACTGTTTTTAAGCCTAAGTTGCAGTGCAAGTGCTTTTCCTGGTTTATCAATAAACTCATAAATAAGGTGTCGTGATTTGAGCTTGGGCAATGGAAAGAAGGTTATATTCAGATTGCAAAAAAAACTCATTAAAAAGAGATGTGGTTCGGTGGTGTTGTGCATAAATTTAGTCTAATTTGCCAATTTGTTTAGAAAGTTTAAAAAGGTTTTTATTGCACTCCTTAATGTAAGCAGAGTGAGATATTATTTCTCTGCATAAATGAGCTTTAAGTCTTTCCCAAAGTAAAGATGCAAAAATCCCATCTGAATTGATTTCAAGAAATATGGAGATCTTTTCTGAGATGAACTAGCTAGGCCTGTCACAAAAAACATTATATTGAATTATCACATGAACATTAATCATATTTGATGATGCAATATACATCGCCCATACATAAAAACCAATTCTAGCAACATTTTAGCTGATTCTCTATCTCTGATGGAGGTGTCCGTATGGTTAAAAAACACTGTAGTGATTACTATAAATTACTATAGTATATTTTAATGTGGGTGTCTGACGAATGAAAATAGATCTGGTAGCAGATATTGCAGCCTCTTTTTACCTTACACTTTTTTGTTAACATTTATTATTATTTATTTAGGACTATTAAATGATAAAATTAAATTCTAAATAATTAAATTAAATATTCTTATTATTCTTAAGAATAAAATATGATGTGTTCTTTGAAAGAATGTCGTTGCATTTTAATGCTATTATATTGTTGTTGTTCAGTCATTATATAATGAGTGACATAAAATAGTCTTAAAATGACAATAATATTGTTTATTGCAATATATTTTAAGGCAATATATCAAACAACAAAAAATAGATATCGTAACAGACCTAAAACTAGCTGCAGTACATTTTTTTTCAAGAAACGTGACCGTTATCAATCACCAGAAGTGTTCACAGTAGTCATTGTATATGAAGTGAAAGAGTTTAGTGTAGGCAGAGTTTTCTCTCTGTTATTATATTTGAAAAAAAACTGTAATCTTAATTAATTGTTAATTCGCACAACTGTTACTAAAAGCACTAATTTCAGCAGCAATTCAGTTTTCAGTGTCACCTGATCCTTCAGAAATCATTGTAATATCGTAATTTGGTGCTCAAATCGAGTAATGCTTCCAGATATAGTCTATATAGGCCAACATTTCCGTATCATTGCATGCCTAAATCTACGCTAAATGTTTATTCTTCCATGAAGTCATTCAGTAAAGAAATCTGACTGTCCTAATCAATGCAAGCCCATTGTTCTCTGTCCCCTATATTATGGTCCATACCCATACATTAGCTTGTCTTCTTTTGTTCTTTCTGCTAGGCTCAGAGGTCAGTGGCTCCTCGCTGTGGCTGTGAGCTGAACTCTCAGTGTGTGATGTGCAGCGGACGAGCTGTTCATGCTGCAGACACCCAGCATCAGCTCCCTCTGCTGGACAGACTGGCCCAGTTCGACCCCTGTGTTCACCCCATCCTCTCCTTTACAGACGGTGAGGACACGTCTCTCTACCCTTTATTTACATCTATCTGGAATCAGTGTTGTGGTAGTTACTGAAAAATAGTAACTAGTTACAGTTACTTTGTTGATTACTTACACCAAAAAGCAATGCGTTACTGTTAAAAGTAATTTTTGAGTTACATTTTTAATGCTCTCATTAATGCCTTTATAACGGCACTTCAGTGCTGCATGTAAAATACACTGTTGATCAGCTTCACGGTTTTATAATGAATTTGCATTCTAACAACTAAAACACAAGACAGACTTAAACAAAAAGTAATATTTAAACACTTAAATGTATTTAAGTCAGACCAGCAGCACAAAAATAAAAAAATATTTCAACTAGGGATTAACGATTTGGGGAAAATATCTAATTGCAAATTGGATTTTTTTTTTTTGGACAGATACTGATATTTCTATTTGATTTGCAATTTATTTTTGTAGTCAAGCTTCAGCTCAATCTGTATTGTAGCTTCTTACTGTTAAAATGCAGTGAGTGGAACTGAAAAGATATCAACTCATATTAGCAAACAACTCTGAAATTGTACTTTGCTTGCTACTAGATTAAGTGTCACCGACAAGTAGTTGATTTTTTAGCAAGATGCTCCTCATATAGCCACCTGTGGTGCTTGGTGTACCCTGTGCGCATTCTGTCTCTGCTTTCGCTTGACTTTTGTCCAGTCTAGCGCCTCTTACATGATGCGACGGAACAGTAACTATAACATAACATTTACATTACATGTATAAGGTCATAGATTTTTCGACTTACCAGTTACATTCAAACTAGCATTAAATGTACAATCATGTAAAGGAGAAAATACAGTAAAAGGGAAAATTTACCAAAATAAATCAGATAGATAAGGCTTTAAAATATTAGACTTTTAGATTTCTTTGATCTTTTAGGATTAGTGGATTATAATTATAATTATATTTAAAATTATAATCAGTAAATAGACTTTGGCATTCATTTAGTTGCTCAAGCGTAAAACAAGATGAAAAGCAGTTTACTCGCACGCGCCCGTCAGGATTAGCAGACTAGCACAGAAGCTCCATTGAATATACTAGGGTAAAATAAATGTTGATATTTTTTAAAGACATGATGGGGAAAAATGTTATTTAATGCAGTGCTTCTTGTACATTCTGAGACCCACTTTATATCGGATATCACTCAGCCAGTGGAGATCGCTGATTTTTAAAGAAAACAGACCTTAAACGCGTCAATTTTGTAACTGCATACTGTTCACCAGAAGCGATTGACTCAGGTTACTGACAAATTAAAAATCCTTCTGCATATACCCTATTATTTCAGTGTAATTGCTCAATTACAAATAATGTAATGTTTGGTTTATTATTAGACCATTTTTGTTCGTGTATATGGTGTTTTTCATGCATAATTATTCAATTAATGACCAAATTTTGCTTCTGAATATACACGAAGCAAAAGATGACATCATCATCATCAATCACATGACAAGCGCATCTTTTAGTTCATTTCCCGCAGTTTGCCTTAAGGATGAGGAGTTTTAATTCTGCCTAACAACCAGGTGTTAATTTGAGTGTTAATTATTCTGATTCTGGTTATTGCACATCTAAAAATAACCCCCAGGCTGCTCTCTGGGTTTGGAGTAGGTCATTAGTGCTCAGATCTCAAAGCAGATTTTTGCTTTTCAGGTCTGGAGAATGAAATTTAGGAGCTGATCTCAGGTCGGCAGTGCTGGTTGGATTAGCTGATCAAGCATTCGCCTGCCTGACCTTTGCAGTGATAACCATTTTAAAGAGCAGTGCAATCTGACTCTGCCTAAGTGTGTCAATAGCGGCTAGCTTTATCAGGCCGACTCATTGAGATGTATTTTCCCTCATTAATATGAGCCTGTTGTCCTCTATTCTGCTGTCTGTTGTGCAAATAAATGAGGGTCATAGAAGAGGCAGGTGACACCATGGGTGAAATTTAAGTAAATTGAGAGAAACAAAAACAGTGTGAGTACTAGAGTGAAGTTATGCCCTCTGCTGGAGAACTACACTCATGTCTGATGTTTACAGAGCATTATTTTGGTCACTGTGCATGTTTGTATAAGGCTTTCGTAACTGATCGATGTGTCATGTGATATTAGCAAAGCAAAACTTTTAGTTTGATTTATAGTTAATGCACATAAATGTCCTTTTATGGCTCATTCACATCAATGAATGTATCTTCATTTTTTATTTGTGCGTATATATATATATATATATATATATATATATATATATATATATATAAACTTTGTAAACCTTTTATAATTACCATTTTTTGAGTTTTCCCATACAGTTTGATAAAGCAATTGGATCCGGAAGCCGCTTTGCGTGACGTCACACTTAACGAGCAGATAAAATAATGTATTTATATAATATAGATTAAGTAACAAAACACAATGTAAAAATTTAAGTAAATAATAACAATAATAAAATAAACAATATTAATAACAAAATTTACACAATAGGGGGTATCTTTATTTTTTAGTAATATTAATTTATTCCTTGTTTTTCTTTTATTTGTTTATGTTGCTTTTTTTTTATAAAAAGCACATTGCATTACCATTGTTTGTAAAATGCACTATATAAATACCCTTACCATGCCTAATGATGATTCCTAGTTAATGCACATAATTGTCCTTTTATGAGTCTTTCATATCAATGAATGTATCTGTAATTTTTATTTAGTATAGCAGCATTACCAATACAATACTAATGCTTAAATGGGAGTACATTTTTCACTGCCATTCACTTCACTTTTTATGTAATATAGATAAAGTAACAACACAATGTAAAAATTTAAGTAAATATTAGCAATAATAAAATAAGTAAGATTAATAACAAAATATACACTATTTGGCGGTATCTTTATTTTTTATTAATATTACTTGGTTATTTCCTTTTATTTCTTAAAAATTTTTCTATTGATAGATTGTTTTAATAAAAAAGCACATTGAATTACCATTATTTATAAAAGGCACTATATAAATACCCTTACCTTGTCTACTTATGATTTCTAGTTAATGCACATAAATGTCCTTTTATGACTCTTTGATATCATTGAATGCATTTTTTTTTGTATTATTAATTTCTTAATTTCCTGAGATTTTTATTTTTTTAACGAAAGCATGTAGAATTTCCATTGTATGTACATGTCATTTTTGTATGACTACTTCTATCAATTAATGTATCTTTATTTTTTTTTACTATTAATTACATTTTTTCCTGTATATATATTTTTTCTTTTTCTTATTGTTTTTCAAAAGCACATTAAATTACTGTTTAATAGATTACTATTATCGTTAAACATGCTTATAAATACTCTTACCTTGCCTAATTATAAAAAACTACTAGTGATTTTCTTTACGACTCCTAAGTATGACATACAAACATCAATCAAAAACATTTTCAAAACACAAATATAGATGGCCATATGCAACCACAGATACAGGGACACTGGAGCATTTCAAAGCAGCGATTTATCAGCGGATTGCTTGTATGTCAGCTTATAGACAAACCAGCTGATCAACATGACTTTACAAGCCTCAATGTGTCTGTATCTTTGTTTACACAGTGTAAACAGAGGTGAGTTCAGTGAACTGATGACCTTCACGGCCAATCACTGCCATTTCTGTTGAGCATATGAACACAATGGCAAATCAGTGTTCTTCAAGAACGCACTCAATATCGCTCAAATGTTAGTGGGTATTGGAAGTTTTTAAAATTTTAGTATTGATTGGTACCGACTACCGAGTTTCAGTATCGTGACAACCCTAATTGCAGATATGCCCAAACCCAGTCCTGGAGGTCCGGTGTCCTGCAAAGTTTAGTTCCAACCCCAATCAGGCACACCAGGGCTGGCTAATTAAACTCTTACTAGGCTTTCTAGAAACATCCTTGCAGGCGTGTTGAGGTACGTTAAAGCTAAAATCTGCAGTACACTGGCACTTCAGGAATGTGTTTGGGCACTTCTGCTTTTGATTCTAAGTGTACTCAAGTTTTTATAAACTTGTTTGAATAATAGGTAAGGTGGATGAAACCAGAAGATTAATAAACAATGGTAGTAGAAAGGAAAAGTGCTTTAAAGAGCAAAGCTGTCAAATTTGTAGTCCCAATTGAAATGTATTATAAGTAATGTAGTCCAAGAAGCAGCACAGTCATGCTGTATGGCCTGATGTGCTAAGTGGACAGAATTTGCCATCTAGGAAGTAAATCAGCATGATCTATTTTTATTTTCTCATATTTTTCCCTTAAAATCAAGAGAGTAAAAATTGTGTGATGGCTCATAAATCATTTCAAAATATCCCTGTGCTCATCATTTCAGTATCTCTTATTAATAAGTTATTAATTATTCATCTCTAATTAATTTCTTCTCTTCAGTCCATCAAAGTCAGATATCTGTAAATGAGTAAAATCATAAACACTGGAGATTGGAAGATTAAAGCTGTAATTCTTACTGAAAGAGAAGATGTTTGCTAACAATGAACCCCTGCGGAGCTCTTTCAGACCTCTTTATGAAATCTTTTTATGTTCACTGATTTGATGCAATTTTTAAAAGTGAAATATGATATTTCACAAGAAAAAGGCGTTGAGCATGACTTTCCTATTGGGAATTGGAAAAATTGTGCTAGATGTAGAAAGTTATTACATTTAAAGCACGGATTAAGAGGAACAGATGGTTTGATCTTACCTAAAATGATGAAGACCATATTTCAAATAAACTCTTTCTCTCTCTCAGATGTGATGATGAATTTACATATGCAACGTGTGCTGAAGGGACACTGGCAGAATCGTCCTCTGGAGAAGATCAAGCCCATCAAGAAGATCTCGCTCAAGCACAAGTTGTGTTTGGGTAGCCGTATATCAGACCCTTCATCCAAAGACAAACACAGACTCATCAACTCTCACCTTTCCACAGTCCGTAAGTGGGATTCAAAACAGCTAAAGATACCAAAAGACGTCATTCATTAGCCACATGTATTGACTTCTTTTTTATTAATAATGGGTATGTAAGAGTTGGAACGTTTTGGAGTCTGTTTCTATCTTGCATGCTAAAATCTAGACCACGGCTCTAGCTGTGTGTTTAATTGTAAGAGTAAATTCCCTGCAGTCTCAGCATCCAAAATGTCAAGAGCTGAATTTTATCCCGTCGATGCAAATTCTTACACCTTTAGGAGAGTCTAAATGTGGCTGCATGTATGGGCAGTTAAAGTGACCTGTGAGTGTCTGGCTGCAGTAACTCAGCAGTTATTTCTGGCATCATACAAGTTCAGCCACAGTTGCTGACTCTATTTTTTATATAAATATACATATGAAGTCTGAACAGGATCCAGATGTAGAATTGAGGCATTGAGGCTGTTTTGGATAAGTAACATTTTTAAATACTCATTGCTTAATTATTACCGTTTTATTGGTTATTTTGTGCACATTAATATTTGCAACTTTCACTTGATAATGCTTTACCGAAACATTTGGCAATCAAGAGCGATGTTCCATATAAAGGATGACATTACAAATAAATTTAGAAATAAGCTTAAAAATCTATTGATTTGATTTAATAATATGATGCAAAACCCAAAAATTATGTTCAATAATCTTAAAGATTAAAACAATTAAACAAGTAACAAGTAAAAAATGTAAATGATGCAGTGCTTCCCACACATAGACTTCATTAACATATATTAAAGGCCGCCCAAGTTTTTTTAGTGACAAATTTTTTTATTATTATTATTATCATCCTTTCACAATTTTTCGTGTCCGCTCAATATAAACAAAAATCTGCAAGCAATTAAGTAGTGGAAAATCTTCTCGCATTTACCTGTTTTGTACTGCTCGTACTGTGTGTGAGAGAACTGTCAGCACTCAAGTGCTCTGCAGACCCATAGAGACTTGCACCTTTTTGCATCTGGCCGGGGTTTCTAAATCTACTAAAATGTCCTGGATTTAGTTTTGCTGTCGTTAATTTTATGCACACAGCCATGAAATCGAGAGAGACATTAATAAATTAATTCTTTAATCTAAATGACTCTGAATAAAATTACTTTACTAAATACTCTGCAAAAATTGTCTGCAGAAAATTTGTACACCATTAGAAATGGGTAATTAACTCATTTGTCTTATTTAAATCTACACATTTTATTCTTGTAATTAATTTAGAGATATTGTCTGTTTGTTTTTTTTTCTTTTTTTCTGTCATTTATTTCTTATTTGCTGTAATTTTTTTTTGTTGTCAATATATTACATATTTTATACATCTAAAATGCTTTGGCAATACTGTACAAAATGTCATGCCAATAAAGCAACCTGAACTTAAATGAGAGATAGAGATAAGCAGATTTTACGTGTCAGTGGGTGCACATGGCTCTGGAATAGCATAAAAGTAACAGAAATAGTGAATTTCTTTTTATTTATTTTAATAGTTAAAAAAAAAAAAACTTTAACCCATTGAAATGTGCAATAAAATATAGAAGTTATGTAAAATGACAAGGAAGGGTAACATTAACCCTTGTGTGTTTTTGGGGTCATTTAAATTTTTTGGTGACATCTTATTTTGACACATATTTTGGGAAAATGCTTTGATAATTTATATAACAATACACTGATTTATTACCCTTTCGATATGCTTGTGGCTGTTTTTGCCCCATTGACTTTCATTAAAATTACATTTTTTGATTGCAAACCATGACAACATATCAAGCTCCAACCAAGCTCTCTTGATTGTTGCTGGTTTTCCCTGTTGGGAAAAGGTAAAACTTTAAATTTTTACTGTTTATCATCAGTTGCAGTGCAAAAAAAGCTTAGTTTCTGGCTTAAAATTATATGGTTATATGGGAGTATAGTGTGTGAGAGAGACCTTTGCGCACTTACCTTGATATGTTAGAGAAAATAAAAAAAAAACTAGCAACTCAACTCTCAGAACATAGTAAACATAGTAAGTGTATTTATGCACGCACACTATAATTTGTTGTTTACTCCATAGAACTCCATATAAAAGTTGGAAACTTTTTTGCACAGGACTATTTTTAAGGGGTTAATGCTGCTAACTGATGATCAACAGTATTAATTAAAAGTTTTACCTTTTCCCAACAAGGAAAAACCCCAACAATCATGAGTGAATCATGGCTTTGACATCAAAAAATGTTGTTATAATGAAAGTCAATGGGGAAAAAACTGCCGCAAATATAACGACAGGGTAGTCAATTTGAACAGTAAACTACAGTTAAAAATGAACATAAGTTACATAAGTTATGTAAAAAAAGATGTACAGCAGTACAGACTTAAGAGTAGTTTTAAAATCAAGCAAGTTCTAAAAATATAAATGGTTAATAACAAAATACATTTTGTTTTATTTTTCTTATATTCTTGACCATGTTTTTATTTTTATTTTAAAATTCCTGTTTGCTTTCTTTCAGGATTGCCGCATCATAAGGTGCGTTCGGAGAAGGTGTCGCGTCAGCCATTAGACATCCCAATGAGTGCCAGTAAACTTGACTCTCGCCAGCATTTCCGCCAGAGCAGTTCGCTTGACAGAAGCCTCAGCCGCAAGAGACCTCGTGAACCTTCGCTGGACCGCTCAGAGAGTGTGTTTCTTTTCTCTCCTGTTCACTTTCGTCTACTTCTAAATCATTTTCAGTCCTAATTAAACAATGCATTCAATTGACTGCTTGTCTGCAGATGCTCCTAAGGTTTACATGGACATCGGGAGTCCATGTCCATCCCTGTCCACTCTCACCACACCCACCCACAGTCCTCTGATGAGACAGCCATCAGCCTCCGAAACCTCCACATCCCTGCACCTCAACAGCAACGCCGCCGCTGTAAGATTCTCTTGAAAAGCTTTCCCAAGTATTTTTGTGCAAACCAACGAGAACAGATATCTTATGATTGTGCATAACTATTTCAGACTATTCGAAGAAGAAGAGGAGAGAGTCCCTTTGACATCAATAACATCGTCATCCCCATGTCTGTGGCCGCCACGACCCGAGTGGAGAAACTACAGTACAAAGAGATTCTCACCCCGAGGTCAGAAACGCAGATGCTGTGATATCAGTTGCATCAACTTTCAAAGATTTGCTCTCTTTCTAATCAATAGTTTGCCCTTTGATTTTTAATTGCAGCTGGCGAGAAGTGGACATTTTTGCCAAGCCCATAGCTGAAGAGGATGATGCAGTGGAGGTATGACCCTGATTATTAGGGTGTATGCTTCCTATCTAGATTTTTTTGGTATATTATAGGTTGAGCGATGTTGAAAGTAATACTTTTTTGTTAGCACTTTAGATTAAGTAACAATTCTCATCATTTGCTACTGGAATATTACCTGCCTATTATTAAGATGTTAACTGTTTAGTAGTACTTATAAAGTTCAATTTTATTTTACATTCTTAAGGCTGATTTCTACTTCTGCGAGTCACGGCACATGTCTTGCTTGTAGTCGTTTGTGTTGCTCTACTATAACACTTCCAAAACACTAGCTGGCAGTAGGTTATGTTATGTACCTCTGTGTCGAGTTTCTTCGCAGGAGTTTTATTTTTTCTGAACGCTATCTTAATATACAAGTAACTAAAACTTGCTCATTCAGAGGCGGGAATGAGCAGATGTGCAACAACATTAATCATAAGGTTAACACTTCAGAGTCACTTCACGGGTCTCGACATTTGTAAACACTTGCTCCATCGGGCTCTCAGCACAGCCCACGTTCGTCACTGCTTCTAAGCTGACAAATTACAGATTCTGTGCTATACATCGTCGCGATGTGTAGTTACATTTTTTGAGAGTCAGAGTCTATGTCGGTCATGGCGAGGCTATGCGACTGTGTGAAGGCAGCGCCGGACCATACGTGTGCACTTTATGCAGAAGAATAAATCAGCCTTTTAATCCTACCCAATACCTAAACCCAAGTAGTACCTTACGAATTATTAATGCCCGGATGAATGGGAAGCTGCGACTGTTTTTGACAGTTCCTTGAGAAACGGAATATTGAAGAGATATGAGAATAGAATGGGTGTGGCTTGTTTTTTTTTCTACTGATTGGGTGTAGTAAAGCAGGCATTTTATTCAGAAAGATTGGGAAAAGGGTTTTGGTAGAGTTGTTACATTGTAACAGACACCTCCTGCTCAATTTCTGTTTTATGTTGTTATAGTGCTGTTAAAACTGAGAGTTGGAGGGGCGTGGTTAAATATTATTTACGCCCAATACCTCAGACAGACCTAATCTGAGAATTTAATTGAAAACAAACAAGAAGTGCATTTTCAGATTTCAATTAAAGAAAAGCAAAGATTTATTTTTTGAATGACATGCACAAATGAATAGTTCACTACAAAACAGGCAATGTGAGCTAACAAAATCAATATGGTTAGTAGTAGTTTATTGAGGTAAAAGTATTAGTTAATGGTTTATTATTATCATGAATTGTACGCTTTTAAAAAAAGTGTCTACTTTTTAATTTAAAACAATTTGCAGTGTGCTTTGGTTATGGCACCTGGGCTGGTTTAGGCCTGTCATAGATAAATATATGAGACTAAGGCCCAATCCCAATTCTATCCCTTAGCCCTCCCCTTACCTCTTATCCCAGTTCTCTTTAGCCTGAAAGCGTAGGGCTAAGGGGAAGAGGAAGATACCCCTTTGAACAAGATTTTTCAGGACCACTCTCGAAACCAAGGGGTAAGAAAATTTCCCAGAATACACCAGCTAAAACCGCAGTTTTGCTGCACCCGGAAGTAAGGAGAGCCACAATTTATTTATTTTTTTGTCGTTATTACGAATTTTTACAAGAAACAAACACATTTTAATATATTCATAACCGCGTTCATGTTTTACCGTCATGCTTTTGTTAAAAAACACGCTAAAATAAAACCCTCTAAATTTCGCGACCTATAATCCATAATCATAACTCCTGTACAGCAGGTGTTGTAGTTGTGTCCCAATTCTTAGGGGTAAATTTTGAAGCCCTTCCCCTTCACACTCGGTTTTTTTTGTGGCCATGGGGAAGGGGAAGAGGTGGGGGTACAAAAATAGAATTGGGATTGGGCTTAAAACTGTGTAGTTTATATAATTAATATTTATTTTAATATAATAAATATATATAATCTTGACAGTCGATTCATTTAAAGACAGGCAATATAGTTGCTGAAACAAAACCTGCTCTATAATAGCTTGCTTGTGGAACCGTTATTAATCAAAATACAATCCATAAAATTTAATGGATGGATGGATGGATGGATAGATTTTTTGCAAGATGTTTTTGTTTTTACAAAGTGAGTGATTTTTTTTTTTCTTTTCTTTTTTACTCTAGTGTCAGTTTGCACATCATTAAAATAGCAATTGGAATTTTATTATATACAATAAATATTGCACATCCTTTCCCCAATATGTGGTCTCAATAGGAAGCACAGTCATTTTTCAACTGAAATACCTGAAGATATGGCAAATATTGTGTGTGAGGCTAATTTATAATCTTGGCAGTCAGGATTTCTTAGGTATCCATATGCAATTTGAACAGATGATAAACTAGAGTATGTGCCCCAATGTTTCCTGCAAGCTATAATGAACACACAAGTCACAAATGACACCCTTTACACTCTTTTGTCTAAGCAAAAGAAATGATTTATAGTTATTTTGTCATTCAGCATCTTTTGATAAAATGGGCTTAAAACTGCACTCATTGAGATTTCTGAAAACAAATAGTTTTATGAATGAGTTATTCACTCAAAAGGATTCACATGTAACATTTTGCATCAAACTTTCCAGCTTGTGTTTTTAATGAAATATTCTTGTTTTCTCAGGTCGAGGATCTCTCTGACGTCACATTCTCTCAGCTTCACCTTCCATTACAGGAGCAGGAACGCTCTCGCTGGAGTTGGACTGCCAGCAACATTGCAAAGAGGAGAGGCAGCAGGTGAGAAACGAAACTTGCGCTAGTTTTTAACCCTTTTAAGTGACCAGCACAGCTTTTTTCTGATTAACAACTTTGCAGTGTGTAGCTGACTGCTGAGTTTTGCACTTCATGATGGCAGCTGATCTGTTGAAAGAATGCTGGCAGTTTTAAACTCTAGAGATTAAAATTGCTGCACAAAATGACAAAAGGCTGGTCGCTTGCAACAGTGTTACAAGAAGTTAAGCAACAGGCATTACAGCAAAGTCACATGATAATATTTTGCTCCACAGGTCATACAAGTCTGTGGACGGACGGACAACCCCTTTACTGTGCGGCACCAACCCATCCACACCGCAGCCCTCGTCTCCAGACACACTGCATTTCCACCTGCTGCACGAGTACAGCTCGGTGGCATCTCCCACCAGTCCAGCTAGCCCAGAAATGCTGATGCTGACAGGCCAGCACACGTCGGCCTCCAGAGACTCGCACCGGCTGCAGTCCAATGAGGACACACGCTGTTCCACACCAGATACCTATGAGGAGATGGTAGGCCTCTTAAGTAAAAGTGATGTAGTTATTCAAATAAATGGAAATCCATACATGTAAAACCCCATACTTTGGTATATTTAGCATTCAGTTGCAGAAAACAAGTTAACACTGCTGTTTTATTTGGACTGCATCCTTTATCTGTGCAACATATGCCTTCATTTTCAGGAATGCCATTGTGTATTTTTTTAGACTTACTATTGATTTATTATGAAAAGGGTTGACAGATTTTTGTGAGTTTTTGTTCAAGCAAACAGTTGAACATTAAACTTGCAGCATCCAGTTAAAGGTCCCATGAAGTGCTTTGAAATGTGCATTTTTTTTTACTTCATTTCAACTGAACATTAAGAGAAGGTGGGAGATGTAGTAAGGCAAGGCAAGTTGATTTATTTAGCACATTTACAATAATACATTTATATAGCATATACACAATGGTAGTTCAAAGTGCTTTACATAAACAGGAATAAAGAAAAGCATAAGAATAACAATTATTAAAAACAGATTATAATGTGTAAAATAGGTTGTAAAATAATAAAAATGAAATAGTAGCTCCTCCCCTTTAAAAAAAACAGCCAATATCATTGTTTTATCACAGCTCCCCCAGTGAGAGTGGTTAAGCTCAAGTGCATCAAATGAAAAGCAAATAAGAAGTGTCTTGAACGGGGCATGTCAAATATTAGCAAGCATTTGATTGGTCAAGATTTGATGAGAAACTTGAGTATGGGGTGACGTGAAAAAAAGGATCGTTCATTTAGGCGAAAGTGACAAACTGCAAACTTTGGATATTTATATCAGTTATATATATTTTTTAAAAACTGATCTTGCCACTGTTTTGGAGCACACTAATGCCGCGTTCAGACTGCATGATTTTTAAAGTAGTCGTGTCACAGATGTTTTCACACTGCATAACTATCTGGGCTAGTGTTCTGTTGGTGCTGTTTACACTGTAAGATGGATCGGCAACAGGGGGGTTCACACTTCATGGTGAGAATCGCCGATAAGGTTGTCTCGGTCCACAAACTACATCTCACAACCAGACACACGTGAGAAGTGACATGGAAACAACCCAAGGTCACGTCGTATAGCTTTTGTTATGAACTACATAATGATAAAGAAACCTTTAGTGGGGTAGAAAATGTACTTATTTTGCTCACCTGGCTTTAAAGGGAATTAGCAATTTCCAAATGGAAAATATGCACTTTTAACTTCTTGCCAACCTCCCTTTGGCCTGCAGATACCCATACTAGTGGATGCTGCTCTCTCATTGGCTGTAGATGATCACTGATGATATTTTGCAATCAGAACACATTTCACACAGCACAATTTGAATCACTGACAGGTCCAGATATTTAGCATGCTAAATATCACATGGGTGTCGGCGACTCATCTGCGATTCTCTCAGATAGCGTCTTTAATAGTTCATATTGTGTTATTGTTACTCACTTGAACGAACACCGATTTGCCTGTGATTTCAGGCATTTGTCTGTGATTTCTCAAAACCTGTCGTCAAATTCAGGGCTAAAATCATGCAGTCTGAACTCGGCATTAGCTAATAGATATCTTTAAAACTAACAAACTAAAACTAACATCTACAAATTTTTATTATAATTTCACAGGTCCTTTAAAATAACTAAACATTAAGACGCTCAGCACCTTGTCACACTGCTGGTGTTTTTAAAAAAACGCAGCTCTCTCATTGAAAATAGTTCAACAATATGTTGTCTCGGGGGGGAAAAATAAACTGTTGTACACACTGATTTATATACATAAAAAAAAGTCATGTTGGAGCAATAAAAGCATGCAAAAAATGTTTGCAGGATATTAGAACTTTAGGTGCAGTTGTCTCCAATTTGTTTGTGCTTATATTCACTTGGTGCATCTCTGTTTGTTTTCCAGACTCCTCAGCCGGTACAGCCATGGGAACGTCGGACTTTTCCACTGGATGTGGAGCCACAACAGGAAGTTGAAATCCATCTCAGTCCATCTGGCGAGAGGCAATGCAGGACCATTCGACGGGTTTCCGGCTGCAGGTCGTCCAAGTCGGAGTCCGACACTGGGCCTTCGTCACCCCTCTGCGATGACGGCGCAAAGCAGAAACCAACCAACCCACCCAAACCTACTCACCGATGAAGCCTAGACTCTGCCCACCAGCCAATCCCCCCTCCCCCCAATCATCCACCAGCTTTCAGAAACTCCTAAAACAGCAGCAACGTACACGGAAAAAAACAACCAAACGAATGAAAGTCCCTGTTGTTTGATATTCAAACATCAGTAAATTCTTTCACGGTTTTTAGTGAATTGTATGGAGATATATATAAAGAGACGCGTTTTAATTTCGGGTCACTGGAGAATAAAATGGTTTAGGACAATAAAAAAGTAAATCAAATATTAAAAAGAAGGAAAGATTAGCTTGAGGGCTAAACCAAGAGAAGAAGCTCCTACAGCTATCGTCTATTGCAGAAGAGCACTTCCCCCTTAGCTTGCTTATTAATCTGAGGGGCTCCGCTTGCGTTGTGTTTTCCAGTATCCCATCAGAAATTAACCATTCAGCCTCACGGTTTATACTGGAGTGATAAAACACCATAATAAAGCCAATAATAATGATTACAAGAGACTTGCACAATGGCGCCAATGCCTCTCTTTGTTCTCTCTGTGTGAAAGCACTTCTTTTTCTCTCCACATTCCCTTCATATTACTGCAAAGGTTTCTCATGTCTGGAACTTTAGATAAATCACAGCTTCAGCTTTCATTTCTGTCTCGCGTTCTCTTGTAAACCATGGCCTGTTTCTGTCAGAGCGACAGAGAGAGCAGGTGCCTTCATCACAACCGTGTTGCTTTCATGCGTTTTCTAAATAATGTCTGATTAGAGCACTTTATCGGTCTCTCTTGCACGACACTATTGTCAGTGACCCAACAATCAGCACCCAAATAAACATGCGCAGGCCGCTAATATTGAATACTTGATTGCACTGTTGCTTAGCATTGTGGCCCTTTCTCCTGTGAGCTTGCATTAATGTGAGTTTTGAAGCACTTGACGTTGCTATGCATGATCAGGTTAGTCCAGAGGATATGCAATCACTCCAGTATAAACTGAAAGGTGCTGCCATTTTATTTTATTTTTGTGTGTGTGTCTTCTGGCCTCATTTATTAGAGCTCCTCCATTGATTAGTCTGGTTTAAACTATGTCTTTCTTTAATAAAACAATACCCTACAGCAGGGGCATCCAAACTCAGTCCTGGACCCGGTGTCCTGCTGAGTTTAGCTCCAACTTGCTTCAACACACCCACCAAGAAGTTTCTAGTATATCTAGTAAGAGCTTGATTAGCTGCTTCGGGTGTGTTTGATTAGGGTTTGAGCTAAACTCTCCAGGACCGAGATTGGACACCCCTGCCCTACAGCAATGGTCTCAAACTCAATTCCTAGAGGGCTGCAACTCTGCATACTGTAGTTTAGCTCCAACTACCTCCAACTCACACCTGCTTAATAGTCCATAGTAGTCTTGAACACCTTGATTAGTTGGATCAGCTGTGTTTGATCAGGGTTGGAACAGAACTGTGCAGAGCTGCGGCCCTCCAGGAATCGAGTTTGAGACCTATGCCATACTGCCATCATACAATCCCGTAACGTGATGTTTGAGTAAGAAAGTGCTTGACAGAAAAGGACTTGGCAAGTTTTCATTCGTTGGCTCCCTCTGTTGCTGTCGGTCACAACCCCGCTGGTTTTTCCATGACTAGGAATGATTTTGGTTTGTTCCCAGGTCAGTTAAGTCACTGCTTGCAACTCCTTTCTGTTATTTTAACTAATGCGAATGTACAAGTCTAATAGCGGACACCAGTTACTTATTTTATAAGTAGCTTCTTTGTATCCGTCGTCACACGATTCTAGCTATTGTAGCCATTTGTTCTTGTTTAAGGGATGTCATGTAAACCAGAAATCCTTAATATATTCCTTTTTATCTCACTGGAGTGTAACTTCATCCATAGCGTCAGAGAAATCTCTTCTTTTTTTTTTTGGAGGTTGTGTGGCAAATCATAAGGGACCATCCGCGACTGTCCCGTTTCCTGCTGAGAAACCCATCACCCCATTCATTCTTAATATCATTAATAATTATGGTTCTCTGTGGGGGTCTGTGTACTTATCAGGCAAATGTACCATAAGGTTTGACTAGCTTTCAAAAGCCAATATTGTATCGTGTGAGTTATTTTCATACTTTGAATTTCATATGTGGTGAATGAGGGTTGGGTGAGTCTGGTATATCCTTTAGCATGTAATAGTTTGTACAAAACAACAACAAAAAAAAGTTTATTTTGTACATACCTTGTTTGATTCTTTACTGTGTTTGTTGTTCAGGCTGTAGCTGTCCTGATTGTCTAGGGAGAAGACACATTGAGAATATTTAACACTTTCTTTATGCAGAGGCAATGAGTAAAAAGGAAAAAAAAGTTTATGGATAATTGATCTGACAGACAGGAACGTTTGTGCTTCTCAAATTAAAAGTGAATTATATTGTACTTGAATGTCTTCTGTCTTTGTTTTCATCAGGTTCAGAAATTAAGCAAGTTTTGTCTACATTTTTCTTCTTGGCTTGCTAAGGATATGGATTGACTGATTAATCAGTTTTAATATTAGAAATCAAACTAATGTCCAAGGATTACTTGTTGATCTGCACTGTAATCATCGCCTGGACTCCTGGATAAAGGCCGCTTAGGTAAAACTACTACAAACCATTCAGAAGGATGCTAAAGACCAGGTATCTATTCAGATTTTAAAAACGTAGCATGCTTCTATAGTTTTTATAGTTTTTTTATTTGCTGAGGCATCCTGCTTTAAGCCAGAGCAACAATACTTTGGTAACTTTTCTCCATTCAAAATAGATAGGTAGACTGTGCTTGCTTGGATTATTGGCCAAATTTAAAGTTGACATTCTTGTAATCAATATATTTCTAGTCGTGCCAAGTTATATTCCAGAATAGCTGGGAAAGCCATGTAAATTAAGTGATTTAAAAGGAAAGAAATGCCTTAAACGTCCTTGTCTCATAAAACCTTTGAAATCCAGACATGTTAGTTATTACATAATCGTTAGCTAATAGCTTTACTCTTTACTACATTTCATGCTAGTGTTGTCACAAATCCTCCCTTTAAAATGAACATGAAACAGATTAGCTTCATTCCATGGTTATTTTAATTCTGTTGATAGCTTAAATTACCTCTTTTAACACATTAAAGCGTTCCTTTAAAAAGTTAAATCTTAAATTAAACGACATAAAGGCGTTATACACCATAGTGTATGAAAGAAGGTTTAACAAATAATTGACCAAGTAGAACCCTTTTTTTTTACTGAGTGTTTCTCATGTGGTTTAATCTGATTAGGCTTATATAGACATACATGTATACATTTGTAAAAAAAAAAAAAAAAAAATTCTAAGCAAGTACATTTTTTACCCCCTGCATGGTTACCTAGAAATCGAAATCACACTTGTCCTTCACGGTCCAAAGTGGCCGATAACGTGGGACGTAACTATCTACACCTCTGGCTTTGAGCAATCAGTATTGTGTTGAATCCATTTGGTTGGCGGGAAAACGAGACTAAAAGTAAAACAAAGGACAGGTAAAGCAGTTTAATACGGACTTTATTTCCAAATTCACGTTTACAGCAAGGAGTATCAGTGTAAACCAATTATTAAAACACATTACGATAAGGACAATCACAACTGTCAAGCTAGAATGAAGAACCGCGATGAGAAGAGCAGAGGCGGGAAATGAAACTGAGGAGAAAAGGAGAGACCTTGAACTCGTGAACGGATTACAGAACCGTTGCTAAACACAACTAAAGGGCAGAATTACTTGAAAGACATTTTCCCCGTGCCACGTTTACACGGTTTATCTTTTAAAAGTCGTTTCTTCAGCCTTAACCCACTAGTCTAAATGCTCAGGTTTATGTTAGCAGCATGCTGTATTCAGGACGGCCATATCGGTATACAGCAATATCCGTCTGAAGCTTGTCGTTTTACTGATAATGTGAATTCTGGATGCAAATTTAACCGTTGTTTTACCTATGTGTTTCCTCCCCATTTCATTTAAACGCAAGATAGCCTATACATCTTAAGGAGTAACGTAGTTTGAGGCAGCACTTGCTTCAAACCAGTGCATTCACTTCCAAATGAGCGTAAAGCTGCAATGCACTGCAGGTTTAAATAAAAAGCCTAGTATCAGATCGTCTAAACGCATTCGTACATCTTTTTACATCGTCCACACAACACTATTAGAAAAAGAGTGCAACATAAACCTGGATTTTAGCAGGTAGCTTTGTTCCTTTTATCTTTCCTTCACTTCTTTCATGTTTAAATATTGGTTAACGCTATATTAAAGGTGATTGGACAGGGACGTGGTGACTGGCTACTATCAAGGAGACCATGGGTGAAGTTCATAGCATGCTGGGCAAATGTGCAGGGTGTGAGAGTTGTGGTTTGGACTGAAGGCTTTAGCACTGAGGGGAGCTCGGCTGTGTTAAATAATGTCTTATATTATACCAAATAAATCAGCTCTGTGCTGATGGAAAAGATTAAATCTGTACTGGACCGGAGTGAATCTTTGAAACAGGTTTCTGAAATGTAGCTGATGGAAACTGGGGAGGCACTTCTCAGCTGTCTGTTCTCAATATGAGATTTCTCTGTATGGTGTTTTTTTATTGAGTCTGATGTCCATTCATGCATTCTTTGGAAAACATTTTAAATGCAGAGGCTGAAATCCATCAATACAGAAGCATTGTTTGCCATTGAGGATTTGGGTCAGTTAACAAAAAGCTGATGGATGGTGCTTGTGCAGGGCAAACAGAGCTCAACAATAAGGATGGCAAAGTGATCTTCAGCTCTTTTTGACACTAACTCTTAGAATTGGTGCCTGATACCCTTTTTTTCTTTCTAATGTCATTATTGTTTAATCAACCTCTTATGTAGGCTACTGAAAATTAAAACATTTAATATGCCAAATGCTGTAGTAAAGTCATGCACTTATTGTCATTAAATGGTAGACAGTATCAGTTGATTTTTGCTTTTAATTTTTTAGAAAGCAGATGATGAAGTTAACGTAAAT
>CAIGQZ010016425.1:9996059-10014194 GCA_903798205.1 Danio tinwini
ATATATATATATATATATATATATATATATATATATATATATATAAAGAAAGTAGCATATTAAAAAGATACAAATTAGAAAAGTTAAAAGAATGGGAAACAAAGTAAAACATTTCATAAAATTGGCAATTACCATAACTAATGTTTTATAAGCCAAAAATAGGGACCACATATGTGACCATTGACCACAAAACCCATCATAAGTCTCATTTTTTTCCAGAATTAATAATCTTTCTATCAACATACTGTATGATTTATTAGAATAGGGTAATATTTGGCCAAGACACAACAATTAAAAAATCTGAAATTTAAGGGGTTCAGAAATATTGAGAAAATCACTGTTGTAGTTGTACATATGTACAAAAAATACAGCAATGCATATTTCTAATAAAAAAAGCTTTGGCTGTATTATCATGCAACATGATATTTACTTAATATTCTCTTTTGTATTGTAAGATATATATTTATTTATTTTTTAATCCTACAATATATTGTTGGCTATTCCCATAAATATATCCTGGTTTTGTGCTCCAGTGTCACATATAAGCAAGACATTACATTCAAAACATTGTCTAAATTGTCGGGCTCAAGAAGAAAAATCACAAGTATAGGAAATACTATGGATTTAAAAACAGCTTGCCTTGCAAATGCTATAATAATGAGCATGCTCGTGTTTTTTTTTTTAAGCGCTCAAGTCAATATCCATATCCCTTGGAGTTTATTCTATATAATTAACATCCTTAAACGTCTCCAATCTTCATCTGCAGAGGATTGTAACTTCACTCCAACAAGCGGAGGAACATGTCTGTAGAAGATGCATGCACTACACAGCAGCACTTCTGCAATGCAGCAACAACAGTCAGCAATCCAGGTGCATTACCAGGAGGAACACCAGGTAAGAGGAGATACTAACACTGGAGGATTAGGGCAAATGCATTCAAACTAGTTTTTAGCAAAGGCATCTAGATGGATGTCCTGGCCAAATGCATCGCCCGTGCAGGAATGCACAGTCTCTGAACTATAGCCAAACCTTCATGAATCTCTTGGCATCTACTGTAATGGCACAGCTCACATCTAAAGCAAAAGTCACTTTCCATTGTAATGCTGTATTTTAGCAGTCACCTCTTGCAGACATGATCAAAAAAAGAGCACAAGATCAAGAAAGACTTGCAAGATATCAGTAAAGTTTGCATGATTGTACTACTTGGGTAATGTTTTTGAATCTAGTGTTAGTAATAAATAATGCACGTTTGAAGAGCTCACATGCAAAAGCCTCATAATTGCCATCTGAAAATTTTATATATAATAAGAATTTTCACAGCCTTCCATGTTTATGTTTAGGTATTTCACTTTAAAGGCAGTGTAAAAGTAAAGGGCAAAGTAAAATTACTGAACCTACACACATTATACACACTTTAGAACAGGGGTGGGCAATTAATTTTCCAAGGGGCCACATTAGAATCTGGCGCGGTTTTAGAGGGTCAGACCAATGCAGTTAATTTGTTTTAAAGTTAAAATAAGAATCAATTTTACACAAAAAGTAATTTAAAGACCAGCATCACAATATCAACTTCATATAAATGAAGAACAAAGGGTTGTTTGTTTGATTGCTTCACTTTATTTAATTTGAATTCATTTATTCATTCATTTATAAAAAATATATATATATGTTCAGTGAGATAATTCCAGCCTGTTTTGGGCTGAACAAGTGCACAGAAGTCAGGATAAATGTGAGGTAGAAATGTGATGTAATGATCATCACTGAGAGAGGATCTGGATTTGTTAAATCATTAATCTGAGGTAATTAATCTACCTGTATTACTGTGTATTTCCATACAAAGTGTGAAGCTGCCTGGTTGGTTCCTGTCACATGACTCGTGGTTTGATTGCGGCACTCTGAAATGTTTAGATTTTTTTCAACTTACGGTGCCTGGAAAACGCGAACGTGACATACTGCATGTGCATCCCTTCATATGTGCTCACTGAACAGGCGAGTCTCCACTCAATTTAAATTAAATAAATACTTCATGCAGGCCGATCAAAGAAGTTCAGCGTTAAATGCCCAGGTCTGCTTTAGTGGAACGTTTTAGATGGCACTTCAAGGCTTTTGCATCTAACCTCTTCATTTACTATGTTAAATAATAATATATTCAGTTTTAACTATTTTGGTCATGTTGGAAAATGGGATAAATAAAAATAATACAGTGTTAAATTAATTGAACATTTTGGATGCCTAATGTCTAATTTTCCTTAAATTTAATCTCAACACATAAATAACTTGAAATATCCAAAGGGAAATGCACTAATTTCCAATAGTTTTATTGTTTTTACATTTACATTGTCATTTATATTCCTCATTTATGAATTTCTTTTATGATATATATCTAGTATTAACTACACTATTTCTCTGAGTGAGGATTTTTTAACCCTACTGGTTACTCACATTACCACCACCAGGAACATGCTTCATATTGTCTTTGGAACCACATCTAGACTGAACATTAGTCAAGTCGATCTTATGAACAATGGTCACCTGGAAAAGGACAAGGAGAGTCAAGAGTGTTAACCAGGTACTTTGAGCTGAGCTGCAGCTCCCTGGCTCTGCAAAGCTGTTTGTTTTCTTCTTAAAGACATCAAATTAGCTTGGCAAGCATTACTATTTCTTTGTATTAATATATTTGCTATGTGAGCTTGATTATTGCCGTTCTTAGAAATGATGCTAGTCTTATCCAGAATCCCAATATCCACTCAAAAAAATGATGTGACTGGCCTGTGTCCATTGCATGAGGTCAAAACGGACTCTTATAGCTTTACTGCACTAAACACTGCAGTTTTAGATTTTTGGTTTCAGACTAATTGTGTCCCAACGTCAGAAATTTTGACATGCATGACATTATTACCTTCCCGCCTCCAGGTTGGTGTTTGAGGTTCTCAGTAGAGCCAATCTTGGACTTGATGTTCTTCAGGTCAGGCATGGGTGCCACAGGAGCAATCGGGGCACGGGATCTCAGAGAGCCTGGTGATTTGGGTGGGGTGCGTACCACCGCTACCTTCTTAATCTGTTGTCCGGGAGTGGAGGACCGACTGGCGGGGCTGCTGCAACCACTGCGGTCTGGGGTTTTAGGTGAGTCGGCTGACAATGAGAAACAACAGAAGACCACAATGTTTTATTCTGTTTTTGCTTTTTTATTACACTATAGTGCAGGGGTAGGGAACCTATGGCTCGGGAGCCACATATGGCTCTTTGACCAAAAATATGTGGCTCTCCAGCTGTCTCTTTTCAATAATATTTTAAAGTTAAAAAAATTATAACCATCCTAGAAATCAATTTTCTATTGAAAATACAATTCCCTTGTTATTGTATTTTTTTACAGCAAAATGTATAAGAACTCAGTTTACAATAAAATGAAGTTTCAACCAATGTGCGCGTGTGGCGATGTTGATTAACTTAACCTCGCGCACGTAAATTTAACAAAATTCATGACAGGTGATGGCGAAAAGAAAAACAATTCTATATTGTCCTATCTTCATACATGGCGATGCGTCATATTTGATTATTTTTGAGTTGTGCATGGATACAAATAAAGGTTTCGTTATATACGCACACCCCCAATGGCTATTTAAAAAAACTCATTTGCCAAAAAAAAAAATCAGAAATGGCTCTTTGCTGAAAAAAGGTTCCAGACCCCTGCTATAGTGTATTGACCTATTATAAAGGCCTTCTAGCCTTCCATTGGCATGTTAATATTTACAAGCTTTCATGTAGTTTTGTTAATCACAAAACAATTTATAAATGTACTTGTTTGTACATAAATGTTTTTTATTGAGTTTAATACATCAGATTAAAGCTAAATAAATAACCTTTCCACCTTTGTAGTGATGTATACTTTTTTAGGATAGGGCAGTATTTGGCTGAGATATACATATTGTAATCTGAGTGTTCTAAAAAAATCGAAATATTAAGAAAATCACCTTTTAAGTTGTCCAAATGAAGTGCTTAGCAATGCACATTACTAATAAAGAAATTTTGTTCAAAATATTTACTGTATTAAATTTACTAAATATGATCATGGAAGCATGGAACATCATGGATAATGGAACATGATCTTTACTACCAAAAATGGAAATTTCCTTATTTACTCTTCCTCGAGAGGTTCCAAACCTTTATGGAAGATACTTTAAAAAAAGCTAAAATCCTGTAACCATTGATGTCTATAGTAGGGAAAACAAACGGTCAATGGTTACAGGTTTACAGTTTTCTTCAAAATATCTTATTTTGTGTTCAACAGAGTTAAATAATCTCAAACAGGTTTGGAACAAGTAAATTATGGCAGTATTTTTATTTTGGGGTAAACTGTCCTTTAATCTTATAAATTTTTGGCATAAGAAAAGGTATACATTTGATCCATAGAAGGGTCATCATGGCCAACAGTGCATAGTGTAGTAAAATATTTAATTGTTTTCTGGCCCAGGACTTTTTTTAATTTTTTTTATTTTACCTCTTTCAATGGACCCTGGTCCTGCCCTTCGCTGCTCCATCCGTGAAGCAGCTGTATTTCACAAATCAAAGTGGTACAAATCAGTCACATAAATTCTCTATAAATAGATAATTACTCCCTTGGGTGTTCACAACCCATTTAGCCACACAACCCAAATAGGCATACTGTATATTGTACTTCCAGAAGACTTGCAAAGCAAGAATGTGTTCACACTTTTGCATTTTGCCATTATATGTAGGTGAATACACTGAAATATATCCAGGTATTATGTTATAATTAATTGGTGGATTATTTGTTTATATGCAGCTATACTGAATGCTTTAAAATAGAGGAAATCAGGACTACATTTTAAAAAGTGTTTACATTATAACATTCAAGTTCCTTTTCAACCTGTTTGAAACGGAACTTAAATGGTGAGTCACCAAATATCCTTCTTTTTTATGGAACTAAATAAAGATTCATCTAAAAAAATTACCAGGGATTTTGGCACCAACTCCTTGGGGTTTGGCACCTGCCGTCTTCGTCTTTGCTTCTCCAGCCTAAAAAGGGACATTTAAAGCATGAACGAGCTAGCAGTAAATCTACTGCTATTTATAATCATTTCACAGTTCAAATGTAGTGATACGTAACCAAAATCCACCCATTCCCTTCTCTTTCTGTTCTGCCAATAAGGATGTAGATGTTGTGAAATGTCTCAGGTACTGGAAATACACCCTATTTTGAGTGGACTTTAAAGGGGACCTGTTATGCCCCTTTTTACAAGATAGCAAAATAAGTCTCTGATGTCCCTAGAGTGTGTATGTGAAGTTTCAGCTAAACTCCACAGATATTGTTTATAACTCTTTGAAACGGTCTTTTTTAGGCTTTGATCCAAATTGTGCCTTTTTTGCTGACTGTAGCTTTAAATTCAAATGAGACTGTGCTCTTTTCAAATGAGGGCAGAGCTAAAAACACCTGACTGTCAGTATAATGGCAAATTCAAAACAGGACTAATGTTATCTTTGTGAAAAACTGAAAATGTCAGGAAAAGGTCTCTTAGCAGAAGAGACTACAGTGTTCATTTGTGCATCTAAAACTCGCTGACAGTATCTTCATCAGATAAAAACCCTAATGACAGATGGCTGATTCTCACTCAGGGCTGTTTATGCTAATGAGGGAGAGATCGTCACTAATGGGCGGGGTGTATCCTTCCTACGATGACATGTATAATGTCAATCAAAGTGTTTCTGCAAAGTGTTTTTATTAAGTGTGATTATGAAAAAAATGTCATAAGAGGCTGGCTATATTCACACACTGTAGCACACAACTGTGTTTACCCCCCTTATAAAAGTGCTTTTTGCATAATAGGTCCCCTTTAATGCTGTAAAATGGTCATGAACTTCAGTGACTTTTTACTGCAGAGAATAATGGTTAGGGATGAGTGGCTGTACTCACTGTGGACCTGGACTCTCTTGTTCCTTGTCTTTTTACAGAGTTTGTCGAGGCTGGAGTGCTAAAGGGGCATGATGGAGCTGAAGGAGTGACTGAGGGCTTTATTCTGGGAATGCCTGTGACTGAAGACCCTCTTTGGGTGGGTCTAGCTTTTGCATGCTGTGTTGTGGTGGGTGTCTTATGTGTTTTTATGAGGGTGATACCAACAGTATAAAGCAATGGAGAAAAAAACAAATCAGTAAATAAACTGTAAAATACAACAAAATATAAACAAAATGATAAAAATGCAAATTAAATGCTTAACTGAAATCATTTAGATGAAGAAATGTCAAATTAATTGTAAACAAATGAAACAATAGTTTTTTTTCCCGCCATATTTGAACGAATCTGGCTACAGATGTGTAACTGTATTTCTTAGGAACCCACCAGTCATAATTACTGTACCTTTTTTTCAGGAGTTGCCCCTGCTCCAGCCTTAGCTATAAGAAATGAAGAAACATTAAGTGCAAGCACATATATTGACAGTTTTAGTGGCCTGAAATCATGACTTCCACTTATCAAGATGTCTATCTATGATACTTGATTCAAAAAAAGGAAGTTGATGTTAATGTGTTTAAACATCAGTGCTCAATGTGATTTATCAGCGGTGATGTCACCCAGAAGCAGCAGTTTTCAGTCTTGCATGTTTGTTTATGATAGACATTCAGAAACAAACATTTATTCAGAAATTAGAATTGTCATCATTTACTTACGTCGTCAACTTAGTTCCAAACCTTTTCTTTTTTTTTAATCACAGCTATATATAATATACAGTTGAAGTCAGAATTATTAGCCCTCCAGAATTATTAGCCCCCTATTTCTTTTTTTTTTTACCCAATTCTCTTTAAAGGAGAGAAGATTTTACTCGACACACTTCTAAACATAAAAGTTTTAATAACTCATTTCTAATAACTGATTAATTTTTTTTTCTTTGCCAGAATGACAGTATATAATATTTTACTAGATATTTTCCAAGATACTAATCTTTATCTTTAAGTGACATTTAAAGGCTTAATTAGGTTAATTAGGTTAACTAGGCAGGTTAGGGTTATTAGGCAAGCTATTGTATAACGATGGTTTGTTCTGTAGACTATCTAAAAAAAATAGCTTAAAGGGACTAATAATTTTCACCTTAAAAATGGTTCTTAAAAAATTAAAAACTGCTTTTATTCTATCCGAAACAAAACAAATAAGACTTTCAAAAGGGGGGCTAATAATTCTGACTTCAACTGTATATAATAATGTATTTTTTTCTGATGTAATTCTGGAGCTTTAGACGAGAAACAGAATAAATAGCTCCTATTCTAGTTTTTCTTGGGGATACATAAATTGATGAATCCAGTAAACACAACCACATCAAATTTAATCATAACGTGAAATTCTCTTGTCCTCTATTTTAATGAACAAAAGTAAGTGATGACAGAAATTGTAATCTCTGATAAACTATTTCTTAAAAGGCTTTTTGGCATCGTTTGATTTGCAGGAGACCTTGTATTTTTATTACAGAGAATATAAAGAATGAAGAGTATTTTAACCTTGTACAGGGAAAAACAGTCAATTTTCTTGTATTGAATTAAAAACCAGTGCTTGCAAGGCAGAAAAAGAATAATGTTCAAGTTTTTAGCTTAGGCTTTAAGCTTTAGATCTATATAAATAAAATGTGCCATCAGAGCTGTTATTGTTATTGTCATAACACTGAATACACTTTTTTTGGCTTTGAACACCAAGAACCAAAGTTGGGCCCTTTTTTTGCAGATGCAGTGGTTGATGTAGTTATAAGTAAGAGAAGACCCATTAAATTTTAATATAGAAATTATGCAAGACCAACTGCATTTTAATATGTAAAATCATGCAAGATAGAACACCAACTGGAATATAGTATTTAAACATTGCACTGTAAAAATTGCTGGAAGCCACACAATTGATTTGTGTTGGGACAACATAAAGGATTTAAGTTTCTTTAGTTTTTACAAGTTTAAGTGGATTGAACATAAAACAATTAAGTTGTCCTAACAAAATCTCAAGAATTTTGTTTCCGCTTATAAGTTTGAGCAAGGAGCCATTTTTTTTGAGTGTGGCTTCATCAAAGTCAGTTTTAAATGCTTGAAAATATTATTAAAGATGAAGTAAAATGCATATTTCCTTAGTTTGTTTGTTATTTGATTTGTTTGTATTGTTGAAAATTGACATTTCTGTAGAAAGAATAGTGTAATGATTCTGAAATAGTGTATCAGTAGTGTTACCTTGCAAACATGGCTTGCTAGAATGCCTTATGATGGCTTGCAATAATGAATACATCACAATATTAATTGATTTTGTCTGATATTTTTATAAGAGACGTCTGCACAACTGCAGGGGACTTTTAGAGAATATTTGTCTTGAAACCCACAGCAAATGCTGACCTTCTCCTTTCAATACATGTTATAGTCAAAACCCCATCAGCATGGGTCTTTGGGTCTATTTAAATGTTTTAAAAAATGGACATCTCTGGAATAAGAGTATACCCACAAAAGAATTGCACAGTTTTGTGAGTGATACATTCAACATTCATGCACAGGTGACATGCAATACAAAGGGTCAGGTGAAGACCAGCAATAACGCACAATGCAGAAAGTTAGTCACAGACAAAAGCAGAATAACACTGACCACACACAGAGAGGGGAGGAGAAAAGACGAGACACACAGGGCACAGAAGATCGAGAGAGAGAGAGATTTTGTGGCTACAAGCAGCCCGTTTCTTCAACTGAACACATTCTTATTTGAGTGTGCGCTTTTCAGAAAGGGTGCTGCAAAGTTCTACTCATCTACTTTAAAAGAAGAAAAGGGAAGAGGAAATAAAAAGATCTGTGTGGGGTTGGAAAGGACAGAACAGAAAAACAGACCTTTGGATGGGACACTTGCTTTTCTGGCCGGAGCAGCATCTTTAGAGGGAGTTTTCTGAAGGTTAGGAGCAGTTTTGGGGGAAGGAGTGGCAGCAACTGTAGAGACAGGTTTCTTAGTTTTTTTTGCTGGAGCTTCTTTGATAGGAGCTGCTTTGCTTAGTGGTTTTGTTGAAGGGACTTCGGCACTGGGTTTAACAGCATCTTTAGCTTTGGTGACAACAGGTTCTGGTATGGCAACAGGTTCTAGTATGGCAACAGATTCTACCTTTTCAGTTTCTACTTCGTCATCATCGCTCGTCTCCAGGTATTTCTCCTGACTGACCTCTTTTGTTGTATTAGAATCTAGATGTTTCTCTGCCCTAAGCTCTGTCTTCGGTGCAGCAACTTCTTGGGATAATAGAGGAACTGGGGTCTCATCCTCTTCTTGTTCTGGTACCTCTGCTTCCTCTTCTTCCTCTTGCGTATCTGTCTGAAAGTCCCTTAGAGATGATTCCTCTTGGGTTGGGTCAGCAGCAGCACTGGGTGTAAGAGGTGAGCCTGGATCTGCCCTGCAGGAGTCTGGGCTTTTGCTTTCCGGTGGTGTTTTATCAGAGCTGCACTCCCAGCTCACAGGACCACCCGGATGACCAGGATCCTGAGGTTCTGTGTAGTCGAACGACAGGCCACGTTTCTTAGCTTCCTCTGGGGTCATGGGAAGGTGAATAGGAATATCCTCTTTCTGGGTTATTAAGTCTGGGTTGACGGAACTGCTCACTAAGGAAACTCTCGTTTGTTCCTCTTCTTCATCACTAAGTTCACTCACTTCTTTGTCCTCATTTTCATTCTCTTTCATGTTGACAGTGCATTTAGGATCTGCTCCAAATCCAGGTGAACCAGAAAATCTTCTCTCAGATTTCTCCATTTCATATTCCTTCTCCTCTTCAGATCCACTGGGACTATGATGGTCGGAAATCTTATCTGAAGGACTCCTCTTCATCTGGCTGTCAAAGCCTGTGATCCCTGAATTCAGGCCATCAGCAAGGGTCACCGGGAGTGGATGTGGCGACACTGGAGACTCCCGTGGGCTTACAGAGTTCTCTCTTTCCCCATTCTCTCGCTCTCCCTCCCCATCCACTGATGCCGCACTGCTCCGGCCACTCTTTGGCGGACTTCCGGGTGTTAAGGCTTCTGATGACGTGGAAGGCAGAATTATAGGAACAGCCACAGACAACACTGCAGAATTAGCAACACTCAACCACCCTCTCTCCACAGTCAACATTAGAAGCAAAGAAAGAAAAAGAATCAAGGAACTGAAAGGAACTAAAAGCACAGAACCACATAAGGAGCCTGAACACAACACAGAACACAAGTCTCTGTTTTCATGGCAGTTAAACAATCCAAAAATCTGTTGTACACACTAAACTTTGAGTTGAAAGCACATTTATGTATGCAATGCTTGATAATCTGTATTACCAAGCAAAATTACTTGTAAAAACGGGCAAGTAAAGGGGCAAAATGAGAGATCAGTACAGTAGGATCAAGGGGCTCTGAGATCAGTGCTTATAAAAGTGCCTTTTCACTCATTCATTCACAACAACATCAATAAAACAATATATACTGGCCAATCAGACCACAATGGACCATAACATCTCTGTGAGCTTCAGTGTGTAAAGCACTGATGACTGGTAGCAAAATGACCGGTGAAGCAATGATTTGGTGCACTGTACACTTGCAAGTGTCATTTAATGCACAGATAGAACTTAAGGATCTGATCTGAGCAGTAAAATGCATGTTCTGCATTGGGCTGTGAATGCATTTGAAGCACTTTCAATGCATTCAATAATAACTACATGAAAGCCTCATTGTTCTCAAACATTTCGTTTCTCAGATACAGTGATGCGATATGGAGCCAGTATAAACAGATTTAATTAGAACAAATATCAAGTGATTTCCTTTGAAATCTCATGTTTGATTTATTTTTTTTGTTTTGTTTTTGTTGCATGTTTGCGCAAGCAGTAAATGATTTGTGGTGGTTTATGAGGCCAATGCAAGTTTGTCTACATGTAAATCCTCTGAACTTTTACACTGCAGGTGGATTAAGGGGTGGTGGTCCCCCATACCTTCTCCAGCTCCTGCTGTCCTTCCTGACACATCAAAGTTGTGTGATCACATGGAAGCAAGTTAAGAAATCATATGGGACACAGAAGACATAAACAACAGTGCTGAGAATTCATTGCCCAGTTCAGTAGGTTGATCTTAGTACAACTTAGTAAATACTGTCATTTAAACATGCTAAATGTATAGGAGCAGCTCTCGGATAATGTATATTAACATTCATTAGTTTTATTTAAGTTTTTCTCTATATTTTTAAGTGTATATGAAATTAGTGGGGAGTTTCTGTGTGGTGGTGCTTTGATTTTTTTTTTTCCCCCACAAGTCTAAATACATGGTATAGGTGAATTGAATAAGCTAAATTGTCTGTAGTGTGTGTGTGAATGAGTGTGTATGGATGTTTCCCAGTGATGGGTTGCAGCTGGAAGGGCATCCCATCCCATAAAACATATGCTAGATAAATTGGCGGCTCATTCCCTTGTGGTGACCCCAGATTAATAAAGGGATTAAGCCGAAAAAAAAATTAATGAATGAGTAAACCTTATGTAAGACTTGAAGCCAAACAAATGCAAAGAACTGCCATGTAAAGTGAACTTAGTCGCAATTAAAGTTGCAGAGCCATTTCAGCTGCATCAGCAGCATGTTTTCTAACATGAAATATTTACCCGATGCCTAATGGTAGCCTAATCCATTTACATTACCCCCAGCTTCATAGAACCACAGCATGCGCATATTGTACGTAACGCTATCTTAATGTCTTTTTCTCAACAGCTAACTGCTAATTCCCTAACAAGATCGATGAGTCTGTGGCATTGGGAGGTAAATGATAAATGAAGCTCATCTTGAAGTCCATTCGCCCAGACCTTGAACTTTTGTAAGGTAATTATTTATGATGTGATGGTAAAAGAAGATGGTATTCTGTTTTTGTTTTAATGTAAACTGTAATTACTTTACTTTAAAGTAATACATTGCAAGCTAATTTATGGAGTCAATCTAGTGCCATATATACTTGCGTTGCAAACAAAAAATAAAGTATTGAGAAAAAAAATTATAAATAACTGCAAATCTCCAAAAATCGCAAAGCGAAAATTTATTTTTGAGAAAGAAAAAATAATTTTGCTGACAAAAATAAAGAACTACAAAGGAAAAAATTAGTTTTGCGAAATAAAAATGAAATTTGCAAACAAAAAAGAACTGCAAAAAAACCCTGAAATATTTGCAAAACTATTACAATGCTCATTTGATATGAATTTCAGTCAACCGTGAGTTTGCGATGCTGTTTTCACTTTGCACTTCACATCTCTGCGCGTTTCACTTTGTGGATCTGATTTTACAAGAGGGCGGAGTCAAGGGAACTTGGACGTACAGCAAGCCCGGACCTGCCACTATTTAAGCAACATCATCATTTGCTTGCCAACTGCTATAAAACTTTGAAAGAAGAAGCAGAAGCATGGCTGAGCAGAGGCACATGAGAGAAGTTCAGGTATGTTTAAGGCTGCATTTACACTGCATGGTTCAAGTGACGCAATTCCGATTTTTTTTCTCCCATGTGGCACAGATCGGATATGGCCAATGTACCATTAAGCAAAAAAAATCACATGGATTCTGATTTATTTAAATCAGATTCAGGCCTTGTTCATATGTGGAAATTTATCTGATATGAATCTCATGTATGCCCTCGTGTCTGCAGTGTAAGCAGCACGATTGATTTCACCTGTCAATGCGAGTTGCGCATCAGTAAAAACCATAGCGAATGACATCAAGTCTGACGTACATACACAAGGACTAAAAAAACACTTTTATATTGTCATGTAGAGCAAGTATTTAAGTACTTTAATGAGAGAGAGCAGGAGAGTGCAATATCCGCCACGTAACAAATGTAAACTAATATAAAACTGATGCATAAATCACACCATGGACATTACATTAAAATGCCTACTGGTTTAAAAAGACCTAGATTAAAAGAAGATTGCCAAATGAGAACTTTTCTGTCACAAACTATAGTAAAACAACTTGTCAAAAAGAAAAAAAAGAAACTGCAAACAGATTAAACAAAGGAACAGAGAAAAGAGTGCTGTTTTATAATCAGCTGTCAGTCAGTGCCCGCTCTTTTTTTTTTTTTTTTCCTGGTCATTGCGCCTTTGCTGTGTGCTGTGAATGCAGATAATCGCATACGAGTCATGTTTAAAAGATAATGTAAGCTGGTCAACAAAAAAATCGGATACAGTCACAAAATCAGAATTGACCATCAAGATCTGCATTATAAATGCATCCTAATTGATAGTTAGTTGATAGTAGCCCCCATGTCAAACCAGGGCCACAAAGTGAAACACACAGAAATGTGAAGTTCAAAGTGAAAACAGCATCACAAACTCACGGTTTACTAAAAAGCAAATCAAAATGAGCATTGCAATTGACTGAACAGGTTTTGTAAAGGCAATGCTATGAAAAATGTTTAGCAAATATATATAGTTTTTTTGTTTTTTTTTGCAAATATTTTAGTTTTTTTGAACTTCTTGATTATTTTTTTGTTTGCAAATTTCATTTTTATTTTTCAAAATGTAATTTTCCCTTTGCAGTTCTTAATTTTTGTTAGTAAAATTAAAACATTTTTCTCAAAAATAATGTTTTTAATTTTATTTATTTATTTATTTATTTATTTATTTATTTATTTATTTATTTATTTATTTATTTATTTATTTATTTTTTGCTCAATACTTTGTTTGCAAAACTTTTATTTTGCAAGTATATATGGCCCTAGATTGATTCCATACAAATATTAAACTGTATGAATTTGCAGCTTTCCTGTTGAGAAGTACAGTGCCATGTGAGTGCTCCACATACACTGAGATGTGTGAAGAACATATGAACACCTCTGTAGTGTAAAGTACAAATATGTGACATATTTAGGTCAGAAAGAGATTAGAACTACAATATATTCCAAAATATTAATAATATATTGAGCTATTATCATGATTAACTAATCTATACTATAATTATTATTATATACATTATTATCAAATTATTAAACCCCCTGATTTATTATGCCCCGTTTATTTTTCCCCAACTTCTGTTTAGCACATTTCTAAACATAATAGTTTTAATAACTCATCTCTAACAACTGATTTATTTTATCTTTGCCATGATGACAGTAAATAATATTTTACTAGATAGGTTTGAAGACACTTCTATACAGCTTAAAGTGGCATTTAAAGGCTTAACTAGGTTAATTAGCTAGGTATGTTAGGGTAATTAGGCAAGTTATTGTATAATGATGGTTTGTTCTGTAGACTATAGAAAAAATATATAGCTAAAATGGGCTAATAATTTTGACCTTAAAATGTTCTTCAAAAAAAAAATTGCTTTTATGGTAGCTGAAATAAAACAAATAAGATTTTCTCCAGGAGAAAAAATATTATCAGACATACTGTAAACATTTCCTTGCTTTGTTAAACATCATTTGGAAAATATAAAAAAAAAATAATAATTCAAAGGGGATTTAATAATTCTGATTTCCACTCTACCATGCTACTGTATTATCCTGGTCACGGCACCGACAGGTACATCCATATAAGCCATTAGTGATTCAAGTGCTTGTCTAATTTACTCACTTACCAAATGGATGTTCTGAGCATTACTATGTAGTCTAGTATTTATCTTGCCCGGAACTTACATCCTCCTCTTATACAAAAAGGAAGGGTGGAGTAGACCTGCCTAATTGCTCTTTGACTAATATTCTGGGCTTTTACTGACCTTGAATCCTTTAAAGTGTTCCTTCCTATTGCAACTGCATTTTACAGCCTTGAAGGCATGCAATTAGCTTTCAGTGCAAATTTTCAGCATATCACAATATCAGCGACAAAAACTACTCAACTGTGTTTCCAAAAAGCTTCTAAGAACATGGCAAGGTCACTGCTGAGAGGTTCCAGGCTTATTGCTGGTCCAGAAAAGTCAATGAAACTGTCAATATTGACAACATACGCACCGTGCTTAGTGCTTTTTGGAAATAGTAAGCAAGGCGTAGAGTCTTGTTAATGTTAAGGTTCTCATGGGTTTTCTATCACTTTTTTTCTTGTTTATTCTCCTTACATTTGTTTTGTTTTTAATAGATTTACATTTATACATAAGATTGGTCTTCAAAATGACTTAAAAGATTTAAATGTCCATGGAAACCTTGTTGTCTGAAGAATAACAAGAACAAAACTTGAATTTTAAATGGATAGTTCACCCATAAATGAAAATGACCTCATTATTTACTCTTACTCATGAAGTTTTAAACCTTTTGCTTCTGTTGAACACAAGAAGGTTGTTGTTAGGGCTGAAATTCAGTTTCGATTTCAATTTTCGCTTCTAACGATTCTAAAAACACTTTAATGTGAGAGCTTTAATGGTCAAATACATGCAAATTTGTGTCAAAACGTGGTGTTTAGTGATTATTCATATTAACCCTCATTTATGTCATAAACAAATGAGTTGAGAATCAAAAGACATGTGAAAGTGAAACCATAAATCAGAACCGTACTGCTATTAAAGTGACGAAAGGACAAAATCTCTCACTGCTCTTGACGGAAGGACTTTTGTAGCTATATTTTAAGTGTTTTTCTTACAATGAAGATGCTTAAAGCACAGTTTGTTTCATATTTTTTTCTATTGTATTTATTTCCCCTTCCTTATTTACAGGGAGGAAAATAACTGTTGAAGTCAGGAAAGGAAGGAAAATACAGTTGAAGTCAGATACACTTCAATACAGTTAAAGTCAGAATTATTAGCCTTTCTGAATAATTAGCGGCCCTTTATCCCCCAATTTCTGTTTAATGGAAAGAAGATTTTTATTCAACCCATTTCCAAACATAATAGTTTCATCTGCAGACTATAAAAAATATATATTTCAAAAGGGGGCTAATAATATTGACCTTGAAATAGTTTTCACAATATTTAAACCTGCTTTTATTCTAGCCAAAATAAAACAAATAAGACTTTCTGCAGAGGAAAAAATATTATAGGAAATACTGTGAAAAATTCTATGCTCTGTTAAACATCATTTGGGAAATCTTTCTTTAAAAAAAAATCACAGGAGGATGAATAATTTTGACTTCAACTGTATATCTTTTTGAATAATCGTGTTAACTATTATGACCAAAATAACCGTGATTATGATTTTTACCATAATCGAGCAGCCCTAGTTGTTGTTTGTAAAAATGTTGTGAAAATGTTGTTTGCTTGCTCCCATCGACTTCCATAGTAGGGAAAAATTACTATGAAAGACAGTGGGTGCCAGCTACAAGCATTTTTCAAAATATTTTCTTTTGTGTTCAACAGAAAAAAGAAACTCATAAAGGTTTTAAACCACACGAGAGAGAGAGTAATGATTTTAAATTTTGGGTGAGCTACTGTACATAGGCAATAAAAGAAAAAACCACATAACAACCCCAAAGGGCTCTCCATTAGAAATCAAAGCGCAGAGGAAGAAAAGCAGCAGGTGCTAATGATAATTGCGAAATTTGGATCTAGCACTCTCATTTGTCCATTGTCAAAGAGGGAAATATGAGAGGCTGGTTTTCATCACAAAAGTATTATTATTCATTTGATTTGTACTACATGGTTGTACTGCATCCTTGGGAAATTAATCAGCACTGCAGCCAAATTGCAGGTTAAATCAGTAGCATAATGGGATCAAAATAAGTTGCTGTATGAAGCTAAGCAAAAAGCAGATTTGTAAAGCCAAGATGAGCAGCACAATTGTAGTTCATACCCAATTGCTCATCTTTATCAAAGGACGGCTTGGGATCGGAGTCTTCTAAAACAGGCTTTTGGGTGGTCACTTCAGGCGTTGGTTCATGTGTCTCCTCTAAGAGAGAGCGATGAACTTTTAGTTTAGACAGCAGAGTACTGATGTGGTTCACATGGCATAATAAAACTTTTCTTTAGGGCAGTCTATTTGCTCGCAGTCTATTTGCTTCTAGGTGTAGGATAAAGTACACTGGTGCTTTGATGCACCTGTTAGTACACTCCTGAGACGAGAGCTGTAACATTCCATCATAATAGGTAAACAAATGTACTCAATGCTAGCATCAGGCAATTTTTTTTACTTTATTTGATAAAATGTGTTATGTTAGAGACATTCTGCTTCACTGACTTCTGCCAGCAGAATGGAGCCGGATTTTGGGTTGCTGGTGGATGAGGTTTCATCTGTGCTTTGTGAGGAAGCCTGGGGCTTGCTGAATGCTTGTCAGTTGCGCCAGAACAATCCAAAGCGGGTAAGACAGATTAATCTTTTTTTGTAAACTAAGACCCATTTCATCATATCTAAGCCTCATCCAACTATACATTTTGCAAAACAATCTATGACCATGTTATGGAAATCTCTGAATTATTGTAAACACACAATGCAGGCAAGACAAAATGTCTGATAGATGCTTTTCATTATTGAACTTTATTTTCCAACTGTTGAAGATAGCTCAAGGCTTATCCAAGTGTGTTCCATGGTTGTCAAAATGGTCCCACGTGTTTTTAACAAAGAAATAAAAGTATTTTCCCAAGACTTTTCGATTTGTTTTTAAATTGTTTCCGGATTCACAGAGAAATTTCTAGCCAATCAAATGTCTTGAGCATAGACAAATGATTTGGAAAATCGTCACCTTAGAATTATAAGGTTCAATCTGACATTTTTGTCAAAATTGAGTACATATTCTTATCAAATGACAATTTATTTACATTGTGATTTTTTTTTTCTTTTTTTTTTAAAGTTGTTTACATTTTAAGACTCTATAAGGTTTTTTCTGTGAGCCAATAAGCACCATTCAGGATCAGCTTTCTTTGACATTTCACCAGACTGCTCTATTGGCAGCGGGAAATACCAGAAAGAAACACAAAATCAGTCAACTAAATAATGCTGCACTACAAAAAAATGAGAAGAAACCTGAAAAAAAAATGTGTGTAAATGTGAAATAAGAATAAAGTTAGAATAAATTTTTGACATTTAGATGAAATGTTCAGTTTAGATGAAATGTTCAGTTATTAAAAAATTTAATATTTTAAATGTGAAGTATTTTTTATTTGTAGTCAATGTATGTAGTCAATGCAATATTTTTCAGTGTTTAAAAAAATGATTTGCTCATTGTCTGTTTTCTTTTATAGGCTTTAAATTCAATATTAAGCTTTAATAGGCAAATACTTAATTTAATGCATGGGACA
>CAIGQZ010016425.1:10019194-10050413 GCA_903798205.1 Danio tinwini
AAGGTTCTATCTGCATTTGCCCTGTTTATTTTACCCCAATTTGCAAATGTAAGAGAATTTTAATAATTTACATTTAGAATACGTTTAGGGTCTCTGTCATGTTAATGCATAAAAGAGAACTGTTACACACACATTGTTAGCTATATGGAATGCAAAAACTTTGAAGCTCATCATCTCAAAATCATTCAGAACGCAGATAGAACCTTATAATAGCCTTATAAGATGACAAAATGTATATTGTACATGGATATTTGTACAAAATGTTCAATACACTTTTGAGATTTAATTATAAATTAAAACTTTTATTATATAACATTTTATAAGGTTTCATTTGATAAGATTATGTAAGACATTGCATGATTTTTCCCAAAACTGGAAATAAAGTATTTTCCCATAGGTATCCTTAATCTGGTTTCTATCGCAGACTTGTTCAAAACTATTTTCTAAATATCGATTTAAATATATATATATATATATATATATATATATATTTCTTAATAAAAGGATTTCTGTGTATGTGGAAAATAAAGTCCAACAAATAAATTCTACATGACATTTTGCTATTAACCCGAATGAATGAACATCTCCACAGACATCTGAAACCAACACATGGCTGAGTGATTTCACCATCAGCATATGTGTAAGGTTTCCCAGTATGAGACGAGACATGAGCAAGAAACACACTGCCATGAGTATCACTCAGCTTTTGTGCGCTTTGTGGGGAGTTTATTTGTTTGTCTTTACATAGAACAGCAACTACAATATTTATCCTTTATACAAACCTTTCACTGGACCCTCACCTGCTCCCATATATCCCGCTGTCCCATTCTTCATGTCTCGTTGATGGCCGTCATTGATGGTCATGTTGACTACACCAGATGCTATGTTGTTGCCAGGAGAGTCACCCACCTGTCCAGAATTCATGTGGTCCTGATGGTCCATTTTGAGATGATTTTAGTCTGTGGAGGTAAAGCAGAACAAAATCATTGGGGGTTAATGAATGAAAGTGTATGTGGTTGAGTTTGGTGGTTGGGTTGTTTGTTTGTTAAAAAGTAACCTTTATTTAACTATTATAAAACTATGCATAATGTTAGTTGAGTTTAAAAGAGCGATTTGCTCCAAAAAGAAACATTAAATTTGGGCTAAGTTCACAATGCAGGCAAATGTGGCCCAAATCTGATTTTTTGCCCAAATGTGACTCCAATCTGTTTTAGCTCATGACAGCAAAAACTGCGTAGAATCTGATCTTTTCAATTTCGATTTGTGCCACTTTCATATGTTTTGCAATGTGACCGCAGTGTGAATAGTTATGTCTGAATTAATGCGACTTTTATGTCATTTTCGATCAACATGCATCATCATTCTCCATTTGCACATACTAAAAACATCCACTTCCTCCTACATCAACTACACTACATCAGTGTGTTGGTCATGGCTGTTCTCTGAAGTGAGCAATAGGGATGGCTGACTTGAAACTGACGTTTCGACACTGTATCGAGATCCCCTAGCGCAAGTGTTTTGAAACACTGCACCGAAGCATGATCCGAAACACCCAGGTCACGTGACTAAGATGATTCGAAGCATTGCTTATTTCAGAAGCGTTTTGAGACCTGCCGACTCTGCATTTGACTGACAGGGCCAGAATAAAATCTGACTCATGTAGCCTAGTGGACCGTGCGTGTGCACAAAGTTACTGTGCTGCAAATAGCTTTTGGGTTAGAATCCCGACTTGTAAAAATACTCCATAATTATGATTTTATGTATTTTATTTAATAATGTTACTGTTTTATAGTGAAGTCTAGATAGGATACAGCTGCGGATTCGCCCTCAATATAGCATCATTTTTGTAACACTGTATAACATAATTATTATTTTTACAGTACTGTGATAGTTGGGTTTAGGGTTGGGGTAGACGTTAATAAAATACTATCAATTTTTTTTATAAATAATATAAATAATTCTTGTTAACTTCCGACCGCAACCGTATCTGATCTAGCAACAACTCTGTTTTATGACCAAAACAAAACATATTTATTCACAAAGTTCATTTGGATGTCAGACCAGAACAGAGCATTTAAAACCTAACTTCTATAGCTGCAAAACCCTGGATTCGAACCCATTAGCTATGCATGCTAGTCAGGAACTCACACCGCTTCACTAAATCATTTGAAGCTTCAACTCTACAACGTGGGGTTTAATACCTCAATTTGCTTAACTGTTTCTTTGCTGAAGCTATTCCAGAGCAATACATTAAAAAATGACCACTAGGTGTCACTGTAGAGTGAGGTTTCGAAGCTTCGACACATTTGCTTCGACTGTTTCATGAAGCCTCGCTTTGCCCACCACTAGTGAACAATCACAGTGGTGTGATTAGATTGTAGAGCAAATCGCATGATCAGCTGCTAAATTCAAATCTGCTTTCCCACAAGGTCTGGCAAAAGATGTTTCATGCTTGTCATGATCATAATATATCAGTATATATTATTTAAGGTTTCATACATTTTACATGATACACATTAGTACTAGTAAAACAATCATTTATGCTTCCTAAAATACACAGCTGTTGTTTGTGAAAATGACAATAATAACCATATTAAACAGTCTGACATCTTGCCTAAAACACCATACAGTGTACACATTATGTACATAATTAGAAAGTTCACACCATGTTTAGGACCATGAACAGATCACCATAAACAAATGTGCTCAAAATCAGATCTGAGTAAATTATTTAATTTTAAGCAGTAAGCCTTGCAGTGTGAACACGTTTGTTCCTTCCTTCCTTTCTTCATTTGTTCTTTCCTTCCTTCATTTCTTCCTCCCTTCATTTGTTTCTTTCTTCCTTCCTTTGTTTCTTCCTTCCTTTTGTTCCTTTATTTCTTCCTTCATTCCTTCCTTCTTTTCTTCGTTCGTTCATTCCTTTGTTTGTTCCTTCGTTCGTTCCTTCGTTCCTACCTTCCTTCCTTTGTTCCTTCCTTTATTCCTTCCTTCTTCTTCCTTCATTTGTTCCTTTGTTTCTCTCTTCCTTCTTTCATTCCTTTTGTTTCTTCCTTCATTTCTTCCTTCCTTCATTCATTCCCTCCTTCCTTCGTTCTTGCTTTCGTTCCTTCCTTCATTTATTCCTTCCTTTCTGTATTCCTTCATACCTTCTTCCTTCCTTCGATTCTTACTTTCTACGATTCTTCCTTCCTTCGTTCCTTTCTTCCTTTCTTCGTTCCTTCCTACTTTCCTTTATTCCTTCCTTCTTTTGTTCCTTTGTTTCTTTCTTCCTTCTTTCCTTTTGTTTCTTCCTTTTGTTCTTTCAATTCTTCCTTCCTTTCTTACTTTTGTTCCTTCATTTCTTCCTTCCTTTTTTCCTTCAGTCCTTCATACCTTCATTTGTTTATTCTTTCCTTCCTTCCTTCATTCCCTTCTTTCTTCCTTCCTTCCTTCCCTCCTTTCTTCGTTTGTTCCTTCCTTCTTTCCTTCTATTGTGTCTTCCTTCCTTCCTTCCTTCCTTTGTTCCTTCTAAATAAGTGGCATATCCATGAAAACAGTTTTGATGCAGGACAGGTTTTTAGAAATACGTCTTATAACATTTATTATAACAGCCAAGATCACAGCAGTGGATGAACATGTCTGAAATTCAGATATTAGGAGACAGTTTGCAAATCTGCACTCAAGGACAAGGTCATTTTTAAGTGCCATGAATTAATCAAATGGAGGTGGATTTTCCTGGAGGATTTCTGCTTTTCCTGTAAACTGTTTATTCTTGTTGGAGTGTATTTTTTATGCTCATGTCCATATAGAAAAGCCACCTTTTACACAAAGAAATAATGTGTTTGATAATAACAACTACAAAGCATTCATTCATTCATTCATTCATTTTCCTTTCGGCTTAGTCCCTTTATTAATCTGGGGTCGCCACAGCGGACTGAACCGCCAACTTATCCAGCACAATTTTTACGCAGCGGATGCCCTTCCAGCTGCAACCCATCTCTGGGAAGCATCCACACACACTCATACACTATGGGCAATTTAGCCTACCCAATTCACCTGTACCGCATGTCTTTGGACTGTGAGGGAAAATGGAGCACCCGGAGGAAACCCACGTGAACACAGGGAGAACATGCAAACTCCACACAGAAACACCAACTGACCCAGCCGAGGCTCGAACCAGCGTCCTTCTTGCTGTGAGGCGACAGCACTACCTACTGCGCCACTGCGTTGCCACAAAGCATTTCGTAATTTCATATCTATATTTAAACAGCTCTGTGATACAAAGTCAGCATATCTGCCATGGTGAATGCCACAAAGAAAGAGCCAATAGACTACAGGAAACAGCAGGCCAGGACAACAGGAAGTAGTAAGAGACCTCACTTCCTTAAGAACAGCTTCTGGTATATAGCTACTTAACACTGAAAAATAGATTCGCCAATAATGTACATGTTCTTATTTATAGGTAAAACCAGCATCTGGCAATAACTCTACCATACATAGAAGTTACCAGAACCTGTCATCTAGTGAACAGCACAGGACGAGATGTATGAAGGTATTAAATGATAGATTGATGGCACTGGAATTTCCTTTTCTCTTAAAATACACTCTGTATCCTGTCCTTTTACTTAACGTTCCTGATATGCCGTGTGTGTGCATCCTGCTAGAAGTAAAATGGAGTTTTCCTTTCAGCAGTTCTGCTCTATGCTTTGTACAAGATCAAGCCAAACTCATGTAGTCCCAACAGAGCTATTAGTAAATCCACACTTGATACAGTACACCAACGTCCATCTCTTTCACACAGGATGCCTATAAACAAGAATTACATTAGTGTCAAAATGGATTAGGTGCAACATTGTCACATCCCATAACCAATTTTTTTTGTAGTTGTCGATGAGCTGCGTTTACGTAATCGGACACCTCAATGTGTTGTTCTCTGAGATTCCACATCGGAAGGTCATCTAAATGTGGGGGTCATTATGAAAACTAAGTTGTTTCAGGCAAGAAGTGCTGTGGTGCTGAAAATAGTGCCAAAGCTGCAGGGGTGGGTTTTCATTTGTCAATTACATCATCCTCAAAGTCAGCAGTGACCAGCAGGGAGGAACAGTATCACAAGCCAAAATGGCTTTTTAAAGAGAGAGTTCATCCAAATATAATTTGTCACCATTTCCAAACCCGAATGGATTTGGTAGAGTTGGAAGAAAAATAATTGGTCTTTGGTCTATAGCTTGGAAGCTTTGTTGCCCCTGACTCCCCTGAACTACACTGTCTCAATTATCTATAAACTTCTGAGTGAAGCTGCTTTGACCCAATCTACATTGTAAAAGCGCCACACAAATAAAGATAAATTGAATTGAATAACTCAAGAGTGTCAATACTTGCTCCAGGAGAGACACTGTTCTCCATATTTTGTCTTTTACTCATCATAACCAGCTATTAAAGCTCTTACTAAACATTCTAGAAATGTCCATTCAGGCCTATTTTCATACAGGTCATTTGAGGCAAGCTGGAGCTAAATTCTGCTGGACAGTGGCCCTCCAGGACCATGTTTGGACACCACTGACCTAATCTCAGCCTCAGATGTTACATGCATGGACCACTGGCAAAGAGTCAAGTTACACAAAATAAGAAACAGTGTGGGAGTTTTAAAGTAATCAAACTGGTATTCATGGGACTGCCTTTCAAAGTGTAAAGCGATTTCCCATTCCAAATCGTCAGCGCTGTTTAATGCATTAAACTAAGACAAATTAACTCTATGAAGTGAAACATCAGCTTCAGTGTTACCCAAGTTTCTCGTCACCTTCAATCATATTCGTTGAGTGAAGGGGTTACATTATGGCGCATTCATTAAAGCAGTCCTTGTCTTTGCTGACCAGCAGCCTTTAAATAATCCCTGTTCTGAAACGATTGAAATACCATCATTAGCCAATGCAATAAAATGGTCTTTAAATGACAGTAATATTGTTAATCAAAATAAGTTTGCAAGTAATGTTTGCAAGTAATGTGTATATAATACATAATATTACATAATAATAAATAGTATATATTTTTGCTTGTTGTCAAACTATTTTATAACTGCAAAAAGAGGCAATTCAATCATATCTTAATGTTAAAACGGCTGCCATAACATATCCATTTTGGATTCTCTGAAGCTATATAAATTAAAAATGTAAAACAGGAAATAGGTCAGGACCATTGCTATTGTTTACATCCCTCAAAATGGTCTATAGGTAAGACCATGTGAAACTACAGTACAATTTACTAGAATTGCATGGAAAGGAATTTGTAAAACAGTCTTTAAATTCTCACTGTTTGTTTTCCACAATGTCATATGGGTTTGGAAGAGCATTTCTATTTTGGGTGAACTATCCCCTTGTGCTTTGTAACTGTAGGTGTTTTCTACCCCAGTACAATCATTGCACAAGTGCGCTGAGGTTTGGGAAGCATCATACTCAAAATCCCCCAGAGGGAATCTGTCACCTTCTTAATAAACCCTCACAAGCCTGGTTTCCCTTAGGCAGCAGTGGTGCAAATTCAAGCCTGACTCCCGCAGGCCTCTCATGCATTATTCAGGCTGAGCTGTGATATCAGTAAACAAAGCTTAAAAACCATCTGCAACCACAGTAAGTCCAGATCAAACCATCGCTACACCATTAGGGACTGATTTATTAACAACTGATTTAGGGAACAAATTAAATGCAAATTTTTTTTAAATTAGAATACCCCTGCAACTAATTCTCAGCAAATGGCACATTCAGGATGTTGGTTCTAAGCATGATGTAAGCTTTTTCCCAATCAGATGTCCATGTTTCCTATGCCAAGTTTTCATCATATAATGAAAATTCCGAATTGCAATTTAAAAAAAGTGATTTTGGGAACATTTTTTCTTGTAGTTTTCTGCAGTTTAAAAGAAAGTTGTTTTTAAACAGGCTCAAAAATTAATATCAAGATTTGTATTTCCATGCATACATGTATTGCTTACAGTTATAGAGAGTTATCAATTATCTGCATCAGCCAAAACTTTCATATCACTGCATCCGTTAGCCAACCATTTTTTATTAGACTTCAAATCTATTTCTCACAAAACATAACACATTAAATACAACACACTTGAGCCTGTTTGAATGCTTTTTGTGGTACTTTTAAATTTGCTTTATCGTTACTGCTACTGTTTAATTTAGGTAGCTCTTTTTTTAATTTCGCCGGCAGCTAGCTTTCTGCAACTCTCACTTGATCGCCCACTGAAGCTAAGCAGGGCTGCGCCCGGTCAGTACCTAGATGGGCTACCACATGGGAAAGCTAGATTGTTGCTGGAAGTGGTGTTAGTGAGGCCAGCAGGTTAGTGTGGGTCGTAATGCCCCAGTATAGTGAAGGAAACTATACTTCTTAGTGAGCGCCCTCTTTCTGATGAGACATTTAACCGAGGTCCTGTGGTCGTAAACAATTCCAGCGTGTCCTTGGGAAATAAGGTAGGGGTTTAACCCCGGCATCCTGGCCAAATTTGCCCACTGGCCTCTGTCCATCATGGCCTCCTAACCATCCCCATATCATAATTGGTCTCCTCTTCACTAATCAGCTGGTGTGTGGTGTGCGGTCTAGCGCAATGTGGCTGCCGTTGTGTCATCCAGGTGGATGCTGCACACTGTTTGTGGATGAGATTCCCCCCAATATGTAAAGCGCTTTGAGTGTCTAGAAAAGCGCTATATAAATGTAAGGAATTAATTTAGTGAAACTTCACACACACAAAAAAAAGATTTATGTTGACTTTTTTTAAGCTAATTTAAATCAATCAGCTTTACTTGACCAGGTTTACATGAAATAAACTGACGAAAAGCATAGTAACTACACTCGATACACCAACAACAATTGATCACTTACTAGCATAAACTAGCATGAAAAAGCACATGCTGGTCTGGGGAGCAAGGAAATAAGGCTCACTTGAAGTGTGATATTTGCCAGATTTTAGTTATGAAAAGCATGTCAATTTCTATCAAGTCAACAACTGATATCCATGGGGAACTGAGTGGAGTGTGGATAGCAGACACCAGATGGGGCTAAAAGTATATGAGGGATTGATGACAACAGCCTAAAATGAGGGTAAATTCATTGGCACATCGAGGTATTACATTTTAAGAAGTCTTTCTATATAATAACCTGCACAATGAATAACGCATTAAGACCGAATATATGTTGGATAATGTGTCGATTTGAGATAGTTTGTTTTTGTTTTACAGAAGCTTGTGAAGTCCTGGTCATGGTCTTTTCCTGATTTACAACAGTCGTTGTTTATGGTGCTGGTGCACTTGACCTGAATGATTGGGATACCTCCTGGGCAGTGTAGGGAGAATGTCAATGCCCCTTTAAGAAGCCTTTCTGCCTAACGATGGATGTCTCTTGCTCTCTCTCTTTCTCTCTCTCTGCCTCTTGTGGTTAAGAGCTTGGCATCAAGCAGAAAGGGCAACATTGGAATGAAATGGATGGTTAAAGGTGGATTTATGAAAGGTAGACTTGGGAATACGGAGGACTCTTAAAAAAACAATGCAGGGCGACATGTGGCCAATCTGGTTGAGGATTGGCCCGGACTGAAGTGGGGTAGGGGTGAGGCAGAGAATTCTAATGCGAGTTGGCCAGCGGCCAGGGACGGACAACTCTCACCTCATCAATATTCAGGACACATTACTGCAGAAAGCACGAGAGAATGAGAGAGCAAAAAAGAAAGATTGAATAGCAAATGGAGACTGAGGAGGGGGGAGCAGAAAGGGAGAGAGGTGAACGGTGCACTAATGCAACCGAACAGCTCAACAATGAGGATGGCACGCTGGTCCAGGGCTAGTGTCAGATGCTTTAGGGCCATTTGAGATAGAAAGGCTACTTGATTTTTTTTTTGTACTGTATATTTTTTAAATTTTCACTGAGCCTCATATTTGGGTTTAATGTAGCTGTTATCTCTTGAAATCTCTTCAAAAGTCAGTAGTTTACAGTGATGTACTGAACATCAGCAAGGATGCTGTTCTATGAAAATAAAAATAACAATATTTACAATATTAATCAAATAATCATTACAATAGTATCAGATCAAGTCCAGGAACATTTATGATACTTATCATATTACTTAAAAACAAAATCTCATTTACTGGATATCAAAGTAATTCTTAGTTGCTTACCTATCTTTAAATGTCACTTGAATGGGATGAAAAATGATAAATCTGGTAAGATAAGGCATTTCTTAATCAATAGTATAGATGTCATGGAGATATTATGATTATAGCTGTTAATTAATATATTATTATTATTATTATTATAACATTTTTGTTATTACAAATAGACATTAAAATATATATAATAATTTAAAGTAAGTTTACTACTCTTTCAGTAATTGTAAAAAAATTGTAAATACTAATTTTCTAACATATTAAAAATATAAATAAAATGTACTTATTATATACATGCTGATAAAAAAGCTAGTATCATTTTCACAGAAAAAGTCAATTGTTCCAAAAGAGCTATAAACAAACAAACTTATTGCCGAGTCCTGCTCTACCCACTTCAACCCTACAGTAAACCGAGAGCGAGTGATGAGGAGAACTAAACGGAGAGGGACAGAGAGAGAATGTGTGAGGGTTTCTGAGCTGAAAGGACAAGAGCGAGTAGGCGGAAAGGAGAGAGAAACAACAAAGACGAAACAAGCAAGAGGAAAGAATTCAGCAAGCGAGAGAAAAAATGGGAGGAGGAGAAGATAAAGGAATTTCAGGCGAGAGAAAAGAAAGAGTGACAGACACACACACAGACAGAGCCTGCAACTGTATGATACAGCACATTTCTAGAGGGACCTTCACTGATTTCTGCAACAGTGCAATGGCTTGCCGTCGCTTCTAGACGAATGGGGCATCATGGGTGTTTTCACAGCACTCGGCCCTGTCTTCTCTCATCAGATCACATGTTATTTTGCCTGAGATGGCCGTGCTAAATGGTCCTGCAGCACGGCAGATTTGAAAGGTTTCTTGAGGTTGTGTGGGGTTCGTCAACGAGCTGTATACAGATGCTTCACACACAGTCCATTCACTGACCGTCTGACGACCTTCTCAATTTGGTACACTTGATTCTGATTAACTTTGTAGCTGCTAAAGGGAGATTATGATGGTAAAAAAATTATAACTTTTTGCGTTCCCTCAGAAAACATTCTATTGCATTCCAAAGTTGCCCTGAGAAAGGAGCTTTCACACTTACTCTAAACCCCGGGTAAACATATTCTTTGTCTATCTTCCTTCCCGTAATCTGAGTCATAACCTGAATTAATTGTTAAATACAAATAGATTATTTAATATGCTGATGATTCAGATTTTGTATAACCCTGGGTATATTTGCATATTTACAGCATCATTGTAATTGAATGCAGTATGTGATCGGATTGTATAAAGAAAACTATACAGGGCTCGAAATTAACCTTTTTTCTTGGTAGCACCGGTGCTCCTAACTTCAAAAATTTAGGCGCACCAGACAATGTTTAGTCGCACCCACCAAAAATTATGAGCACCGTTACACGTTTTATATTAACAGATTCTATTATATATTAACTCTAATCACAACTAACAAATAAACAAAAATCGGCATGTGCTCACCGGCCCTGCACGAACTGCTTGATGTGAATGAGATGAACTGAATTAACAATAATAACTGTGTTGTTCTCACAGGTGGTGTCTGATATTGCACAGATGATATTGACATATAACTTATTATTTGCATACGTCCTCTTAATAGCAATAACGGTCTTTTCATGAGCTGCAACATTAGTTTCATCTCAATGAATGCATGCTCTTTAACGATGGTGAACGCAGTGTCAGTCGAATGACTGACAGCATCGTTATGACTTAATAATGTTAGATCATCTCTGGTTAAAAATTTGTAGATTCAGTGGAAAACACTGTTACCTGAAAACTCCGTCCCACCGGCTTTACGGTGAATGCTTTAATCATTTTTATAGCAGACTTAAAACACTGGAAGTCTTTTATCCACTCTTCGAAAAGTGTATAGAATGCTGGAATGACATTTATTACATGATCACTAATCAGATCTACCATTATTTGTAACCGGTGATTTCTAAAACTAAAAATCTGTCAGTGTTGTTTTCATTCTCTCTGATCCAGACCTTTACGTTTTCGCGGCTGTAGCTCCCTGTCATCGGAACTGAGTGATTGACAGCTGATACTAGCCAATCCATTTGCAATCTGTGCTAATGCAGTGGGCCAATAAGAAGAGCTTGAAGGCTGGGGAAGCATTGCGGGCTTTGTTTAAACCCTTCCTGAGCGCTGTGTTTGGTGTTTTTAGGTACAAAGATGCTTAATGCGTGAATGCCTTCTAATTCCGCGCATGTGGTGAACATTTTGCTGTGAAAACTGGTCGCACAACATCAATTTTATGCAGTCGCACAAATGCTACCATATATATTTTGAGGTTGCATAGATAAAATTTCAGGTGCATATGCGACCAAAGCGGTCGCAATTTCGAGCCCTGCTATATACTGTCAGCTGCTATCCTAATGCTGATGATGCACTGGGTAACTTTGGGCAATGATGCAATTGAATGGGCAACAAGGTGCAACACAGAGTAACAAATTAGGGCAATGGGGAATATGCACAATGACTTTTAATTTCAGTCAGCCAGCCCTAGGGCTTCCGGTGAATTGTCATCCCATACAAAATTGCTGCATTTAAGATCTGATTTCTTTAAAACAAAAAAACAGCGATCTTCACTGCCTGACTGAGATACGATCTAAAGAGGGTATCAGAACAAACAAGAAGCACTGCATTAAATTCTACTTTTAATATGGAAAATATGGAAATTAATTTTACTCCAGTATTTTCAATGGAGTTTCTGCGCTAGGCTGTTGCTAATGACGCCGCTAGTTTTTAAACGGTCTTCGTTTCTTTTTATGCTTTAACAACCAAATGGATGCTTAAGTCCAATTAACCGATTATATATGAATTACATTACAACATCGATGCTGTAAAAGGAACCTAATGATTTTGAAAATAGTCACATACACTTTTCACCGGAAGTTCATCATTGGCTGAAAAACACTAGCTGTACATATAGCCCATTGGGTTACAGATGCAATATTCTTTCTCATTCTTAGTAGAAATTTGCTAAGCAATACTGCTTTGCAACATTGCCCAAAAAGTTGCCCTATTTATCATCAGCTAAGCTGCTTTACTTAATAGGCAAGGCAAGGCAAGTTTATTTATATAGCACATTTCATACACAGTGGCAATTCAAAGTGCTTTACATAAACAGGAATAAAAAAGTGTAAGAAAAAAAATAAAACAGATAATTAAAAACAGATAAAATATGTTAAAACAGGTTGTAAAAGAATAGAAAAGAAGAAAAAAACATAGTAGTGCGATCTGTCGGACGTAGCACAGTGCTCATTCAGTAAAGGACAGCTAAACAGATGTGTTTTCAGTCTGGATTTGAATGTGCCTAATGTTGGAGCACATCTGATTATTTCTGGAAGCTGATTCCAGCAGTGGGGGGCATAGTAGCTGAAAGCCGATTCACCCTGCTTTGAATGAACTCTTGGAATTTCTAGTTTATATGATCCTAAAGATCTGAATGATCTGTTAGGTCTGTATTCAGTGAGCATATCTGTAATGTATTGAGGTCCTAGGCCATTTAGTGATTTATAGACAAGTAGTAATACTTTAAAATCTATTCTGAATGTAACTGGGAGCCAGTGTACAGACCTGAGGACAGGAGTGATGTGCTCTGATTTCCTGGTTCTGGTCAGAATCCTGGCCACAGCGTTCTGGATGAGCTGCAACTGTCTGACTGTCTTTTTGGGAAGGCCCGTGAGGAGGCTGTTACAGTAATCCACCCTGCTGCTGATAAAAGCATGAACAAGTTTCACTAAGTCTTCACTGGAAACACAAAATCTGATTCTTGCAATGTTTTTGAGATGATAGTATGCTGATTTACTAATTGCTTTGACATGACTATTGAAACTCAGATCTGACTCGAGTCACACCAAGATTCTTGACCTTATTTGTTGTTGTTTGACCTTTGGAGCCAAGGTACGCATTCACCTTGAGAACCTCGGACGGATGTCGACAGCACAGCTGATATGATAAGAGGAGAAATCAATGGAGTGGTCATCTTCAATCAATAGGAGCTATAAACAACAAGCAGGATAAAACCTGGTAAGTAAAGATATGAATCATTTCTTGCTTCCACGGCCAACAAGTCAATATAATAAAATTCCCACACATAAACACTCTCCTTTCACATATTATCCATGTATTTTACCAGGCTAGTGCCTCAGATTGCTCATAATCCATGAACAAGCTTTTCCAGCACTTAGAATCTTCATTTGTTGCGTAATAAAAGGTTAATGTGTTAATAAAAGAGTAAATGAGAACAGTACACATGGCATGTGTGTCTTGACCTCTGGATAATTATGTTAGCCTCTTGTGGCTATAAAATTCACTATTTGTAATCCATCCAGTTGCTGTCTTTAACTACAGTACCTGTCTGTGTTGTAAATTCAATGAACCCCTGGAAAGCCAGTGAAAGGCTTGTAATTGTCTAAAGTGTAATCAATGCTTAAATGAAACCTTTCATTAGGATCGATGTGAAATTAAATTTACGCTCTTTTGTTATTATTTTTGTTGGGTTTTTCTAGATCAGAGTGTTACTACATCTGTTGCATCAGTCGGAGGTTTTTTTTTTCAGACTTAACATGCTAAAATGATGCTTGTTGTGTCACTGAGAAGTTATGTGTTGTTGTGTGTTTGTCAGCGTGTGAATTGACATTAAAACTTTAAGAACTGATGTGACAACTTTCCATCTCTTCCCCTTAAACAACATATTAATAATTGCTAATTCAATGACTACAATCAATCCCTGGCCTATAAAAGTGGCTTAAAAACTCATATTATGGAGGGCCATAACAGTTTAATTGTGCATTTATTTGTGTCATTTCTTGTTTTTACATTTAGGCAACTTTTGCCACCATCTAATGTTCAATTGAATCTAATGTTCACTTAAAAGGGCTTTGTTTGCCTTTGTTTTCTCTCCTGCATCAGGTTGACGAGCTTATTTAATACGGGCATTATGACATGTTGCCATTAGACAGTGGCTGTTTCTCAATTCCAAGGACACAGAGAACGTACTAGTGTTCTTGTGAAGACTTCGGATGAACGAGCTCGGGAGACCGCGAGAAAACAGAACATGTGCTCTGACAAATGAGATGCTGTGTTCTTCCTGATGGTCACATGACCTTCACTCATTTTTAACTGAAAATTATTTAAACATTACAGCATTCATACAATGATTTATTGTTTTGTTTTTTCCTCTTTTCACTAAATATAATGTGCACAAAAAACAAACAGATTTTAATACAAATTTCAGCAAACAAACAGCCTTAATGTGTTTATACCTTTATTAAGATTTTCATGTGATTGTTTACTTTCACTGTCTCATTTAGGGAAACTCCTGAGATAATGTCATATCGCTGAACTATAATAATAAATCTATATAAAATGATGCTCATTGTACTGTGCTCAAGTCTGCATTGATGCATCCTCGATATCAAAATCACATCCGGGAACTTTCACGCGTCCTCCGATCTTGCGGTCTTAAGTATTGAAACTGAACTTTGGCGGTTGATGGTGATGTTACACGAGAACACAACAACGCAAGATCACTAAAGAACGCATATTGAGGAAACAGCCAGTGTGTTCCAAATGAGCCATATCGCCCTTCAAATGGCACTTTGACGTGAAAACAAACATGGCTGCCATATTGAAGCATTGGTTCAAGTGCTCAAAACTGGTCACTTAAAGGGCACTTTAAAATTAAGAATCTTGAAGTGTACAACAGTTAAACACTTCTGGGAAATATGATCCTTTGCGCAGAGAAGTTGTTAGGTGTCAAAATGTCAACAGGAGGCTCGGAATTTAACTTTACCTAGTTTTCTATAGGCAAATACTGTTTGTTTACTATTTATTAGTAAAAAAACTACACATATGAATAATTCATTAAGGCACAGCCTGCACAATGTACTTATCATTCTGAGTGTATTTTTTGGGAGCAGACAAAAAGTATGACAAAGGCACATCTCTTTCGTTTCAAAAATAGCTTTTTTGACCCCTACACCTTTTATCCATTCGAAGCTTTCAATCCAGAGTATAAACCCTTCGAAGGGATTAGAGCACAGGGATGAGCCCTTCCGAATGGAACACAGTGAGAGTGAGCAGCACACCACTCATTTATCATATTGCAGTAGTATATGCACACCCTAATCTGATATAGATCTGAATAGGTAGACACACTGTAGGTGAGCAAAGACTTTTCAGTTTTTTTTGGCACACAAAACTGTTTTTGGGACTTCATAGGATCACAGTTGACTCACTGAAGTCAAAGAATGTTTCGACAAAGTTTTTGGCTTCTTTTCTGATCTTTGAATGTCTAAGTACCATTGCTGTCAGTGGAGGATGAGGGAGCTCTCAGATTTCAACCAAAATCTATTAACTTGTGTTTTGAAATTGAACGAAGGCCTCAGGGTATTGAAACGACATGACGGTCAGTAAATATTTATTCATTTATTTTCGGCTTTGTCCCTTTATTAATCTGGGGTCGCCACAGTGAAATCCAGCATATGCCTTACGCAGCGGATGCCCTTCCAGCTGCAACCCTTCACTGGGAAACATCCATACACACTCATTCACACACATACACTGACAATTTTATCTTACCCAATTCACCTATAGAGCATGTCTTTGGACTTGAGGAGGAAACCCACGCAAACACGGGGAGAACATGCAAACTCTACACAGAAACGCCAACTGACCCAGCCGGGGCTCGAACCAGCAACCTTCCTGCTGTGAGGAGATCGTGCTACCCACTGCGTCACCGTGCAGCCCGGTGAGTAAATAACAGAATTTTTTATTTTAAGGTGAACTAACCCTTTAAGTTTCATTACAAGCTGTACACACATTGGCAACAATTACATTTGTGAAACTCCACTCAAAAAACTCAAATCAGTCACACTCATGTTATTCTAAAACTATATGGCTTTATTAATCATTTAAATAAGTAATATTTAGTCAAATAATTACAGAAATAACATTTTTGAATGGTGTATATCTTTGATTCATTTTATTTTTTTCTCAATTGAATCATGAAATCAAATTTGCAAGTAGCATTTCATGATGACTTGAAATGACCCTGTGTGTATAATGTGCTTGTCAGAATATCTCGAGGGTTCTGTTTGGCCTACATCAAAATGGCTGTTACACAGAACAGAGGCAGCTGGATTATGATTGTCTAGACTTTGATGTCTGTTCCTTGAAACAGGGTATGTCTAAGATTAAATCCATCACAATCTAAAAAAATGACTTTTGCTGCTTGTTCAAACTACTTATTTAAAATTAGTTGAAACAACACAATTCTTAAGTTTTTTGGGGGGCACCTTAAGAGTTTTATGTTTAGTCCACTTCAATTTGTAAAAGCAATTAAGCTAACCTAATCGATTTGGGTTGGCACAACATGAAGGAACTGTGTGGAACCCAGCATGTTTGCACTATGCTGTTTCATTATGAATGCAGCTTCATAACCGGGTGGTCACTTCCTTATAACTAAAACACTAGCTTATTTATCATCTGTCTCCTTTAACAGCCCAGAGAGACTTTCATACTTTAACAGCTCTGAGGGTTAAATTAGCCAGACTGTCCTTCTCAGCTCAGCGTTTCTGTTCAGTTCACTATATTTATGGGTCTCTCTTAGACTTTTTCAGACAGACCAATTACATAAGTGCCTTGTGTGTGGTGTAATTGAAATGTCCGGGAGAGGCTTCTGGAACGCCTCTGCAACAATGCAGCAGCAAAAACAAACACCCAAGTTAAAGGATTAGCTCAACCAAAAATCATTTACTCACACTCAAGTGGTTCTAAACTTATATGTATTTCTTTCTTCAGTTGAACGAGATATTCTGAAGAATGTTGGAAACTAAAAGCCAATGATATTCATAATGAGAGCATAAAAATACTACAGCATGGAAGTCAGTTTTTTTCCCCCAACATTTTTTCCAACATTTATCTTTTTTTGTGGAATAAGTGGAGGTTGAGTAAATGATTAAGTCCACTTAAATTAAAGTACTTTGTAGCACCATATAATTCTGAAATCAATTAGTAGAAAAGTAATATTTGTGTTGGCTGTTTTTGAAGGGTAGCCAACTCTGTTAGCGCACTTCTCTGTCTCTGACCTAGTTTTGTCCATCCCAGCTAGCGGCGCAGATTGCAGCATTACTACAGTAGTGGTAGCCATCTCCCCATCTAATGTCTCCTCCCTTTAACCCGTCTCTTTTTCATTCTCTCTGTCAGTCTGTTCCCACAGAGCTCCAGAATTGGGCAGCAGGATCAGTGAGGGTGGTGGCTGCATATATGTGCCAAATGTGTGGCAGGTGCAGCCTAATCAGAAAAAATGTTCAGTATTCCCTCAAGCATTGCTGCATGCTTGCACCAGCCAAAAAGATCAACTGCTAAACGCTAATCCAGTAGTGAAGAGCTTATCGATTTCAATTGCCCACCCCAAAAAACACGCTAATGTGTTTAAAGATGTCGTTTACTTGAAAAAGCAAACTTTAAATGTCATTAAATGTAAATTCAAACCTATATGAGTTTGTTTACTCTATGAATCACAATGAGTGAACATGTAAAGAATATATTATCTTGGCAACTTTATGTAAACATGAATAGGGACCAGAACTGTCAAAAGACAGCCCCAAAAAGGACTCAATCATGTCTTCTTTTGTTGAATGATTGCTTTGTGTGAGGAAGAGAATGAATCTAAGTGGTTATTTATTATTAACCTTCTCTCCACTCAGCTGACATCCAGTGGGACTGAATCATTGAGTTAGGGTAAAACTAGATCTGTTCAAGTCTGTTCAATCAATTGATGGACTGAATTTAAAACAATGATTTGTTCACAAATTGGGCAACACTGTCCCTAGAAAGCAAATTTTACACGAATCAGCGAGTAATCCAATCAATTAAACATCTGGAAGACTGAAATAGTATTTTTTGCACATTGTGCTCCAATACTCTTTACACAAAATAAATTCATACATAAATTGGAATTTCACATTTATTATTAAGAATTAGGGCTGCTCAATGTTGGAAAAATCTAACATCGCGATATTTTGTTATTCTGCAATTTATATTGCGATATGAATAGAATTTCACCAGATGACTTGAATATCTCTATTTGTAAAGAACTGATCATTTTAGATTGATTGGGGTGATTATTTAGTGGGAGTGCATCAGCAATTATTTAAATAATCATTATTAAAGTTTGCAAACAGTACAATTTCCTATTCCTGAATGTTTTTTAAAATCATTTTAGAGTCACAGGCTTTTTCATGAATTAAGTCAAATTATACAGATTGAGCTGGAAGGGCATCCGCTGCGTAAAATCATGCTGGATAAGTTGGCGGTTCATTCCGCTGTGGCGACCCCAGATTAATAAAGGGACTAAGCCGACAAGAAAATGAATGAATGAATACAGACTGACATACACTCAAAAAGATATTTTTTACTTGTTCAAACTACTTATTTAAAATCAGCTGAAACAACACAATTCTTGAGATTTCATCGGAACAACTTAATTTTTTTATGTTCAATCCACATCAATTTGTTAAAAGTGTTAAGTTAATCGATTTGTGTTGGGACAACATGAATGAATTGTCTGGAACCCTGCATTTTTTTTGTGTGTAGATTTATGTTGGTCATTTTAGAGCTTGATAACTACATTACTAATTGACTTTTAAAAAATGAGCAAGATATTCAAATATTCTGACAGATTTAATTGACAAAAGACTTAAATTTGTATTAATTAATTTTGAGGTATCAAGAGAATAATGCAAAGCCACATACATTTTTCAAGATTCATAAACATGTTCAGTAACATTCATAAGAGAATGCAAATAATATGCATTTTAGCAAGGATGGCTTTACTGATACATAAGCTGAACTGTGGTTATTTCCCCATGTCACACCTGCTCAAACAGCAGAGATGTCCTTGATCTAACCCAGAGTCCAAACCTTCCCATCTGCCATGTTGTTTCTGGACCCGCAGCCCAGACACTCCATAAGAGTGCAGATCACACCTCACTGAACTGAATGTGGACGTTAAATTAACAAACCACCAGAGCAGTCAGTGTGTGCTTGTGTGCATACACTGACCAACCTGAAATAATGGTCATGCTGCCAGATGACATTGCTGCTGATAACAGCATGATCCACTTAGCATATGAAAATATTCTGGCGCCTGAAAAGGACGGTTGGCATTTACTTAAACAAGTATCCCACATACGCAAACCTGATGGTGAAAATGTCAGTCTGGTGATATACATCCAACAACTAAATGTGTGCAGATGCAGATAGCTGAGGCGCAGACAGCATAAAACACTGAACTGGCTTTAGTATTGAGAATAAAAGATAGATTAACTCCATGAACTTGCTTTCATGTGCAAGACAGATTTTTGTGATTTCCACCACACTACACACAGAAAGTTAGTCATCTGTTGCCATGGTGCATCAGGGAGTTCAAGACTGCAGTGCACACTGCATGCAATCTGGCCTACGATACCAGAAAGAGACACTGTCTCATGGTCTTCAACCGGCTCCAACATGTTGAATCTGGCTTGTCTTGCAACAATGAGAGGTTCTGCTAATTCCAGATCCATGTTATATCCCCGGAAGTTCTTGAGATCTGATTAGGTGATAATGACTCTTCTAATGAAATCAAAGTGGACCCTAATGCTCACATCCCCCCTGTGGAGACCCTCTAACAAAATATAGTCTGAAACATAGTCTATCACTACATACTCTAATGCAGCTCATGTTCAATTCATGCCATGACCTCATTCATTGTCTTTGCAACTTTTTAATGAACTAAGCTAAATTATAAATCAGTCATCTTTGGTCAGAAAGATAATATGTCTGCTTCTTGCTGTAGTTAATTATCCGTGTTTAATTTTCTACACTTTAGCTATGTTTAAATCCACCTATTTTTATGTGTATTTTTGGATTATTGCAAAAAGAAAAAAAACGCCTAATGTTAACACAAAGATAAAACTAATCAACACAACTGAGTAGAATAAGCTTTTTATCCAAGGTTTTAACATAAAGGAAGGCATTAATGCACAAACCACTGGGCCGACCAAATTGTAAAATATCTGAAATGTTGTTTTGGTCATTCTAAAATCTCTAAGCCAAAGTTCATCATCAAAGTGGTTCGTTATTATTACCTCCCAGAAATGTCTTTGACACCCAGTGGTTGAGCTAGGTATTGCACTCCTGGATCAAAATAAACGCAAGATTGGGTTGCCAGATTGAGTACAGAGCAAGTGATTTAAACTGTGTTCTAAATAAAAACAACGACACACGATAGAGGGAATATTTTCCATATTAATAGGAGTTTTGGTTCTAACCAACACCTCGAATTGATATATTAGAAACAGCTTTTATTTCTCACAGCGGAACATGTGAAACCTATGACAGTGATCACCTCAGGTAAACCTTGTGTGTTTTATTCAGTGCTAAATGCTAACAATGTGAGTTTGAATAGATTCTAAACCTTACCATTTCGTGAGTGAGTGCGTATTCTGTGCTTCTGAAAGGCTGTATTTAAATGTCTGTTGTGTTTCATCTGGTGCAAACAGCCAAACTGCCCATTACTGCATATCTCGTCACAAAGCGTGTTGTTAGGACACGCAGTTACAATGTAACCTGCTCACCTAATGTTTACGTTCGTAATATTTATATCATTTGCTAATTAATAACCTCATGTGGAACTGAATCTGTCTCATTTCGACGTCTGATACTGTCCATTTCGGTCACGGACGCATGCTTTCAGAGTCTTTCTTAATGAATGAATGAAATATGCTGTTTTCCAACAAGGCAACCCAGGGTGCTGAAATATAATTGGCTAAACTGCCATTGTGCAGGTTAAATTTACCTAAACAAAGACAGCGTTCCGGCATGGAAAAACCTTTTTCAAAGCAGAATATCTGACTTCAGCATTGTTTTTCAGTTAAACAAGTATGTTCACTTGGGATGTTTCTTAAATATCTGCACACATATTATGGTATTTTTAGGCTTTAGAAGTCAAAAACTTACATACAGCACCTTAAAACATAACAAGCAACACTGGGTAAAGGAAATCCTAATGTTTTCATTAGGAGTTAACAATTAATTCTGAGTATTCATAAGCTGATATTTAATACTTTGCATTTTTAAACCATGGGTTAACATTGTGCATATTGGCTGTGTTACTGACATGACAGCTCTTGCATTGTACATCCTTGCATGTAATATAGACCTTACTAGCAAGTTTTTTTTTTCTCCCTAAACTGACTGTTCTTGAACTATAACTGAAGAATATTGGAAACCTGTAGCCATTGACATCCATAGTCACAAATACTATGAAAGTCAATGCTTCCAACATTCTTTGTTTTCAAATATGAAAAAATCAAGGGTGAGTAAATGATGACAGAATTTTTTATTTTGGGGTGAACTTTTAAGCACAGTTTGAAAAGCTTTAAAAAATGTCATATACAATATATTGTATTGATTTCTTTGTTCTTATGATTTTATTTTACAGATAGATTACAAGTGGCATGTATTAACTTGTGTTTCACAAAAAACTGCTCCTAGAATTTGAAAGAACGTTTGATTTTATTACTGTGTTCACTTCACAACTATAAAAAGTTTATATTCTATTATTTTTTTCTGTTGTCGCACTGAAGCTACATTAACAAGACATTTGTACTCTGTGACCATATTATTAATACAGTTAGAACCTTTACTAAAATGTAAAAAAAAACAATATTTCTAGTAAACTTGGTTTAGCTAATTATGTGCCATGACATGCACGTACAGACATTCATTCATTCATTCATTCTTTTTTTTTTCAGCTTAGTCCCTTTATTATTCAGGGGCCACCACAGCGGAATGAACCGCCAACCTATCCAACATGTGTTTTATGCAGCAGATGCCTATCCAGCTGCAACCCATCACTGGGAAACACTCATACATTCTCATTCAAAGACATACCACTCACACTACGGACAATTTAGCTTACCCAATTTACCTATATCACATATCTTTGGACTTGTGGGGGAAACCAGAGCAGCCGGAGAAAACCCAGACAACTGCCGGGAGAACATGCAAACTCCACACAGAAATGCCAACTGACCTAGCCGATGCTCGAACCAGCGACCTTCTTGCTGTGAGGTGACATTGCAACCCACTGTGCCACCGCGTCGCCTATGTACAGGAAATTTCCATTTGAAAAAAAATACTATAGTAATTTATTGTAAATACTGTATAGGTTTTGAACCTTTATACTATATTAAAGTACTTTAATCTGTTGTGATAAATAGTTGCCATGGTAACACAACAACTATAGTATTATAAACAAATAAACTTCTGTTGTAGGTTTCTACAACTATATGATATATTATTATACTACAATACACCACATTTTACTGTAGTAAAAACTTAAGCAGGCTACAGTATTATTCCAGTTCACTTAATACTACAGTATGCTGTAGCATTCGTAAACAAAGAGTTGGACATGCTTTGATATATAATATAACACACTTTACTATCATATGGTTTAAAAACACTATTAACTATAAATTACTATACAAACATTAATTTGGGTTTACCCACACCTATTTCAGAATAGCAACCGACATTTGAATATCAATGAAACAAACTTCTGTAGAGCAACAACGTTCTCCGCGATAAAACCATGTGTAAAAACCAACCGCAAATATAATTTCTTAATCGTTAATAAATGTGAAAATAAATACCGACAATATCGATACCAAGACGGCAAGAGCTGAAGGCAGGCATGTTCAGCAAAGATGGGCGTGGGGGAGGAAGTGAGAAAGATGCAGACGTTCATTTCGACCGTTACGCCTCAGCCGTTACAGTCACGGACCTCCGAATGTACAACGTTTATAAAGATTATTTTAAAAAAGGGGGACAGTACTTACGAAGCGAACAATGGGCGCGGATGATGAGCGCGTGGCCGAGCAACAGCCAGCCGTGATGCTGTGTGTCTGTCTGTGTGTGTGTGTGTGTGCAGTGTGAGGAAGAGAAATAGAGACGGGGAGGGCGGGGGAGCAAGGTGTGTCCGCTGCCTTGAAAATGCAGAATTAAGTCTATAGATTCTCGTTCAAATAGTGATAAAAACGAGAAATCGCTTTTATGTGGTTTAATGGTAGTATTGTATATAAACTGAAGTGATGAAATGCTACACGAGAAAACGCATTAATCTCAGGTTTGTTGCTTCTATTTTCCATCAGGCAATATAAAGTATTTTTTAGAGTGTGTGTATTAAATGTTTGTCCTCCCCCATTTAGACTGTTGTAGCCTACTTGCGGAGTCGCCCAGACAAAAGCCCCATGTGGTGTTACAAAGGTCATGTTCGATAAACCACGCGCACGGGAAGGAGGAAAATGGGGAATCTCTCAAAAATACGTGCTATAAACTCAGTTAGTTGCTTATAAGCACATATGAAGACCAACCTTGCAGATTCATCGCGATTTGTGTAACCATGACAAAACATTCAACATGCAACATCAGCACCATTTTCAGTGGAGAGCGAACTACGAAAATCCCTTTACACCAGAGGACCAGGGAAACGTCCTTTTTTCGCTTTTAGACCGATTAGGTCCTAGAGGATAGCAAAAAGAGGAAAATCGATTTTATTGTAGTTTAACCCGCAAGAGATCTTTAATAAAAAAAAAAATAAAATAAACTGGCACTTCATCCAGACTGACTTAATACACCGGTGTGAGCCACATTATGCTCCACACTTCTAGGTTTTTCCACACCGGCAAACCGCGTGCACGTGAAGCATCGCATGCGTCCCTCGCCCACACCGCTTAGAGATTCATGCACTTAATAATGCATGTCATGCAAAGAAGGACAAAAAGAAAGAAAAAGACGCAATGCAATATTCTTTGATAGAAATTAATGCGTACCGTCAATATAGTGCATCCAAAATAAGTACCGGTATATGCAAATACATAAAGAAAGCAGCAGATTCTGGTGCACATTCTTATCGATGCAATCTCAGTGAAATGACATGCATTTTTTATTTTGTTCCCCCTCAATCTATAAAAAAAAATCAGGCCCATTATGTCTCAGTCACACACCCAACAGTAGAATTCACTAACATCCTAAGACTTATACAGTGATTGCAAGTGTAAAAACTGTGTCGAGGCTTATGGACATAGCTTATTGCTTGATAAATGACGAATCGCTGTAAGATACCAGTCTTTGATATTGTAAACCGCTTTGACTTACCTCTGTAGCACACTGAGTTATTGTCTGTCCAACTGCAGCAGTCAGCCAGTGAGCAAACCCTGACAGTGCCTTCAGTGTCCTGCGAAGGGAGGATGGCGCTAGAGAGCGAGAGCGAGAATGATGTCAGGATGAAGCAGAACATGTGCGCTACTGAACCACTGATATTATTCCTCACACACAGCTAATGTCTTCGTTGCGGTCAATATTAGATTAGCATTAAGTTTTCATTTATTGTAGTCACGTATGATTTCTTAGCAAGTGTTTTAAACCTTTAAACTTTTTGAATGCATTACTTAATGCTTCAATGCAGTATATTTAAAATGGCCAATCCTCACAGAAATCAACCATGATTTTTTTGATAGTAAAATTTAGTTCCTTTGATTTTTGGTGCATCAACTTTGATTTAACCACAGTTTTACTATAATTACCATTGTTAATACAAGACTATGGGTAGATTTGTGCATAGTTAATTTGGAGTTATCGTGGTTGACTATGGTAACCCCAAATCAACCATGGTTTAGCATGGTATTTGTAGTAAAATTGTGGTTATACAAATGGAAGATGCACCAAAAATGTGGTTGCTACAATTATACTATCAAAAAAACATGGCTGTTTTTTTTAAAGGATATACCGAGGGGAGGTCGGGGCACAAAGTAACGCAGGGTTAAATGTAACACAGAGTTTAAGGGTATTTGCTCAGGGTTAACCATGGCTTGCTTCTAAGATTTTCACCACAGTGTCGGCAGACGTCTTCCAGCCAATTATTGAAAAATGTTGGCGAAATTTGGATGAGAAACACTAGAGAAACCATTTTTGCAGCATAAAAGTATTTTTTATTAGTCATATGTTTTTATTTTTAAAAAAATCGGTGAAAGTATGAACATAAAATCTTATATTGTTGTGATTACCATCTTTTAGGCTAAAAGATAAAACCATTTTGAAAGATGTATAAAACACACAGTGACTGCTAGCCAGTTTTGAGAAAAACATGACACAGCGGGGTTAGTTGTAACAGGGTGTTACAATTAATCCACACACTGTTGGCCACCAATTAATCTAACAAAAAATTTTTTTTTGAATTTTGAGTGTAATGTTGAAAACTTAATAAAATAAATAAATAAAAAAAAAATAAAACTTTTTAAATAAAAATGTTTTTTAATAGAAAATATTGTTTTAATATAATTTTTTATTGCTAATAATGCAAATAAATGCATTGTTTAATAATGGATAAATGGATAATATTGCAAATAGATTCAATTGTGTTTATCCAATAAAAAAATAAATAAACATACCGTGCTATGTAGAATAAAAAGGAAATGAGCCAATTACTGAGGAAATATAGCTACTATTTACAGTAAACTGAATTTAAATTAATTGTGTGAAATCTGCGTTTATAAGCATGTGTTACAACTAACCCCCTGTCTGTTACAACTTGCCCCGCAGGTGGGGTAAATAGAAACATTTTTACTCACTTTTGGCAACACTGCACAGAAACCAAAGGTCCGGCGACCTTATAATTCCAGTGCTCATTTATAGGAGAGCCTTGTGTGTTGTCGGTAAAAAAATATGATTTGTCTAACCCTATTACTTTGTTCATTATTTGACCAAAACCAAAGTGTTACTTTGTGCCCCGCTCTCCCCTATGTATTTATAGAAGGACATTGTACTGTGTGTTTTGTTGGACTACCACAGCAACCCCCATATTTGGAAAATACATAGACATTTCAAATGTATAACTTGCTGCTGTTATTATTCTCTGTACATTACGCTTTTACACTTATCAGATTTAGTTTGATTAAAACAAACATTGCTTTGGTTGCTCTTTTATTGCATTTTATTGAGTTAGCATGAATGCTGTCGTTTGATACTTGTGCGCACAAAACAAACAAACCAAGCTTACTGAAAGGATTGGTTTCGGGCTGCTTTCAGACAAACTCTGCTGTGGTTGAATTAAAAAAATGAATACAACAAAGACTAGAAACATCTAAATAAGACAAAAACATAAATGATGGTGCCATTATAAAAAGGACAGAATGCTTAAGCTTTGCTGGCCACAATGCTGTCTACTGTTTGATACAAATGTCAAAAACATGTCTTCTGAATTTGTGTGTTTAATGAAGGATTTCTGTTTACACATTGACTCCTCCTTTACACATTTATAGACTCTTTAATGCTGTCTCAACTGATAAAATCACATAACAATGTTCTGCCTAGCACACAGCAATGTTTTCACAAAGTTCTTAAGTCCATTTCAAAGCTCATATTTAGAAATCAATTGATCAATATTTAACTCTATTATTTACGCTCGTGGCAGATGCTTGCTTTAGTGCTCTGTGCCTGCTCAAAATAATGCTGCCTAAAAGCCTAGTGAAAATATATATAAATAATTTAGATTTGAGATATATGATGGCCATACAAACATATTTACTAAACATCTTATTCCATTAAGATCAAATGCCATCGGCACAACAGATTTAGTTGGTCGTTTCTGAGTCTCGATTAAAATCACAAGGACACGCAGGGCTTTTTTTGTTGCAGCCCCTCATCTGTAAAATTGTTTGCTTGTATATATAAGGTCAGAGTCTTGGTGCTTTTAAATCTCATTTAATTTATCTTGCATTTGATTGTATTTAATTGAATTTAATTTTGTTTACGTATGCAAGTATAGATTTTGCGTGTCGGTTGACTTGTAAAGCACTTTGATCAAAATTTGTTAGTTTTAAATGTGCTACATAAATCAAACAAACAAAACAAAACAGACAAACCATCTAAAAATAAATGTCAAAATAAATTTGCATTTAAATTAAGTTAATAGTTGACTGTAAAAAAAAAGATAACATTATTTCTTTGGTAATTGATAGAACAATGCATAAAACTGGTATATATTTACACACAATTTATGTTTATAAAGAGTGTGCTTTCTATAATCACACAGTACATTTCTTCAGCATAATCTTTAACGAACATTCATAATTAAACACACTCAAGCACACACACTGCACCATCTGCTCCCCCAAATTCATCCATATTTCCCAGTTACATACCAAGCCAAGTCCTTCACCCGCACACCTTCACATGAACAGTAAAGTGTCCCTGTGTCCTTTCACCGCAGCACGACCTGGTGTTTCCCTGCAAAAGATGTATTTTCTTTTCCTTTCTATTGTGGATATCTTGAGATATCTCGCATGCAAAACAATACAGTAGGATTTGTGGAATGCTGTATGATGAAGAGAGATGCTGCTGCTGATGCTCTCAGTGTCCTTGCTGTGTGAGATGATCTTCTGCAAGCCAATCGTGTGCTTGGTTGAGGTTGGGTTTGGGTGGGAGTTGCTCAGCAACCTGCCCGCTTGTGAATGAGTAGGCAGTTTTTGATTTTGTTCTGCCGTCTATATGAAAGAGAAAGCTAATGGCCTGCTAATGTGTGTTGCAATTGTCTTCTTATGTTGTAATCTGAAACCTTCCTTTATGTCAACTTTTTTTTTGACACATCAGTCTTTAATGATTTAAATGATGATACTGTTATGTTGGTTCATACAGGAGAAAAGCTCTGGCTGCAAACACTTTTGGCCATTAGGTGGCATCTCAGCCCTGTCACTGTGACCCGTCTCACTCAGGAAGGAGGTAACAGATTCTTTTTTTCTTTCAGTAAAAGTATGACTTTAAAGGGACAGTTCACCAGAAAAAGAAAATGCATTCACCATTTATTCACCTGAGCTTTCAAACCTTTATGAGTTTCTTTATTTTCTCTCTTTTGTTTTGAATTCTGATTTGTGTTGCTGCAAACAAACAAAGAAACAAATAATGAAATATATGTTTCACATAATTTAAAACATTTAAAAACAACAGACCAAAAGTGTTTTACAAATCAAACACAATACAATGTAAAATTATATATATATAAGTTCGATATAGCATTGAGTTGTTTCAATCAATAATTTTGAAATCTTTGTGCAGAATGAAGTATATGCTGCTGAAGAGGATTGGTAATGTAACTAGGTGCTAGACTATTTAAACCATTTAAAACAAACAATAATAATTATACTGAATCCTAAATTTGACTGGGAGCCAGTGAAGGGACAATAATACTTGTTTTCAAATGTCTGAATCCCTGTTAGAAGCGTAGTTGCAGCATAATTCAGCGACGTGCAATGAGCATGAGAAACACCGAAATGCAAAGCGTTCACTTACAGTAGTCCAATCTGTAAATGATAAAGCATAATATGTTTTAAAACCAAAGTCTTTCATTGGTAAAAAAAACACTTCTAACCAGGGAATCAATATGGTTATCCAACTTTGAATCAAAAATGACTCCAAGACTCTTTGCATGATTCTGTGTACCTTAGATGTAAGAGCACCTACAGTAAATGGGTTCAGAAACTCTTAAAGGCCCAAACATTTATACTTTGATTCTTTTAAGTGAAGGAAATTTTCTGCCATACATTCTTTAATATTGTTAAAACATCATTTAAATTAGGACTTTAAAGCCATATAAAGCTATGTATCGGAATAAAGAACACTGTGTTTCTGACATAACAGCCAACGGAAGCATTTAAGTGGAAAATAACATTTAACCCAAAACTGATCTTTGGGGAACCCCACACTTCATCAGAGTATAGAGTATATTTTGTTTTAAAATTTGTGTCTTTGCATATATATATATTTAATATATTTTTCCCCTGTTTGTTTTATTTGGGGTTTGTTCTCCATTTGCTTTTGTATGTTTCTTTACTCTAGAAATTCATATTTACAGTTTCAAATTTTAAATACTGTTGTGTTTTAAAGTATTTGTTTTGAGGGATGTCCAGATAATCATACTCTTAATAATATAAATTTAGGAAACTATGGTCTTTTCCCAGAGCTATGTGTTTTCCATTTCCATTTTGTTTAAAGGTGTATGCCTTTTCTACAATAATTTCATAATTACTTTTTTAGATTTAGACAATGTTGTAACAAAATGCCTCACACATTTGAGATCTTTTCCCAGAGCAATGAATTAAAAATTGTCAATATTTATTTTTTTGTTTTCTGTTTAGTTTCAGTTGGGTTTTGTTTTAAAGAATATGCATTTGCTCCAGAAATTAATATAAAAATATTCCCTTATTGAAAGTGAATACTGCAACAACCAAACAGGATTCTGCCACTCCAGTCTTGTTCATTCTTGATTTGGGTCCACTAGTCCTGTCTTGTCTTGTATGTTGTGCTCGGCTCAAGTTCTCTCTGGTCGAACACAAATTTTCTGTCATTGTGTCATTTGTATGGGCGCCGTCTCGACCACGCTGGGGCGGTACGCGTTCCCGCTTGATGCAGGCGCGTGAGGTCTGGCTTGGGGCGCGCACTCTTGTCCTGGTGTTTGTGTTTGTTCTGTCTGCAGCGTGGTGTTTCATTCCCAGCGTCTCAGTCTAGTTGGTTTCGGTTTGCACTGGGATGAAACAGGCATCTACACATTCAGGTGAGTGTTTTCATTTATCGTGTACTCGTGTCTTGCGCTCTGTCTTCTGTTGGTGTTGTGCTTAGCACGTGATACATGTTTACATTTGCCGCATGCTTTAGTGTTGTCATGTGAACACACGGTTAATGAGTTTTCTTATTGGCTGCTAGTCTCATTTTTGTGTGAGCATGGCTTGTGTTGTTTGTGTCATGTGCTCTCCCTTCTGTTGGCTAGTCTCACCCTTCTTGTCAACCCATTATTAGTTTTTTATGTTCACCTGTTTGTTAATTATGTCTGCTTATATTCTCCTCATGTCTGCTATCCTGTGCCAGTTCGTTGTCTATACTCCCCTGTGTTCCTGCTCCAGTCCTGTCTTGCCAGCCCCTCTGGGCCCCTCTGGGTGGTTTTTGTTGTCTTTTTGTTTTGTTTTTAGTAAATAAAAGCCATCATTTCCTGCAATTGGGTCCTCACCTCATCTCCTTCAAGCCCCAACCCTGACAGATGTATTGTACTTTTAAATGACAGCAATGGGTAATTTGTAATGCAGTTGCATCTTTATTTATTTTGTATTTTTTGAAAGAATAATCAATGATGTTTATATGACAGCGTGAAGACAAAATGAATATAATATTGTAAGTACAATAGTTATTACAAAAGTATCCTGGCAACAAGACAGGAAGTAGCAGTTTATTTCTTCCTGTACATATATTTAGCGCAAAAAAAAAAACAAACTTCACAGAAATCCAGCAGCTTTGCCTGAGACTGAGACGAATCCCTTCTGGTACTGCTGCTGACAGATTGTGCATTTCTTTGTCTGTCTTTCCCCTCCATGTGTCAGTAACACAATAACCTGCTCTTTCTCAATCCTGAAGGACACAGCTGAGGCTAATGTGCTATTTTTGAGTCGTTGTGTTGAAAAATCAAAGGAGATGCTTGTGTCCCAAGGCCCAACAATAAGAGAGACAGATGACAGCATCTCTTGTTGCCATGAACCACAAGGACACACAATGAAAATACAATAGGCTTTGAATGGAGAGCTGTTCTGGTTTGTAAGTTAACACTCGTCAGCTGCGAACACACACTTGTCTATCACTAATCCATGAGGATGAGCTTTCTGCAATTGAGTGTGGTGGATCATATCTGATTTTGATTGGTCATTGGAAGCATCAAGTGTTCAGATATTTTTTATTATTGGTGTTACTCTTTTTTCCCTTTTATTATAATTCCAGAACATACTTATTTCTGAACAGTTCATACAGATATGGTGTATTGACTTTATTATATAAGATTAGATTAGATTAAACTTTATTGTCATTGCACATATTGAAGTACAAGGCAACAAACCCAGTTTAGGTCTAACGAGGACTGCAATAGCAGCAAGTTCATCTATCTATCTATCTATCTATCTATCTATCTATCTATCTATCTATCTATCTAT
>CAIGQZ010016425.1:10080413-10112770 GCA_903798205.1 Danio tinwini
TTTATTTTATTTTAACTACTTTATTATGTCAGTATTATTTAATAGGCTTTAAATTAATCAAAAATAGGGCAATGTATATCAGTGGCTACTGTCACAAAACACAGAACAAAAATGTGCACATTTTGGTCTGTGATCGATTGTTTAATCAGTGTTGCATTACCACAGAGAGTTATGGGAAATGTAGTATTGCTGCATACATCTGTTACATCATGAAATCGATGAATTGCCATCGACAGAAAGAGCAGAAAAGCTGTTGTTAAGGCTGGTTAGTGACATCAGAGGTGCCAGGCAAGGACAGCGGGGACGCCATGTCCATAACATTGCTGGAGTCCTTTCTTAGTATCACTGCAGTATTCACAGAATTGGCCTGACGTTGTTGATCTTGAAATGGTTTTGCTCTCCTCATTAAATGCTCAAGTATAGGATCAGAGGACAGCGGCTGTATAGCTCAGTATTTCACTCCGATCACACAGGGTGAGGATGCTAGACAAGAGGCCATCATCTGCAAGCGTCAGGGTGTTGAAGTGAGGTACGACTCTAGGAGAGAGGAAAAAACTAAAGGAGAACATGTGAAAGAGAAGCACAAGATAGAGAGAGACTTTAATAAAAGCTGTCTGTGTCCGTAGGTCTTTAAAACCACGTTATGGCGTCCCTTTATCAGAACCCCCGAGTGGTTTTGTGACAGGCCGCTGACGGATATACTGTAATGTATTTGATATCAGAAAGAGCGGTTGGGGCTATGCGACCTAGCGGCGGCGGGGCGATGGGCTTCTGTAGTGTCCACTTGTAGCTGTGACAAAGTGTTGTTATGAACACTGCTGTAATGCTTGCTCAAAAAAGATCCCGTCGTCATGACTTGTAGTAGCAGACACATTATTCATTGTTGCATAGGGCTGTCAAAAGTATCGAGCTATACACCAATTGGTACTGCAATTTTAATAACGTCCAGGATCCGTGTACTGTATCTGTGTTTGCACTTGGTGAAGAGTGGTGAAACGATGACCTTCACAACCAATGACAACCATATCTGTTGAGCACATGAACACAATGGCCAATCAGCAGTGCTTAAAAACGTGCTCAACATCCCTGAAATATTCATTCTTGATTGACAACCAGGGCTTAATTTGTGCCGGAACACTCCGAATCCGGCACCTCTGAAATCGGATCCGGCACCTCATTTTACCGATCCCCCTCCTCAACCGCCCTCCTCCCCCATCCGCCGTTCACTTTAACTTTTCTTTCGCGACTCCCCAACCCTCTTCACTTTCATCCGTGACACCCTCGCTCACTTTAGTCCGCGACACCCCTCCGCCATCCACCGCACCCCCTCCCCCCAAATTAAGCACTGTTGACCCTATTATTACAGCAGATTCAAACTGCACACAATATTTTGTCTGTTATAATGTTGCGATGTTGACTTCTAAATTCTTGTCGTGTTGTAAAACGAATTTGCCCAAATGATGTGTTGACAAGCTGTCGTGACTGAGATACATTCCTGAGCTTCCCAAAGCAAAGCAAAATAAAAAATGAAATACTGGGTTAAACTGTGCTTAACTTAGCATTTAGTACATGATTTCATTTTCCTTTTGGTTATTTTGGCAATGCACTAGAGTGAATGCACAATTTGTGAACCAAAAACTTATTGTGAACATTTGTGAAACCAAAAACCAGGGCGGTATAAAAATTTAAATGAAACTGCAATTGGGATTAATCAAAATCTGTGATTGTCATGCACATCTTGTCAGTGAAGCATGGTTCTGTGATTAGTAGTAAATCTACAGCCAGCTCTCATGTGGATACTCCAAACACCCACAAAGAAGAAACTGTCCCCATAGTTAAGCGTTTGCCTAATAAACATTTAACTGCTTTCATTGATTCAGCAAGCACACACTATTTCACTAAATGATTTACTTCTATAACACTTGATTGAAGTTATAAAGTGAGCTTAGAGTAAAAACATGACACTATATTTTTACACGTTTTCAGATGTAGCAGGAACAGAGATGCAGTTCAGTTAGAAGCTACATAAACAACTGTTATTATCACAGAATGATTATCTTTGGTTTCATTACTGCCCGATTTAATCACTTTCTGCAGAAATCTGCAAATTTTCAGCCCATCACTGAGCCTATGTATTTACTTGTATATAAGTGTGTACATTTAAATTTATTCCGTTTTTTTTTATTAATTTCACTAATATTATTGTGGTATAATAATAATAATAATAATAATAATAATAATAAAATGTTCATATGCTTTATTTACAATACAGTTTGTACAGTAATATTTTCTGTATTTTAATAGATACATTATATAGAAGACTTGCTTTGTTTACCAAACAAGTGGATCTAATTGGATTTGCATTGTAAACATTAAATAAAAGTTTAAAATATATATTTTGTTCTTTCATATGTTAAGTTTTTAGTTATAATACTCCTAAAATCATTTTGCATAAATCCGCAGATTTTTTTTTTTACAAAATTCTTTGCTGAAATAGTATAAAATGTGCCCAGATTCTGTATGCACCATCTGCCCAATCAGATTCTCTCAAGAATGAAATTGTCCGTCCCCCGCAAGTTGCATACCCTGGTTAATCACTGTGATTTTAATATAAGCTTATTGTCAGTATAAGGAAGTGAAATATTTCTTAATTTATTCAAAAGGGGTCTTTTATTTGATCAAAAAACATAACAAAAACAAAACATTTTAAATTTTAATTGCAATGACAACACAAACTTTTCAGCATCAATACTCTCAATAATCTCAATTTACTCACACGATCCTTCACAGATCATTTTCGCTATGCAGATTTTTCCTCAAGAAACAACTTATGTTTGTTTTGTCAAAATCGAGCAAAATTGTTCATTCTTGATTAATAGATCAAAGATTAATTATACATATTTATATTACATTTTTGTGTGTAACATTATAAATGTCTAACTCTCATTTGGACCAATCTAATTAACCTAATTTAATGTTTTAAAATGCTTTAAATGTCAGCATAAAAAAGTAAACTGCTTGTCTCTGGTTATCTTTAAACATTTCCTTTTGCTTACAGGGCTCTGCAATATTGTTAGTAGCCTGCTACATCACTTTGTTGAAGTGAATCTCTTATTTATGTGATACCGCATAAGAGGCAGGAATATAGTCTGCCATCAGGCCTCCACATGATACGGTACATAAGCAGCCACAAACATCCTGTTTCTAAAGCTCGCCTTTACCCCCACCTCCACCTCCCTTTGAAACGATACATGCCTGTGGCTTCAATGTCTCTCAAATGATATTTGCACTGATGCCAAAGACCTGAAGCCATGCAACTTTGTTTCCGGAACAGAATAGCCTGATGCTCGAGTGACACATGTTTCTGTGAAATAGTCTTTAACGGTAGTGTATTCAGAGGTGTACCATGGAAAAGTACAAATGTAAACAAGCCCTTGACAAAATGTAAAAATAAAACAGTAAAAATTCAACAGAGGGAAAAACGCTTAAAGATAATAAAATTAGAATAAGACTAAGCATGTCCTTTATCTGGATGGAAAGATATCCACATGGTCATTAGTTCATTTATGCTGCTAGCCACACAATTTAATGCTTTCAAATGGTCAGAGATAAATTCATTGATTATAGTATGCTACGTCATGCCTGGGGTGGCATGATGGCTCAGTGGTTCGAGTCCCAACTGGTTGGCCAGTTGGCATTTCTATATGGAGTTTGCATGTTCACCCCGTGTTCACATGGGATTCCTCCGGGTGCTCTGGTTTCCCCCACAGTCCAAAGACATGCGCATAAGTAAATTGGATGAACTAAATTGGCCATAGTGTAAGAGTGCGTGTGAATGAGTGTATGGGTGTTTCCCAGTACTGGGTGTAGCTGGAAGGGCATCCACTGTGTAAAACATATGCCGGAATAGTTGGCAGTTCATTCTGCTGTGGCAACCCCTGATAAATAAGAGACTAAGCCGAAGGAAAATGTATGAATGAACATCACGCCTGCACAGATCAATCTAACAGTTCCAGTGGTTCTCAGTTCCAGTCCTCTCACCGCAGCGCTTTGAATATTTAGCTTATTTCTTTTAATTGCAATGCAGCTCATTAGATGAGAGCTTCATTACCGATGTTTGAAACAAAGTTCATAATCCCATTTGTTGCTCCCTTAGAATGCCACTACGCAACTGATCACAGCTTTTTCACACACAGACTAAACTCGCTTGAGATGTGTGAAATTATATACTTCTACATAACACTAAAATGCACTTTTAAATGCAGTTTGATTAAAACGTACACTCCTCCTGAGTCCACTTCACAAGACGTTTCGTGTTGAATTAGAATGAATCATGATTTTTGAATGACCTGATGTGCATTGCTCATGCTAGCATGGATGAAACCGTTATTTTATTCAGTGCGTAAGAATGAAACTTAAAATGTAGAATAATTATACTATAATCTAATTATCATTTAATTTCAGTTTGTTTTTAAGTGACTGTTATTCGTTTAGTTTCAGTTTTTCAATCATTTAGATATTTTATTTTTAACGAAAATGTTTTTGAGCATTAGTTTAAGTCTTAGTAAATTACTAAATGTTTTTGACCATTAGTTTAAGTCTTAGTTTTAGTCTTTGTTTACTAAATCAGATTTCTTAAACTGTAAACATATTAGCAACATCTGTAATTGTTTTTGTCCATTAGTTTTAGTCTATGTTTTAGTTTTTATTTACTAAAATAAACTTGATCTCTACTGTATGTTCTTTCCTAGCCATGAAACCATAATTATTTCTCGGACCGTAAATGTAGCAACAAAATCTATATTAATTTCATCCCTACACTCTCAGAAATAAAGGTGTCACTGGGGTGGTACCTTTTCAGAAGGTGCAAATTTGTACTTACAGGGTCCATATTGATACCTCAAGGGTACATATTAGTACCTAAAAAGTACAAAAATGTTCCTCTTAAAATTTGTAGGTACTAATATATACTTTTGAGGTACCAATATGGACCCTTTAAGTACAAATGGATACCTTTTGAAAAGGTACCACCCCAGTGACAACTCTCGTACCTTTATTTCTGAGAGTGTATAGTCTCAGCATTCCAACCTGCATCTCATTTATTTTTGCACAAAGACGTCTGCTAAATGACTAAATCTAAATGTAATCCTGACCTGCATCTTATTTATTTTTTCAGTGTTTCCACTATGCTCAGTCTACATTCGCTCCATCTAAACAAAGTAAATTTTTCTTCTGAAATTTGCTGGCATTTTGAAGCTTTAATTAAAATCAAATGTTGCGTTTTTGAAACTGTAAGATGATGCTAGACCATATGGAACATCTGCATCCAGTTTAGACTGTATGCCCCTGTGACTGCTGGTATTGTCAACACATGACTAGTGTAAATCCTCCTTGACCCTACATAACCGATGCCTTGTTCTGCCTGGTGAAAACACTTGCTGAACATGTTGCCATCTGGAAGTTCGCTCTCCTGTGTGTTTATTGTCAGGCTGGATGTATCAGATTTTCTGACTTTAATGGCCTGTTTGGATTGCGTCTGTGTCAGGGAGACGCTGGTTCTCAGGTCTCAGCTCGGGCCTCTGGCTTCGCACTATATGGTGCATAGCGATTCTGCACAAGCAGAAACCGTGGCTCTAATCTGCTGACCATGGGCTCTTATGGCCCCGCTGGCTGTCAGCAAGTCAAACACAATCCATTAAAAACCATTGATGGGGCTTTATGTTTAGACTGTATGAGAGAAGGGGCTCCTCTTCTCTTTTCCTTAAGGAGAGAGAAGAGGAGACATTGCTGGTATTAAAGCTACCAGGAGCATACAGTATAATGTGACATAAGAGTCTGAATATTTAAAAGAAATATTTATTCTACTTTTTATGTAAAAGTCCAATTTCTTAAAAAAAATGTATATATTTAAATAAAATAGTAAATAATAAATATATAAATATTAAATATATATTAAATTATTAAATCATTAAAGATTAGAAATAGTTCTAGCTTTTTGTGTTTTATGTAATATTTATTAAATTTATTATTACAGTGATTATTAAAAAATCTATTAATTAAATGTATTTATTAAGATTTAAGATATTAATATTTTATTATTATTAGTTTTAAATATATTTTGTTTTTATATTTACACTTTAATACAGTACTTAATGCTTAAATCAGTCAGAATAATTTAAAATAATATTTATTCTACTTTTTATATAAAAGTCCAAATTCTTTAAAAAAAGCTGTTCTTGTGAACATTTATTTTTAAAAATAGCAAAAAAATTTTTATAAATTATTAAATCATTAAAGATTACAAATATGTTTTGTAGCCTTTTGGGTTTTATGTAATATTTATTTAATGAATATATGTATTAATACAGTGATTATAAAATATATCTATATAATACATATTAATTAAATGTATTCATTAAGATTTAAGATATTAATATTTTATTATTATTTTTAATGTATTGTTTTTATATTTACATTTTAATACAGTACTTAATGCTCAAATCAAAGTCAGAATATTTAAAAGTAATATTTATTCTACTTTTTATATAAAAGTACAAATTCATAAAAAAAGCTGTTCTTGTGAACTTTTTATTCGTAAAATAGTAAAAAAAAATGTAATCATTAAAGATTATAAATAATTTTTACAGCTTTTTGGGTTTTATGTAATATTCGTTGAACAAATATATGTGTTGATTCAATATTTATTAGTGTATGTATATATATATATATATATATATATATATATATATATATATATATATTATTAAAATTTAAGATATTAATATTTTATTATTATTTGTTTATAATGTATTTTGTTGTTATATTCACCTTTTTAATACATTTCCTTGTGCTTATATTGCATTTTAATTAATTATATATTGTAAAATAAGAGTCAATTTTAAGAAAATACAAATGGGATTTTTAGTCAGGACAGTTTGATGAATATACAGTGAAAATGTATAATGTATCAATTTGTAATGTTTGTACATTATGATGTGCTTTATATACCTAATATTTATTACTAATACAAATAATTATTAATATTATTTAATATTAATTGTAGCCTGTTGTATTGTTAGTAATATTAGTAATAAATAAATAAAATAAATAAATAAATAATTAAATAAATGTGTGTACAAATACAGGTAATACATATACAAATACAATTAAATATAGCAATAAAATATAAAAATAATTGTAGAATTTTATATATTAAAAGAATATTAATAAATACTGTTATATATGTATATACTGTATATTAAATATATAGCTTACATATGTTAGTAATGAATTAAATACGTATACATTTAATGCACAATACACTAGTTTTTATTCAATAATAATTGTATATTTATTTACGTTCTCAATGCTGCAAGATTTAAGACCAATATTGTATGCTGTAAGACTAATGTTAAAAGACCAAATTTATTAAAACTAAATTATGATTTTATTAACATGACTAATTAAATAAAGCATCAAATAAATTATATCCTATTACGTAACTGTGACGTATGTTAAATGACAAGTAAATATGAGGGTATTTATATTTATAGAAATTAATATGTTGTAATATATGTAGTATTCATAGACACTTATAGAAATAAATATGATGCTAAACATAAACAAATCATTTTTAGCATAAATATGATCCGACAGACTCGGAAGTGGCCTAATTGTCTCTCACGATCAGAACCACAGCAGATTGGCGCATGAAGCCAATAGTTGTGGGAAAACATCAGTCATCATCCATCTCTGGCAGGCGAGATGAAAAATAGCCTGACAGGAGCGTGTTTGGAGGAGGGAACATTTGAGGTGGCTTGAAGTCCAGTACATGTAACCCAATCTTACGGGTTTACAGACCCCTCAAGGCCCTGTCCCAAATGGAGCGCTTGATGTGCATTTGCAGTCAGAGAAGTCCACTCTAGACTGAGGAGCGTCCCATTTGACATTTCAGCTTTCAGAAGGGCATTGTGTGTCTGTCCAAGCCCACACTGATGCTGTGTGTGTGTGTGTGTGTGTGTGTGTGTGTGTGTGTGTGTGCATGCGTGCGGGCGCGCATACAGAAGGGGTCAGGGTGGCCAAAGAAAATCTTTCAGCTTGTTTAGTCAGCCTGTTGTTTACACTGAGTCCTGGACAAGAGGCTGTAGAAATGTCTTTAGTTTATAGACTATTTTTAATGAGATACTTGTATTTTTATTTGTTAAAGACATTAAATTGATCAAATTTAGATCAAACATTTATCGTTTATACTGTTATGATGACTAAAGTAAACGTTTTAGCAGTTTTGTTTTTGTTACTGGTAGATATTTTTGTTTGACTGTTTAGTCATTAACAGGGCTGGACTGGGGCAAAAGATCAGCCCTGGCATTTTGGGCCAGAGCGGCCCACTACAATCAATCAAAATGCTACCCATCTGTGCACACCCTTGAATGTGTTTACCAACTCCAATTCTATAAAAGCACAAAAGCCATATATAGGAAATAAAGAGAGTTGACAAATTAAAAACTTGTGTGTGCGAATCTTGCCTGTGCCTGTGTCTTTTGAGGGAGCCTATTTTAAATAATGAACATAACAAAAGCTGCCTGCTGATGCACACAGTAAATGTTGAATAACAAAATAAAGTTAAATAATAAAAGTATTTATTAGAGACCCTTACATAATTCAAAAGTTTAACTCAACATTGAAACATCAAAACATAGGTTAAAGGTTTTATATAGTCAATCAAATTAACTTAAACAATTAAAAGATCCAACAAATATTTATTCGTGCACGAAATACGTGCTGGTCGCACGATGTGAAACAGGCATGACTCTCGACTATTTTGACAAATACACACCGATGTTGCACGCTCACACAGAGCCCAAAATGGGAGTTTGTGATTGGGTCAGCCCAATGTCAATAAAGAAAAGAGCCAATGGGCTGCAGATTGTCACATGGGCCTGTCTGTCCAAAAACATCTTACTTTCAGAGCATCACCGATCACAGCATCTTCAGTTAACTAGGCAGAAAAAAAAACATAGTCTGCTAAGAGTTTTTTGGGTCGATCAGATCATAAGATGATCAGCCCGGCCCAAAAAGTATGTTGGCCCAGCGGGACATTCTGCCAGATTCTGCCCCTGGTCATGATATAGAATATTATTCTTTTTATTTTAAAGTTTTATTGCATGGAACATGTTGCCTTTAAAACTAGCCCTTTTAAAATAAAGTTAAAATAATAAAATAAAATACAGTTAAAATAAATATTTATTTATTATTATTATTATTATTATTATTATTATTATTATTATTATTATTATTATTATTATTATTATTATTATTCAAGGCTTAAATCAATAAAAATCACAGTAATGTTCATAAACTAATTATTATTGTTGTTGTTGTTGTTGTTGTTGTTGTAGCAGTAAAATATTTATTATGAATCTCAAATCAAATCTAAAACGAGATATTCACCACTTCAAGGGCATTAGTGTTTAATTAGCTTGAAAACAAATTATGTTAATAGTCCAGAGCTTGCATCATAAGATTAGAGCAGACAATCTCCGAGTGGCAGCAGCTACTCTCTCAGCCCCCAATGGGATACTAATAAATAAAAAAAATAAATAAAGTTTGACTATAGGTTTGTATAATAAATGTATTACAAAATTCCACTATATTGCATGGATAACATTTGAGGACTGAAAAAGCCAAAAGTGTTTCTGATTACACATACCTTTTTACTGTACAAACATAATGTTATTAAAAAAATAACAGATTTGCCAGTTCTCTATAATTCAAAATGTCCTCAATATAAAAGTACTCTTTACTCTAAATGTATTTCACAATCTGGATAATAATTTTTTAATAAATATAATACTAATATACTAATATGACAGTGTTTGTTATTTTATAGTGGAATTTATAGTGGAAATGAACCTGCCTAGCCCTGATTATTATAAAACCACATTAAAATAATAATAAAAAAATATATTATTTATGGTTGTCTTTTAACTAATAAATCAGAGCTTTTACTTCAGTGAACACCTTGCAGGGAAACTTCTCCTTTGAAATGTTTGTCTTATGTTGGCAAACTATTTAAAAACTGGGAAGATGCATGGTGCATGTTACATTCTTAAACATGTACATACAGTCAATTATGCACTCATTAAAGAGATAGTTCAACCAAAAATGTAAGTTGTCAATAATAACTTAAGCTGAAGTTTGCCAAAGACATTGTCAAAACAATTCAGTGGTTAAATCGGAATATAATCAAGCTACGAAAACACTTTTGTGTGCACATAAATAACGCTTTTATTTAACAGTTTTTTCTCTGCAGTGTCACTATATTCACTGTGCACTGATGTATTCTCCCGATGTCCGCACATGATTTATTCTATTTAAAACAAACAAAAGAGCATCTGAGTTAATACATCAGAGGCATGGCCAAACACGTCACACATCATATGACACACACTTTTATATAAATGTTTTTATTTGTCTTATTTGTATAGTTAAAAAAAATCAACAATGCACATATTGCACATAAACCATCTAGATGTGTGTGTATTGTTTATCGCACACGCACACGCACACACACACACACGCACACACACACACACACACACACACACACACACACAATTCCAATTCCATGCAAATGTTAACCTTGCCATGAAAAAAGTTATGTTTTCACCAAAATATAGAAACCGTTTTTTACGTTTTTTGTGTAGGCTTGTATCATTGTTTGTCAATGTTTTCAAACAATTATATTTGATTCACCAAATTAACACAAGTGGCAATTTCGCATCCGTCACATCCATAACGGAGAGATGTCACATCCATAACGACACTTATTTCTCATAAATGCAAAAATGTCAAAAAAACAAAGTCAGTCATTTTTGTTCTATAGAGAGACATATTTTATCCTTTTGATTATCATTATTTCTTTTTGGTTGTGCAGTTTAATTTACAGAATTTCTACAAAGTATTTTGTATACTGCAAACTCGCATACTTTTTTGGTCACATCCATAACGCATTTTTATTTCCTTCATTTAAAGAACAAAACATGGTTACAGATTGATATTTTTCTGCTCACATAACTCTGCGGTTGGTTAGTTCTGAAAAATATAACCAGATGTTTCAATATAATGTTAACATATACTTTCTATGTTAATGTAGGTTTTGAGTTTTTACTGCAAATGTCGCATTATATATATATATATATATATATACACACACACACACACACACACACACACACACACACACACACACACACACACACATATAACTTTAGAATTTGTATTATTTACTTTACTTTCCACTTATTTAAATGTCATTCTGTGTTCTTGTGTTGATATCTATGTATGTATCTTTTGCCACTGAAAAAACACAAATTCCTAATGAGTTTGCGCACACTTGGCGAATAAAGCTTATTCTGATTCTGAAATAAACAGCACATTGCTCTCAAGATTGTGAGCGATATACTGACACTGTGGAGAAGAAACTGTTAAACAAAGTCATTGTTTTTGTTTTATGTGTGCACAAAAGTATTCCCTTGTGCCGAACCCACTGAACCCATATAGTCGCTTTTGGTGGTGTGTTTTTTTTTTAGCAGTTTGAGATCATTGCTGCATACGGAGGATCATTTCATCTAAAATATCTAAATTAGTTTGATGGTGAATAATTAACAGCATAGTATTAATTTCTGTGTGAACTAATCCTTTATTTAATTACAACACAGTCTTTGATATTTGATAATTAAGCTATACAACATTGCTGTTTTAGCCCACATTTTAGTCTGTGTATTTGTGTAGCTAGATTTGCTGATGCGGATTGCTTGATATAACACTGTACTGTTGAAGTCAAAATGATTAGCCCTCCTGTGAATTTTTATTATTATTTTTTTCTACTTTAAATATTTCCCAAATATGTTACACAGAGCAAGAAATATTTCACAGTATTTTCTATTATATATTTTTTCTTCTTTTTTTGTTTAGATTTCTCACGTTTTTTTCAAACCGTTTCAAGGTCAATATTATTAGCCCCCTATTCGATCGTCTACAGAACAAACCACTGTTATACAATGACTTGACTAATTAACCTATAGTTAAGCCTTTAAATGTCACTTTAAGATGAATACTAGTATCTTGAAAAATATCTTGTGAAATATACTGTCATCATGGCAAAGAGAAAAGAAATCAGATATTAGAAATCAGTTATTTAAACTTTTGTTTAGAAATGTTTAACAAAAATTGGGGGTAATGTACAATATAATAATGTATAATTCTGACTTTAACTGTATTTAAAAGAGAAGAAATGATAGAGAATTTGTTTTTGTTTTTTGTTTTTTTGTGTTTTGAGGAATTTAATATATACTATATATATATATATATATATATATATATATATATATAATGGAGGAAAAAAGCAAACCACAGAAAGTTGGTGCAGTGGGCGTGGAGGAATTCGGCCGGAGGCGGGGCTTGTTTATTGGTGCAAAGTGAGAGAGTAGGAATGAGTGGAGTCACCAGTAACTCGACGCCGTACGGCTGATGGCCTGTAGCAGCTGCTGAGTAGCCACATGAGTCCTCTCGACTTCAGTCACCGCTGCTCTGAATCACAGCAAAATTCATTAAATTCACTTAGCACCCAAGAACCCAGACACCTGTTTGTCAGAGGGTGACAGTTATATGAATCACCATCCGGCATTCCCTACATATTAGGCCTCATTAGAGCCCTGTAGGTTTGTAACGCATGCCTGTCAGAACAGGTGAGTTTGTGTTATGGAAGTGCAGACTGACCCAAGCTCGCCTTTGGCTCCTGATCAGCGCTTTAAGGAGTGGCGTAAACACAGGACTCAACACCCGGCACATGGATCATTGGACAGAAAGCAAAGTGTGTCAGAAGAGATCCATGTAGTTTCATTTAATGATTGGGAAAATATCTGAATTTGAGTTTATTAAATGGGATAGCCGGGGTGTCATGGTGGTGCAGTGGGTAGCACAATCCCCTCACAGCAGGAAGGTCGCTGGTTTGATCCTCAGCTGGGTCAGTTGGCATTTCTGTGTGGAGTTTGCATGTTCTCCCCATGTTCGCACGAGTTTCCTTCGTGTGCTCTGATTTCTCCCACAAGTCCGAAAGACATCCAGCATAGGTGAATTGGGTAAGCTAAATTATCCGGAGTGTATTTGTGTGAATGAGAGTGTATGGATGTTTCCCAGTGAGGGTTTGCAGGTGGAAGGGCATCCACTGCCTAAAACATATGCTTTTTAAGTTGGCGTTTTTTTCTGCTGTGGCGACCCCAGGTTAATAAAGGGATTAAGCCAAAAAGAAAATAAATGAATAAATGCGATAGCCCCTTGAGATAAACCATCTTATTTACAAGGGGGTCCCTATGAAGTACATAAATCAGACAGAGTACAACAAACATACAGCTAAACAAAACAAAACAAACAAACAAACAACCAGCAAGCTTGATCTGAAACACTTTCCACAGTCTAAAGCCTAAGCAAACAAAAACATATAATCAAAAATACAAACAATTTGATATACAAATAAATAATAAACATTTATATTGGAACCATTATTAATAACGTTTACAAGTTGTTTCCTAAAAAGAAGATAAATTAGTCCTGAAAAGACTAAATGTCTTAATTGATATTAAAAAAGGAGGAAGATTATTCCAGTCAAAAGGAGCGTTGTATTGAAAGGACCTACGGCCACTTTCTGTTGTAATTTTTGGAACAAAAGCGTAATTCTGTTGCATGTGTCGATGAGAATATGAAGCAATAAATGGAACAAAAAAACTGCTTTTAAATAAGAAGTGCAACTAAAATAAACACATTTGTTAAAAAGAAACAAATACCAGTGATATTGTCTACGGAACTTAGGTTGAAGCAAAGCAAGAGATATGCAATGATGAGTTTTATACGGACATCTTAAAGCAAACCTAGAGAGTATTAAAAGGTTTTAAATTAATATCAGATGTATTGTTATCAATAATATCAGCATAATCAATTATAGGGAAAGTTAATTGAGAAAATGAAATGAAAAACAATTAATAAAATGATAAAGAGAGCCTAAACACAGACTTTTTAATTATAAAATCAGTATGGGGTTTAAAGCATATAGGATATGCAATATTTTTCAGGAGCCGATACATACACAGGGTTTCTGCGGGGTTTTAAAAAGTCAAAAATTAAAAAATCTAAATTTAAGGCCTTAAAAAGTCTTAAATTCACTGTTCTGGGTCTTAAATTTTTTTGCACAGGTCTTAATTTTCCAATGTCTATGTATTGCTATATCTAATGTTCATTTAAATTCTTTTTTGTTGTTGTTGCTTGGTTTTCGTGGTGTTGTAGTTTTTCATTTCACTAGTCCAATTGTAATTTACGCTATCACTACAAATGAGGCTGACATGCAATAGCCAATCAGCTCTCTGCTATTGAACTCCGTGCGCGGCGAATGTGACGTCATCGCTGTGTTTGCGGATGTTCGCTTTGGGTGCGCGTGACATAATTTCGGCTGGCAGAGCTCATGCAATGTTTTAAGACTCGAGTGAACAGTTCTTGCGGCGCCGCGTTTGATTTGAGTTGAATATGAAACACTTTTAAGAGATTTTGTCTGAAACGGGTATGACTGTACACACATCTTCTTTTATGATCTGTCCATGCGTGATCATATATTGTATGTTTTTGTTTTTATTCTTGCCATAATAAAAAATATAATTGTAGAGCAACCCAAGTTCTGTTGCTATTAATATTTAACTTTAATAGGTAGAACTGTCAGAGATATGAACAAAAGCGAGTGATGCATCATTTAGATAAAAAAAAATAAATTAATCTTGAATGGTTATAAAAATCTTTATAATAACCTATAAAAATAATAAAAAACAATTATCTTAAATGATATTAAAACTCTGCGGACCCGGTGGCGGGTCCGGTGATGTCATCGACTTCCACTTTAGTTTTTACATTTTTTTGACATTGATGAAAAAATACTCCTGGCATTATATCTTACACATGCAAATTTTTTATTGGTATAAAATACTGCATATTGTTATCTCTGTAAATATATTTTATTCTATATGACTTTTTATATATACACACTATGATGCAAAGCTGATTTTTCAGCATCATTAATCCACACAGTGTCACTTGATCCTTTAGAATAAATTTTAAGGATAGGTTTAAGTATCCTTGCTCAAATGTAAGGTTATAAAGCCTTATGGCCACAGGAACAGTAGTGAATTTATATCATTTAATCCTTCTGAACCTTCTTCCAGAGGACAACAGTACAAAAAAGGCTTTAGAAGATGGCATCATCTCCTATCACACTTTGTATTTTCTTTATTAGTTGCTGTACACTCTCAGAAATAAGGTACGCAAGCTGTCAATGGGGTGGTACCTTTTAAAATGGTACAAATTTGTACCTATAAGGTCCATGTGTTTATACCTCAAGGGTACATATTACTATACCTAAAAAGTACAAAAGTGTTCCTCTTAAAATTTGTAGGTACTAATATATACTTTTGAGGTACCACTATGGACCCTTCAAGTACAAATGTGTACCTTTTGAAAAGGTACCACCCCAGTGTATATGTAATTCTGCTACAGTAGACTCAGCAGAGGCAAACCAATAATCTTGGAGCAAGTTTTGACTAAGCTTTGAATTTCAGATTTCAGAATTTCAGATTTTATTTCAACACTTGTCAAAACTCCAACTTGAGAGATTTGATTCCTTAGTTTTTTAACTATTGGTCTGATTGGTCTATTGGTCCTGACTTTTGCAAAGACAGCCAGTCAGATTGTGCCTTGTTGTTTTCAGAATTACTTGAATGCTCTGTCCCAGCAAACAATTTTGTGTTTATTAGATGTCTAATAGACATCTAAATGTAGACAGCTTGGCTAAAACAAGGCTAAACTTGGGCTGTCAGTGAAAATCTAAAAGACATCTAAGAATAGCCCAGAACTTGACTAGTCATCAAATAGACAGATTAGACAGATTTTATATGTTTAGTCATTCATTTATTTTTATTTGATCTTTTAGATTTTCACTGACATCCCAAATTTAAACTTGTTTTAGCCAAAATGTTTAGACATTCTGGGGTGTGTCAGTATCAGATGCTCAGAGAGCAATAATTTGCAGTCAACCTTCAGAATGTAAATGGGAATGTGTTTTCTATGGTAGCAAGCGCCTCCCTGATAATGCAGCTTCTGGGAAATTAACAGTGTTTTTCTCTTGACGTACGTTCATGTGCAGTGTGTCACTGAGGATTTAGCCGGTGCGTGGAGTTTACAAGAAACACTTGAATGGTGCTACTTGACCAGCGCTGACGCAATTACAAGAACAAATCAAAGCAGTAGCGTACTACTGTACAACTCTCAGAAATAAGTGCTTGACATATCATATGTTCAGACTCATCATAAACTGCTTTCAGGAATCAGACTTGACCAGATACTCTTATACAGTATATACTTATCTATAATCACACTCTCAACTACAATTTTTAATCAGTCGAATGTGCAGTTACAAGAATATTGTGCTGTTTTAGATTCGTGCCAGTATGTTTTATGTAGCATAATTTAACAAAGTCAGATAGTTTTTCCCCCCTTCATATTTAGAAATTATACAATCTGCTTTTTTAATCACCAACTCAATATAATGTGTGTTGCTTATTTGTGTGGTTCATAATTAAAGAGCAAATGTTGTCTCTAATATGAAATCACTGCAGATTCAGCCTGTAATAAAGCAAATCAACATTCTCACACAGCCATTTATATATCAAACCCGACATTATTATTATTATTATTATTAATTATTAATATTTCTTTTTTATTTATTTTTTATCAGAAACCTGTATCAAAACTGCCAATTTACTAGTAAATAAATCAAAATCGGCCATGGAAAATCCTAATCAGTGCATCACTAACCTCATCTTTAGTCAAAAGAAAATATTATCCCCATATTGGGAGTTTTGTGAGTGGTGTATACATATAAATGAGAAACTATTGAAAAGAAGGCAGTTAAGTTAGCACCGAAGACTATATTAAATCAAGATATTAGATATAATAATATAGCTGCATCAATCACATTTCTGGAAAGTACAAGTATCTTAAGCATGTCCTCGCTGCAGCCTGTAGCATGATAATGTACTGAATCAGATCCAAAATGTAGTGAATTGTATAAAGCACTATAAAAATTAAGGGGGGAATGGACAGATTTGCTTTGGACAGATTGCTTCATATACAAATATTATCTGGGCAGCACGGTGGCTCAATTAGCACTGCTGCCTCACAGCAAGAAAGTCGTTGGTTTGAGTCCTGGCTTGGCCAGTTGCCATTTCTGTGTGGAGTTCTCCTCATGTTGGCGTGGCTTGCCTCTGAGTCCAATCCAAAGACATGCGCTATATAGGTGAATTGGCCTTAGTGTATAAGCATGTGTGTAAATGCGAGTGTATGGTTATGTACTGGGTTGCAGCTGGAAGTCCATCCGCTGTGTAAAACATATGCTGAAATAGTTGGCAGTTCATTCCGCTGTGGCGACGCCTGAAGAAATAAGGGGCTAAGTCAAAGAAAAATGAATGAACAGATATTATTTCCGCCGCACAACCCTGTTTTCCTCAAACTGTGGTGATCACATTAGTCAGTCTGGGTTAAAATCTTTAGTGGAAACTTGCTCAACTGTAGACAACCCTGTTAACATCAATCCTCAACCCTCAATCGGTTCTTTGTCTTCGAAATTGAGTTGTTACTCTGAAGGGGCAGGGTTTTATACTTTTCTCCAGCTGGACCCGAAAGTTAAAAAGCGTCCCACAAACTTCTGAGCATGCAGAAACATTCTTCAGCTTGTGGAAAGCTTTTACAGTAACTGTCTGGAGAAACTGAGAATTGCAGCCATGAAGCCAAAGTTAAACCTGATGGATGTTTGGAGAAAGAACCGTTCTGCTCACCCAAGCAGAGCTAAGAAAGCCAAACATAAACTATCGCCTCGTCAACTGTAAGTTTGAAAACTTATAAAGGTTGCTGGATCTATAAACGTTTGTGCTTCTTAACCAGACTTTGATTTGTTGCTGATGGTGCTGCAATAATAATGTTGTATGCTTTGGTAAAGGATGTTTTATGGTTTTTATTGTTTTCTGTGACCTTTGGAAAAAGATCATAAAAAAAAAATACTCAATGTGTAATTTGTATCTCACAATTGCATGAAAATAGGATAAGGATATGTCTCTTTAGCAAACATTATTTATTATTTCACCCTTGTGCCATAGACCCAATCCTGGAATGTAAAGACTCTCTAAATAGTTTTTAGTGTGATTTTTATTTATATATATACACACACACACACACACGCACACACACACACACACACACACACACACACACATTACATACAGCTGTACTTAAAAGTTACCTCTTGCAGAATCTGTTAATGTGAAGAATTTCATTAAAAAAATTAGAGATCATACAAAATGCATGTAATTTATTTTATTTAGTGCTGTCCTGAGTAAGATATTCTAGATTAAACATGCTTTCATATAGCTGACATGACAAAAACATATTTGAAATTATTCAAATAACCCCCTGCAGAAGTTTGCATACCCTTGGTTTTAAATGTGTGGTTAACTGGTGATCTTTAAGTGATTTTCTGCTTTCTGGTGATTGTTCACTTGTTTGTTGCAAACAGTTAAACAGAGAAATAAAATCCAGCAGATTATTCAGTTTTTTTAGCATCTGCAGATTTTAAACCTTTGCAGTGACTAGATGATTGTTAGCGCTATATTTTTACTCTGAGGATGACACACGAGGCATTAAGAGCTGAGGGGGTGAAAACATTAAAACAGGATGAAGATGTCCACATTTTTCTTATTTTCTTTTTTATATATCATTGTTTTCCATTTAGTACTCCCCTTTGGGGAAAAATGCTTGCATGTTCACCAGTAGACAAATTAAGTGGAATTTACCTTTTGTCTTCAGATTTACCTCTCGGCTCTTGACGCTTGTGTGTGAAGAAGTGTTTTCTTCTGGAGCATCCGTGAGAGTTTGAAACTTTTTGTAATAGTTGTGTTTGAGTCAGTTATTCATCCTCAGAATAAAAATATGGATCTCACAATCAAACAGTCATTGATGGGTTTTCATTGAAAGGGTGTGCAAATGTTTGCAAGGAGATATTTTGATCATTTCAGCTAGGCTTTTGTCTCATGATCTATATGTAAACCTCTTTTAAACTTATTTTAAATAAATATTTTACTGATCACAGCACTAAATAAAATAAAAAAAAACATGCATTTTACATGATCTGTCTTATTTTGTTAAAATTCTTAACATTTTAACAGATTCTGCCAGAGATATCCAAACTTTCAAGAACAACTGTATATATATAAATTATTATTATTTAATGTGTTATGTATTTTTGATATTAATTAATTGTATTTATATATTATATATTACGACGGCGAAGTGGTTGGCACTATCGCCTCACAGCAAAAAAGTCACTGGTTTGAGCCTCGGCTGGGTCAGTTGGCAATTCTGTGTGGAGTTTGCATGTTTTCCCCATGTTTGTGTGGGTTTACTCTGGGTGCTCCGGTTTCTCCCACAGTCCAAAGACATGCGCTATAGGTGAATTGAGTAAGCTAAATTGTCAGTGGTGTATGTATGTGAATGAGAGTGTATAGGTGTTTCCCAGTGATGGGTTGCAGCTGGAAGGGCATACGCTGTGTAAAGCATATGCTGGATGACTTGATGGTTCATTCCGCTGTGGCTACCCCTGATTAATAAAGGGACTAAGCTAAAAAAGAAAATGAATAAATTAAAGAATATTATATTACTTTAATGTACTGTATTAATCATGTGCATTTATTTAATCATATGTACATATGAATATTTTTTTTTTCATAATTCTTACTAATTTGTTTATTTATTTATTTTTATTTGTTTGTTTATTAAACAACGCCAACACCCCCTCCCCCCACACTATTTTTTGGCATCATTGGGGTCCCTATATCCCAGTTTAAAACCATTGGTATTTCTGAACATATAAATACTGCAAAATGTAATAAACAGTTATACATTCATGTAATTCCTCTAAGTTTGATATGCTGTATATTCACTTGGTGAGTAAAGACTAAAAAATTGGCCCTCTGTATACAGATTATGATTAATGTCATGAGAAATGCTATTATGTATACACAATAAGGTTTTTCCTTATTGGTAGAAATGAATTTATTTGCTATATATTTGCGTCAATGTAAATAATGTCATATAAAGTGAAACATCATGTTCTCTGTGTTCGCGTGGGTTTCTTCCGGGTGCTCTGGTTTCCCCCACAGTCCAAAGACATGCACTATAGGTGAATTGGGTAAGCTAAATTGTTCGTAGTGTATGACTGTGAATGAGTGTGTATGGATGTTTCCCAGAGATGGGTTGCGGCCGGAAGGGCATCCCCTGCATAAAACAAATGCTGGATAGGTTGGCGGTTCATTCCGCTGTGGCGACCCCAGATTAATAAAGGGACTAAGCCGAAAAGAAAATGAATGAATGAAAGTGGAACATTTGATGACTATGCAGTGTTAGTTTTGTTAACTAAAATTGCTTGGAAAAAAAAAACTTGGGAGGTCTGCTGTGCCAGCACATGCTCTGATCTACTCATCTATTGAATAAACAGCAGAATGCTGCAGATTATACCAAAAGATTATATCATGTGTTTTTCATATTTGTGACTGCATTTTAGTCGCATCTTATCAATGATATTGTGCTGTTGATTCATTAGATTGACAGATCAGAGTGCACACATTCATAGTTTTCAGTCACGTTGCTAGTACAGAGGACCTGTCAAGATTCTTTTTGATTCAAGCCAAAGTCAACAAACATTTTTTTCACCCTTTTGTAGGGGTGTGAACCTACACTGGTCTCACTGTTCGGTTCCGATTATCATGCCATCGATTTGGTTCAATTTGATATCTCGGTGCATCACAGAGCATTGACGATGTTTTCCGTACATAATTAGATTTCTTCTTCACAACACAAGAAAAGATTTGTATTAAAATCTAAATTTATATTTATATATTATTTGTAATACAATATTCAATTCAATTCAATTCATCTTTATTTGTATAGCGCTTATACAATGTAGATTGTGTCAAAGCAGCTTCACATGGAAGTTTATAGTGAATTGAAACAGTGTCAGTTCAGTTTTCAGTGTTTAAGTTCAGTTCAGTTTAGCTCAGTTCAGTGTGGTTTAATAATCACTACTGAGAGTCCAAACACTGAGGAGCAATTCCATCGATGCGCAGCTCTACAGATCCCGAACCATGCAAGCCAGTGGCGACAGCGGCGAGGAAAAAACTTCACCAATTGGCGAAAGTGAAGAATTTAAAAAACCTCGAGAGAAACCAGGCTCAGTTGGGCACGACCATTTCTCCTATGGCCAAACGTCTTGTGCAGAGCTGCAGTCTAGGCGCAGTAGCTGGACCTCCGCGAAGACACGTCTGTCCTTGGAGCATCAGAGGAATCAGTCTTATGCTCTCCATCATGACCACCACAGCAGCAGCTCAGGATACGGCCTGGTCCGGGAGCCTTGGGATCGTCTCGTCGCTGGTCTTGGATCGCATCAGTGGCACTGCATAGTCTGAGGGCCTCGAGATGAGTACCCCCAGGTGGAAATACAGAATAAGGAGAATAATTAGCGTAGCTGCTGTTCATAGTGTATATAAACAAGAAGCAAAATCGTGTGTGGGGCACATCATGCGTCACACCGCTATGTAATGCACTAAGTGTATGCTTTGCTAAAAAGATAGGTCTTTAATCTAGTTTTGAAGAGTGAGAGTGTGTCTGAGCCTCGGACATTATCAGGAAGGCTATTCCAGAGTTTAGGGGCCATAAATGAGAAGGCTCGACCTCCTTTACTCGATTTAGCTATTCTAGGTACTACAAGAAGCCCTGAGTTTTGAGATCTTAAAGAGCGGGTTGAATTGTAGCGAGACAAGAGGTTGGTTAGATAAACAGGAGCTAGGTTATTTAAGGCTTTATAGGTAAGAAGCAATATTTTAAATTCAATACGAAACTTAACAGGCAGCCAGTGTAAGGAGGATAAAATTGGGGTGATATGATCATATTTTCTAGACCTGGTAAGAACTCTGGCAGCTGCATTTTGTACTAGCTGAAGTTTGTTAATAGAGGATGCTGGGCAACCAGCAAACAGAGCATTACAGTAATCCAGCCTAGAAGTCATGAAAGCATGAACTAGCTTTTCTGCATCTGAGATGGATAGCATATTTCGCAATTTAGCAATATTTCTTAGATGAAAGAAGGCAGTTTTTGTGACATGGGATATATGATTTTTAAAGGTTAAATTGCTGTCTAATATGACACCCAGATCTTTTATAGTAGAGCTAACGCTAACTTTGTATCCCTCTAATTGCAGGTCGAGTTGTGAGAACTGCTGTGTACAGGATTTAGGCCCAATAAGTAATAATTCTGTTTTGTCTGAGTTTAAGAGAAGAAAATTGTTGGTCATCCAGTCTTTAACATCTTTAATACACTCAGTTAGCTTAGACAGTTTAGACATCTCATCCGGTTTAGTTGAAATATATAATTGAGTATCATCTGCATAGCAGTGAAAACTGATCCCATGTTTTCTAATAATGTCCCCCAGGGGAAGCATGTATATTGTAAACAGCAGAGGGCCTAAAACTGATCCTTGAGGGACCCCGTACTTTACCAGTCTTACTTGTGAAAGTTGTCCATTAATATTCACAAACTGGTAACGATCAGCTAAGTATGACCTAAACCATTGAAGAGCCTGTTCTTGGACACCTGTAGAATATAAGCGGTCTATGAGAATATTGTGATCAATGGTGTCAAAAGCGGCGCTAAGATCTAGTAGAACTAATAGTGAGATGCACCCTTGGTCAGCAGCTAAGAGTAAGTCGTTGGTTATTTTCACTAATGCGGTTTCTGTGCTTTGATGAGGCCTGAAACCTGACTGAAACACTTCAAAAATATTGTTCATCTGCAGAAAGGAGCATAATTGGGTAGAAATAACTTTTTCTAGTATTTTAGACATAAACGGAAGATTTGAAATAGGCCTATAATTAGCTAGGTTGCTGGGGTCCAGTTGTGGTTTCTTAATAATAGGTTTAATAACAGCTAGCTTGTAAGGATTTGGAACATGGCCTAAAGCTAAAGAAGAGTTGATAACGTTAAGGAGAGGTTCTCCTATAACAGGTAGCAAATCTTTCAGTAATTTTGTTGGAATTGGATCTAACATACATGTAGCTGGTTTGGAACTATTTATAACTTTATCTAGCTCTTCCTGTTCTATGATTTTGAAGCATTGTAGGTTATTTTGATTCAGTGGAATGTTTACTGGATCTGGAGTATAAGGTGGTGCAGAAAGTTTAACATCTTCTATTTTCTGTCTAAAGTCTTCTATCTTATCACTGAAAAAATTCATGAAGTCATCACTACTAATATGCGGTGGGACATTTTGTTCCAAGGATGACTGATTATTTGTTAATTTAGCAATGGTGCTAAATAAAAATCTAGGATTGTTATGATTATTTTCAATCAGTTTGCGGAGGTGCTCAGCCCTGGCAGATTTAAGAGCCCTCCTATAGCTGGACATACTGTCTTTGTACGCAATTCTAAAAACCTCTAAGTTTGTTTTTTTCCATTTACGTTCCAGGGCACGGGTTGCTGTTTTGAGAGCGCGAGTATGACTATTGTACCATGGTGTAGTTTTGTTCTCTCTAGCCTTTTTTAATTTAATGGGTGCCACCGTATTTAGTGTGCTAGTAAAGATGGCATCCATACTGCTGGTTACTACATCAAGGTCATTTACGTTTGCGGGTGTATTTCGAATTAAAGAAAGATCAGGTAAGTTACTTATGAATTCATCCTTAGTGGATGGAACGATAGTCCTACCAGGGCGGTATATTGGTGCAGATCTGATAATTTCAGGTGAACGCAGCTTATATAGCAAGAGGTAGTGGTCTGTAATATCATCACTTTGTGGTATAATGTCTACATCAAAGACCTCAATTCCGTAAGACAATATTAGATCTAATGTATGCTTTAAGCGATGGGTTGGACCAACCGCATTTTGTTTTATCCCAAGTGAATGTAGTAGATCCATAAAGGCGAGCCCTAGTGTATCATTGGAGTCATCTACATGGATGTTAAAGTCTCCTACAATTAGTATTTTATCAGTTTTAACTAGTAAGTCAGAAATAAAATCAGAAAACTCTTTTAGAAAATTGACATAGGGTCCTGGGGGTCTATATATGGTGATTATAGCAAGAGATATTGTAGGTTTTTGCATAATATCTGGTAGCATAACATTAAGAGCTAATACTTCAAAAGAGTTAAACATAAGTCTCTTTCTCTGACTAACATTAAGAATATCACTAAAGATTGATGCAACTTCACCACCACGACCAGTTTGACGAGCCTCATGCTTATATGAGAATCCTGGAGGAGTAGCTTCATTTAAGCTAATATAGTCATTTTGTTTCAGCCAGGTTTCAGTGAGACAGAGTGCATTAAGATTGTTATCTGTTATTATTTCATTTATGATAAGTGTTTTAGGTGCTAGTGACCTGATGTTTAGGAGACCAAGCCTTACGAAGTTTGTATTATCACTTTTTATTGGATTTTCAGCTTTTATTCTTAATAGATTTTTTCTAAAGCACACAGTACGTTTAATTGTTGATCTAATAACACGAGGAACAGACACAGTCTCTATTGGGTACGCTAGGCATGTATTACTATAATTTAAGTTGGACGAACAGGAGTCTATATGGGTAGAATGTGAATTTTGTGAATTTTTACTTACTAGTCAGACAGAACGAAGCATCTTAGAGATGTTGTCCGTCAGCAGTTCAGCTCCAGCTCGACTAGGATGCAGCCCGTCAGCGCGGAAGAGCCTAGGACGCTCCCAGAAAAGATTCCAGTTATTAGCAAAGAGCAATTTCTGTTCATTACACCATGTTAATAGCCATTCATTCAGAGCAAAAAGTCTACTGAACCTTTCATTTCCTCGGCGGTAGGTAGGAAGCGGTCCAGAAACAATGATCTGCGTGGCGGGCGAGGTGCGTCGAACCGTCTCGATCAGGCTCCTGAAGTCCCTCTTCAGGATCTCCGACTGGCGAAGCCCGGTGTCGTTCGTCCCCACATGGAGGACAACGGCACCGAGGCTCTCGCCAGCGCTCAGGATACTCGGAATCTGTGTAGAAATATTCTTAACGCGAGCACCAGGAAAGCAAAATGTGCGTACTTTATTACCTGAAGTGGAGGCAGGACGGACGTGGCGGACGATGGAGTCACCGATGATAGCCACATCGTGACCCGTCTCGCGGAGAGAGGCGAAGCTGTTCTCTGTGGAGATCTCGAACACGGGAGGAGGAGACTCTCTGCCCCGGGGCTTCCTAAACACCCTACGCGGCTGCACCCAGGGGCCGTGGTAGCCGGGTGTCGGCGTGAACGACCCCTGGGCACACCGCGTCCTAGGTGCGCTGGGCCTGGACAGAGAAACACGTGGGGTTGAAGTGGACGGAGTGTCGCGGCTGTATTGTGCACTTACCTCAGATGAGCGGACTGGCACACGGGACACAGCGAGCAAAGCCCGCTGCGTTGTGAGTTCAGTCCGTCTCACCTGCAGAAGGCGGATGCGTTCATCCAGCCGTCCCAGCTCCATGTCCAGCGCCTCCATCGATGTCTCTCCTGCACACAAGGACAGAGACACAAGCGACATCGTACAGGGTAAACGAGCAAAGCCAGTAAGTGAGAAAATTAGGGAATGAAAGCAGTCGGTAGCTTTAGCTGACTAGCGATGCTAGCAGGCCAAAGCTACAAACAACAGGCGGATGCTCGAGGGACAGAACGTTTTTAAAGTAGATTTATTTGTATAAAGTGCTAAATGTTGTAAAAAATGTATTTAGGGATTGTTCCCCTAAGTAGTATTTAGTGAAAGTGGAGGTATTTGATAATAAAAATGCAAATTGCGAATCTATGCAACAGAGAGCTCCAAACACAGTCCGTTTAGCGTAGCAGCGTAGCAGTGACGTCACTCGAGCATGCGCTATATTGTCTAATACAAGCAGTAAGATATATGAACTGTACCTTTAATTTGACCTGCTCAAAGAAAACACTCTTTTTGAATGTTTAGACAAAACTCCAATACATGCACAGAACAACACGAGCATTTATAGCAAATAAATTAATGTAAATATTATCCCACTTATTAATCCGCTTGCTTTTTGAGCGCTGTCAAGGGAGTTCTTACGCTCCTATGATTGGTCATTGTCTTCACCCGCTCAACAGAAAGGGCTGCGCTTGGCTTTAAAAATGAAAGCGCTGTTCATCGATGAGTGACGCGGGAAGAACAGTCGCGGTTACAGTCTATATGCGCATAATACACAGTTATCACAGGTAATCCGTAATAGATGCAGTGAAGAAAACTAGCACCACAGGCACGCTCGTGTCTGGATCCACAAGTATTGCTTTAACAGCCGAGAGTTACCTCATGAACACCCCAGTGGGTCAAATGTCCAAAGTGAAAGAAAGAGAGAGAGGCAGAGAGTTTACAGCATTTCTTCCTAGTAGTGAAATAGCGGCTCGTGCTGTACCTTCTTCAGTGTCAGTGAAAGACTGTCCAGCACACTCACAAGTAGTGAACTGTGCACTATTATCTGCTTTTTAAGTAGTAGGACCGTTTTATTTGCTCACCCTCGCCTCCTTCATAGTATTTTACCGCGACATAGCGCATTTGAGTTAAATGACGTCAGTACGTAATAACCGATTATGATCTATAACTGAACCGATATCGAATTTGCAGTGCACTGAAGAAACAGTTCATTTTGACACCCCTACTTTTTTGTCATTGGCGAAATTAACACTGCAACCACACTAAAGACATGATGATTAGGAAGAGTCTTTATTAAAATTATTATACTCTTGTCCTCTTCTGTCTGCGTCTGCAGGGCACAGCTGAGAGACCCCGAAGTGGTGGCAGCCCTCGTCCAGCAGAATGTCAAGATGGCGCGTCTGCTCCCTCCCACAGGCACCGATGTGTTTCGGCCCCTCACTCTGGAGTCGCTCGCTGAGATTGATCGGCGGATGGCAGAGGAAGCCGCCGAGCAGCAGCGCATGAAGGAGCAGAATGTCAAGGTGGCCGAGGAGGATTTGCCCAAACCCACCAGTGATCTGGAAGCTGGAAAAGTCCTGCCGTTCATCTATGGAGACCCTCCACCAAATCTCCTCAATGTTCCTATTGAAGAGTTGGATCCGTACTACAAAGCACAAAAAGTCAGTGGCAAAAGCAACACACACTTATACATACAGTCTATGAATATATGCAAATATGGGTTATCAGATTAAAGGTTAACCCACTCATGAGGGATATTTTTTGCCTCTTTTTTTTCTGTTTTGCAGACGTTCATCGTGATTGACAAAAAGAACACGATATACAGATTCAACACTGAACCTGCCTGTTACTGTCTGAGTCCCTTCAACCCTGTTCGACGAGCTGCCATAAGAATACTCATACATTCATATCCTATTCAGTATAACCCATGTGTGTGTGAATAGATGTAACAATGCATCTTTTCTTTAATTTCCACGTATGACTTAATTCAGGGTTTTTTTTTTGTAATGCTCTGGCCTTTTGGTTTTATTAAGAGCCATGAATCATTCTTTATTCTCCTTAACTTCACAACAAATTGTTTAGCTTAGTCATCATGCTAACCATCCTGACAAACTGTGTGTTCATGGCGATGAGCGACCCTCCAGGCTGGAGCAAAATATTAGAGTAAGAGCTGCACCACCTCTCCTAAATATACCATCCATACATTCATCCATCCATACACACATGCATACATACAGACATGCATACATGCATAGCGTGCTCAGCATACAGTATGTAAGTACACCAAATCTATCTTTTAAATTCATATGTTTAATAGGAAGCTATACAATATGATATTTGTGCATATACATTAGATTATCAGTACTGAAGCCAAATCTGGAGCTTATCTAACAAAATAACTTACAATAACGGTCCAAAAACTAGTACACCCACATTTATATGTTAGTGAAAATATTAAATACAAATTTTACAAGGTGGAAAAATCAAGAGAAGCAAAAAATAAATAAATTAATTGTTGAAATTTTGTAGGTTATAATTATTTTTTGCAATATTTAGCTTGAATTTATTTGTATTATCTTTCAATTTCTAAATATATTTGGTGACTTAAAATATAACTTAAATATATCTGTTTAATAAATCTGTTTTGTTTAAATGCACCAAAACACATTGCCTATATTCACTGAGAAATGGAGAAAAATATTCATTTTCAAAATGGGGTGTACTTAATTATGCTGAGCACAGTACATACAGTTGAAGTCAGAATTATTAGCCTCCCTGTTAATTTTTTCCCCCAATTTCTGTTAAACAGAGAGAAGATTTTATCAACACATTTCTAAACATAATAGTTTTAATAACTTATCTCTAATAACTGATTTATTTTATCTTTGCCATGATGACAGTAAATAATATTTGACTAGATATTTTTCAAGACACTTCTTTACAGCTTAAAGTGACATTTAAAGACTTAACTAGGTTTATTAGGTTAACTAGGCAGGTTAGGGTAATTGGGCAAGTTATTGTATATCAATGGTTTGTTCTGTAGACTATCGAGAGAAAAAACATTAGCTTAAAGGGGCTAATAATTTTGACCTTAAAATGGTTCCTAAAAAATAAAAAAACTGCTTTTATTCTTGCCGAAATAAAAAAAGAAGAATTTCTCTAGAAGAAAAAATATTATCAGACATACTGTGAACATTTCCTTAATCAGTTAAACATCATTTGGGAAATATTCAAAAAAGAAAAAAAAATCAAAGGGAGCTAATAATTCTGACTTCAACTGCACATACATATCTACTTATCCTTAGTTTTTTTTTATTCAGATATAGACTTGTTGCAAACTGCTGTCTCATTTTGGTTTGCATTTCAGTAAACAAAAATGTGCAAGGGAACATTAACGGTGGGAATCACGATACAGTATTATCATTATACTTGCATCAGGATGCACTGCGATTACTGCGATTTTAAATATATTTGATATTCCATGATATATTGCAATTCATTACTGCTTTTCCAACAGGCAACATCTGTTCTAACTAATCAGAAATGTGTCAGTTTGTTTAACTCACTTCAATTTTATTGCTGCAGTGTAAAATAGTATTGTAGACAAACTGGCCAACACTTTAATGAAAACGTGCCATAAATGTTGTACAGTATGCAGCTTTCTGTGATCTTTATTTTGCTAATTGACTGCGTGCTGAAGCTGACCGAGCTCACAAAAAAACTCAAGTTTAAAACCAGTAGACTGTAAAGAAATTGATTTTAATATTCAACAAAATAGTGTAATGAAATATTGGTAATATATAGAAATATGCATTGTTGTATCAATATAGTATTGCAGTGTAAAATATTGCAATACTATGCTGTATTTCCTCTCACCTAAAAATTGGTTGTATGTTCATAAAGTGAAGTTTTAAAAACAGTTGTGTTTGAAGTAATAAACAAGTCATGTCATTTGAAAGATAGAGTTATTTAAATTGGTTCTTTTGATTGGAGGGGTGAGGAGCGGGCATGGTCTGTTATATGTGATATTTTGTAAAGCTTTTGAAATAAGTGCATGAACAGTTAGCTAATAAACATTCTGAACTGAATGAGACATGTTTACAGACTTTTATCATGTTATTTGATTCCCTACAGGTACGTTTTCACTGCCATCTACACCTTTGAGGCACTGGTAAAGGTTCTGTCCAGAGGTTTCTGCATTGGCAATTTCACATTCCTACGAGACCCGTGGAACTGGCTTGATTTCATGGTCATCAGCATGGCGTAAGTGTGACACTGAATAAATATCACTTGAAAGATCTTTTTTATGGCTTTAGATTTACTAACAGATGCGTGTTAAATACAGAGTGTTGCATTTTCAATCCCCTGAGACATTTGTTTATCTTCAGAACACAAATTAAGATATTTTAGATGGAATTTGATGCAATGTGATGCTTGCATGTTGCACTTCCAATAGTAAAATGGTATTATCAGGGTTTGTACGGTCAAGGAAAACCTGAAAAAGTCATGGAATTTTGACATGGCATTTTCCAGGCCTGGTAAAGTTTTGGAAAAACAGAAAAACCCACAAAGTTTTGGAAAAGTCATAGAAATTAGTTGAACAAATGTCTGTATACTTGAATTAGGGCTGCGCGATATTGGAAAAATTTGACATTATGATATTTTGTATTTCTAATTGAATACAATTTCACCAGATGATTTAACAGGTTTATATGGATTTGGAGTGAATCTCAAATAATATATAACAAATAAATTACAAGCATAGATAAAATATAGCAAAAATAAAAGTGAATTATAGTTTTCAGGTATTCACTATTCAAGTACAGATATTGAATAATCAACACTGCATAGTTTTCATTGTATATTATTTAATTTTTATTAAAGTTACAATTTTTTTTTTAAATGTTCACACAGTCACAGGCCTTAAAAGGACAGTTTATGCAAAAATTAAAATGCACTCACTATTTACTCACACTTCACTTGTTTTAATGCTATAGGAGTTATTAATTTTTTTTTTTTGTGTTCATAAAAAAAAAAAAAAGAAAACTCAAATGTTTGAAACAAGTGAAGGGTGTAATGAAAATGGTAAGTAATATTGGGGTGAACTATCTCTTTAAATATGCATGCAGATGATCAACTTGTACTGCATTATGATTAATCTCTATTTTAAACTATAATCCCAACATTGCTTATCTTGCGATGCACACATTGCGATATCGATGCTGAAACGATATTTTGTGCAGCCTTAACTTGAATATAGTTTAGTTGTCTTTACTTCTTTTCTGTCCTTGGCCAAAAGCTCTCACACTGTTAGTGCTGTGTAAGCATTTTCAAAATCAATATAAAAACAAATTTAAACTAAATAGGTTGTGGAGTGTTCTATGATATGCTGTAATAAATTTGAACGTCTTTGTTTTCTTATTATTTATCATGTATATGTAGACATTACATGAAACATTGCGTCATGAAAATGTAGTTCTGGAAAAGTCTCGGAAAAGTCATGGAATTTGTTGTAAAAATGTGTATGAACCATGTATTATAATGGTGTAATAGTAAATGTGCACCCGATGACCTGACAAAGAAGAAAATGTATTGACAAACAAGGTCATTTTTATTAATTTAATTATTTTTTGGTGCACATAAGTGTTTTTGGAGCTTAATATGATTACTGTTGAAGTCTCATGAAATGTTTTAAGAAAGTTGTTGGTTCTTCTTCTGGACTTTGAAAGTCTAAGGACCACTGCTGTAGGGTCAGAAAGCTCTCGGATTTCATCTAAAATACTTTAAACACTTGTGTTTTGAAGATGAGCAAAAGTCTCTGTATTTGGACAACATGAGGGTGAATAATTAAAAACATAATTTTCTTTTTTGAGTTAGCTATAACCCTTTAAGTTAAAGGCAATTGGGCACTTCCGAAGATAACTGGAAGTGTTTACAGCTTATTTTTAACTGCAGATTCCATAATCAGATGCCTTTTCCAGATAGTCAGCATAGTGTGTGTCTAATCAGTTTTTGCTCCGTCAGGGTATGTGACACATGAAATGGCAAACGCATTAGACTCAGAAGCATTGTGAAAATAGCCACTCTGATGTGAGAGGTTAAAGGTCAGTGTGTTTACACTATCGCCACTAAACAATGAGGCTGGCCTTAGCTCCTGGTCCACCTCAGCTTCTCCATATTCCCCCTCGAAAGTCCACCCTCACCTCCCTTTACTATTAGAGCCTGGCTGAATGAAAATGTTTATCCACTTGTAAAGCAGGATCACTTATCATGTCTATTTTTAGCAGCAAATCTCAGCTTCACACTTTAGTGTGATTGTAGTATTGAAGGACTTTTAAGGTCCTGGTTGACCTTTACTGCTGCATTCCCTCTGCTGTTTTTCTCTATGCCAATACCTTAATGTGTTTTTTATATATGAATATGGGTAAGTACACATCAGAGGTGTTCAAACCTGCTCCTTGGGGGCCACTGTCCTGCAGAGCTCAGCTCCAACCTTAAGTAAACACATTTTATTCAGTTGATCAAGGACTTTAAGATCAATAAAAACCACTACACAAGTGTGTAGAACAAAATCTGCCCTCCTTGTAAACTAAAGTCTATGAACACCCTTTTTTCAGTAGCATCTTATCTATGTATTTGGCAGACACTATTATGCAAAGCAATTTAGACTGCATTTAAGGAACAGCTTTTTGTTAGTTTATGCTTTTTTTATATATATATATATATATATATATAT